>OY365806.1:21838899-22159222 GCA_959347315.1 Bimastos eiseni | reverse complement strand
AGAGAGAGAGAGAGAGAGAGAGAGGGAGACAGAGAGAGAGAGCGAGAAAATTATAAAGAAAGCGCTATAAAGAGAGAGAGAGAGAGAGAGCGTTATAGAGAGAGACACAGACAGACGTACAGAGAGAGAGAGAGAGAGAGAGAGAGAGAGAGAGAGAGAGAGAGAGAGAGAGACGGAGGGAGATAGAAAGCGAGAGATAGCGAGAGAGAGCCTTCAGGTTAACAGCGGTTGAGGCGAGTAAAGCAGGTGGAACTGGGAACTAGTGCCAGACTGCGTTGAGGCGGATATCTCGCCGAAATAACACGTACTCTGGCCGTCGAACGCAGAACAATGCGGATCTTTGTGGAACCAACGACTTCCTAACTAAACGTTCGAGTGTTTCGTGCTGTCAGCGCCAGCCCAAGCAGATCTACAACTGGTAAGTAGTTCTTACTGGCGCAGACGCTCAGCCTCATCTTCTTATCTTACTTCGCTATTTCAAATAGCATCCGCTAAGCAACCGATTCTTGCCTCTCCACCTCTTCATGTACATAGCAGCCAGGAACCGAGTCTCACCCAATCGTGACGTGATTGGTCTGCGCTGAATGCGTGCCTGTCGGTAAAACCGGTTTTCTTTTCTTAGCTTTCACTGAAGAATGATATGTTCATGGGAACGAATACAACAGAACGAACCTGTTTATTTGAGCATCGTCCATAGTCTTGAATTCCGTATTGTCATTTATTAAGGACCAAGGGAACGCTTCTTGCGGGAAGGAAGTCTTTTCGCGGTCATACGGTCTAAATGTTGAAGAGCATTGGTGCATAAGTAGAATCCAAGGTGGCCAGGTCGTTACATTCATGCATGTACAGCGCACACACTATACAGTATTTTTGAAATCTTGCACGTACACAAACGCAGACACAACCACACAAGTGCTCCGATCGCTTTGAATTAAATGTAACATTGTCAGAAAAGTTTTTCGTCCTTATGTGATACTAGCTAAATTACCCGGCATTGCCCGGGTCGAAATAATGTAAGGCACATGCAGTCCTTATCATTCTAACATGCGATGAACATTACTTCCCCATTCTGGTTTAACCACATTTTTTAGCGAGGGTGGTTGTTACTCAAAGCGAAAGTGGCTGTTACTCATCGCCTGGGGCGGATCGCCTGTGTTGTGAAATGTTTGTCGCCTCGATCGTATGGGCGTCATCTGCGCCCTGGTTGAAGCACATCGTTTTATTGTTTATTTTCACGGTTGCTAAAAAGTATTCGTGCACAATTTGGGAACAGTCGCTTGAGTTTATAAAAAGTTTATGTGGCTGTTACAGTGTTACAGTAACAGCCAAATAAACTTTGCTAATCACCGTCTACGGCGGAGCGCCTGTGTTTTTAAATTTTGTCTCCCGTTACGTCGGGTTTTCCTGTCGGGGACCCACGTCGTCGAACTTAGTCACGCTGTAGGCCTACAGTATAATTCGACACACAATGGGGGTTTATTTTCTGCATTCGTTCAAATGATCGCTATAAATGCAAAGTTCAATTAGAAAACGATCTCTGCATGGGTTGCCCATATGCATCTCTTCACATTCTGTTCCTCTCAGTCTGCTCCCTGATCTGAAAGGCATTTTACATCATTTGTCTCAATAAAGGTTCTTTGGAATGCTTCTGCTGGCAATATATAACTATATGCCCTTGCGCTATTAACTTCAATATTTTCGTTGAAGGGTTTTATACGTTCTACGTTACATCCTTTGTCATATAGGGGCCTACTACATTTCTTGTTGGGCCTTTAATCAGCGGCCATGGAATCAATGATTGCGAGGTTTTGAGGAAACGAATTAGACCTATCATACGATTCATATCGACCGTCAATCATCTCCTGTTGACATTTCTGACAGATGATCGGGCACTTGTGCAAAGTAAGTAGAGACCCGGATGTCGGTTAATATCTACAGATCGAAAATGAGAAATGCGCTGATAAGACGCATTGTCAGATTGCAAGCTAAAGATAGCCTCATCTTTATCGGTGGTTTAACGACATCTTATGGCTACAATGGCCGCTGACGTCTTCTGGGTTCTTCTGTTATTTTCCTCTTTTTCTCAGCAAAATTTGTTCCGTCACGTATTGTCATCTTTTTCATGTTGTCTCAGGTTCGTGCGAACAATAATGCAGTGTGTGAACATTTACAGACACCGATCAATATGTGTTTATATAATCAAATGTACATGCAATACAATGTTATCGTTTTCAGTAAATTTCGTCTCTTTTTTCTCTCCGATGCTATATCGTCATTTTTATGGGGTATATTTTTTTCTGATGTTATCTCGTCATCATCTTTTTTGTTTTTCTCTGATATTTTATATTTCTATTTTTTTGATGTTATCTCATCGTCATTTTTAACCATAATATAGTCATCCTCTTTTTTGATTTTTTTCCCTCCAATGATGTTATTATTTTTCCACATTTTGGTCATACATACAATTTGTATGCAGTTTGTTAATACTTGACACAGGTTGATTCATACAATAATGCAGTGTGTGTTAATTGACAGCCGCTGTTTCAGTGTGTGTTTATAATCAATTTTACGTGTGTTATTTGTTATTATCAGACAGAGTATACATGCAGTATGCTGTTCACAACACTTTTCCATTTGTTATCTCCATTATTATGTTGTAAGCTTCTATGGCGATTGGTTGTATGGCTATTACATTTCTTAAGGTGAAGCTTACGTTTTCTGTATTGCATTTATCCCTTAGTCTATCGGATATACATGTATTATGGTTCCGACATTCTATTAGTAGATGTTCAAGTGTTTCTGGGATTTGGCAGACTGAGCACAGATCCGAATCGATTTTTTTTTTGTTTTGAGCCACGTCTTTGATAGAACGTGTCTCAGTCGGAACCTGGAGACTTGGACCTCACGTTTCCTGGGTCTGTCCAGATATTTCACATCTGTGGATACTGTTGGCTCGACGTTTTTATAGAAGCGGTCCTTCGTCTCCAGGTCATACTCAGTCTGCCATTTGTTTATTATATATTTCCTTATTAGAAAGTACACTTCCTTGATTTCTAGATGGGGTGTGCCGTTTATCTTGTTCATGTCGAGCCCGTCTTTTGCCAGGGAGTCTGCCCGTTAATTCCCAGAGAGTCCAATATGGCTGGGCAACCAGGCTATTGTGATGTGGCTATATTTAATCAGGTTTAGTTGTTTCTTCAGTTCTATAATGAGGTTGGTTCTGGATTTGCTTTTGCCTTCTTTAGCAGATGTTGCTACACTAAGGGAGTCAGTGATGATAATAAACTCCCTCAAGGACAGGTTTTCATTTGCCACCATCCATTTGGTGGCCTCAATTATGGCCGTTAGCTCGGCCGCATAGACGGACGCTCCATCGACCAGCTGGAGTATTTTGTTTATTTTCAACGACGGGATATGGTAGGATGCAGCTACTTTCGCCCTTTGATCCGTCTGTGTAAATGTGTATACATTGGCTCTATTTCTCTATGAGTTCGTAGGCTGCGGTCCTCATGAACTCCGGTGTGTCCGTTTTTTAAAATTTATTTCGTTCTGTAGGCTTAGGTCTACCATAACGTTTTTATTAATCCACGGTGGTGTTTTCTGTACCTCTGGTGATTAGAAGGGTTGCTGAATAGAGGTTAAAAAAATCCTTTGTTTTGTCGTAAAGAGATTTTGCCCCCCTCCATTTCCCTTTCTCGTATTTGGTTGAGTAATGTTCCCTCATCGCCTCCGCCGCTGGGTGGTCTTCTGAACTAAATATCCTACACCCCATCTTTATGGAGTTCTCTGAGCGGCGGAGATGAAGGGGTAGTTCTCCACATTCGTTCTGTAGGGCCATGGCCAGGGTACCTTTAGCAGCGCCGCATGCCATCAGTGCCTCTGTCGGCACTGTCTGTAGATGTTTCAGTTCTTGCTGGCTGTAGTATACGCTATATCTCCATTGTCCAGTAGGGGTCTGATAAGGGCCCTGTAGATGGAGATCAGGGCCCTTTTTGATGACCCCCACCTGTATCCTGCCACAGCCCTCACTAGATTGAGTCTATTTTTTACACTTTGTGATAGTGTTTTTATATGAGGCACCCAAGAGAGTTTGCTGTCAAAGGTTACTCCCAGGAACCTAGCCGTTTTGCTCAATTTTTATTACTTGGTTATTTAAGGTTATATTTATTTTGTTATTTTTATTGTTGTCTGTGAAGAAGACTCCAGTGGTTTTGCTGATAGAGATCGTAAAACCATTTGAATCACACAAATCACTGATGTTATTGATTGTTGACTGGATTTTGGATTCGATGTGTTTTATGTTGGAACCCTCTGTGAATATGGCGCTGCCGTCAGCAAACAACGTCAGGTCTACTCCATTTATTTTGGTTTTAATATCATTTATCATGATTAGAAACAGTATAGGTGAAATGATACTGCCCTGTGGCGTTCCGTTTTCTTGTTTGAATTTAGTAGATAGTTCAGTCCCTACTTTTACTTGTAAAGTTCTGTTACAAAGAAAATTTCTAATCCAGTGGAGCATCTGACCCTGGATGCCAATCCGCTCCAGTTTTTGGAGTAGCGTCGGTTTAAAAATCTATAAATATGGCGAGTACATTATGTTTAATTTTGAGTTTTTTTAGTATGTTATCCTGCAGTCTGATAATTTGATCAGTTGTGCTTTTCCTCTCCCTAAAACCGGTTTGATCTTTTGTGATCATTTTAATTTTTTCTGTGTACCACTGCAGTCTGTTGGCCACCATCTTCTCCATGATTTTGCAGATGGCAGACGTCAGGGAGATAGGTCTGTATGACTCTGGAAGAGAAGGATCTTTAGAAGGTTTAAGGATTGGGATGACGATAGCATGGTTCCAATCCTTTGGCAGGTCTCCAGTGCTCCAGATTTGGTTGTAGATGATCAGCAGCACTTTTAACGCACTTCTATGTAAGTGTTTTTATTAGGTCAGAGGGGATCCTATCTTCCCCTGGAGACTTATTTTTCTTGGCGCTGTCAATTGCGTCCTTCATCTCTTTTAAGTCAAATTCGGCGTTAATAGCACTGATTTCGTCAATATTTACGTGTTGTGCGTTGGTTTGTGTTGGGTTTGTTTGTCGTTCTTGTTGCTGAATGTGGTCTAGGAATTCTTGTTTGTAGTTTGTTGTGCTGCTTGTTTCTGTGTATGTTTTGGCCAGCATATTAGCCTTTTGTGTGTCAATGTCTGCTGTTTGTCCATTGTGTTTGAGAGTTGGGAGTGATGTCTTCGATCCAACTCCATTCATTCTTCTTGCCATGGTTCTTACTGCTCCTAGCTTAGACTGATCTGTTAGTTCGGAGCAGTAGGCCTCCCTGCTTCCTCTTGTTTCATCTGCTATTATTCGCTTTGCTTCTGCGTCTTGGTGCTTGTATGTCGTGTAATCATTAAGATCTTTTGATCGCTTCATTTTATTTCTAATTTTGTTTCTATTGTATATGGCCTCACTGCATTTCTCGTTCCAGAAGGGCAGTGGCCTGTGTCTTCTGTTCTTTTCCTTTCTTTGTTTTCTAAGTGTGATTGATTTATTGCCTAGTGTTGTTATTGCTTTTTTTGATTCTGTTGTATGTATTGTTTATGTCTTGTTCGATGAGTGATTCTGTTGTTGTGTGTTTACTTTCTGTTTTAAACTGTTGCCAGTCGGCCTTTTTCAGTTACCACAGGTGCATGCTCAGCTCATCCTCCAATATTATTTCTTTATTGACCCTTGTAATTGCATCTAGGTGGTCTGACCCAAGGGTTGCGTTTTCCTCATAGTGAGTATAATTTAAGGCCAAGTCCTGAGCTACGATGGAGAGATCTATTACGGAATTTGTACAAGAGAGGTTTGACATTATGCGTGTAGCTTGACCTGTGTTAGTTACAGTCAGGTTATGTTCCAAAATAATCTCCTCTAGTATGTTTCCCATTGTATTGTTTTTGGTGCCCCCCCCCCAGATTTTATTGTGTGCATTCATATCACCGACTGTGATTGTCCTCCGCGGTTGGAATATTTTACTGAGTGCTTGTTTGCTAATGTTCGACTGTGGTGGTATGTATATGTTTGGGATTTGTATAGCTCCTGCAGTTGTTTTGATGTCTACTTTTGTGTCTCTATGTGTTCATTTGTAGCCGAGTCTTTTGCGGTGTAATTAAGACCGGATCTTATGAGGGTTGCTAGACCACCTCGGTAGTGTTGACCTTCCCTATCTTTTCTTATTATGGTGTATCCTTCTTTTATGGAACTAGTCGTTTTATTGACGAGTAATGTTTCTTGGATACAAATTATATCTGGAGGTCTACTCGCTTTATTGAGGAAGTTCCTGAGCTCATATCTGTTTTTCATGAACCCTCTCGCGTTCCATTGCATTATTGTCAAATCCATGGTGAGGATGTGGTTTTAATGTATAGTTTGCTTTAGCTTAGTCTGTTTATGGATCAATTGTTTCGACCATGAATTTAGCATTGCCTTTGTAGAAGATTGCTGATCCAGCTGTTGAGATTATCCTCTGCATCTCGGATGCTGTTTTATAGCCATCCAGTAGGGCCAGGCAACCTCTGATAAAGGCTTTTACCTTAATGTCCGTTGTTTATTTATCATCTTTTATTTCTACGTTGTCTCCAATTTTATATTTATCCTCCGCTGCCTCAAGGAACTGATTGACTGCTTCGTCCCTGTATGTAGGTATCATGGTTGGAGTCTGCGTTGCGTTGGTTTTTTGTGTGTGTCTGAGGTTGTCATACACTGTCGAACCTTACTCGAGTATAGCTCTGCTCCAACTTTGTTTTTTATCATCTGCAGCGCTTCTACGTATTTGACGCATTTTTTTATATGCGGCGCTGTGTGGCAGTTGGCAATTTGCACATTTTGGTGCTTCCTTGTTGGGGCATTCGGTATAGGGGTGGTCCCCGCTGCACTTACTACAGACTGGTGCACTTTTGCACTTTTCTTTGCTTAGTTTATGGGGTTGTCTCTGGAAGAAATTATATAATTGTCGTCCAGAGCCCTGTAAGTAGACCGTTCCATTCAATGTATCTACGATCTCCTTTCTCTTCTCGGTTTTATTCCTGTTTATTGTAAGGTTGTTTACTACACATCCGTGGTTACCAACTTTTATGGAGGTGTTGTTTATGGTGCCAGTTGGGTCAGTAGGACAAGGTGTAGGGGTGGGGAGGGTAGTTTCTACCTCCATCGCCATGAACTGCCCTACTGTGGCCTCTGCGTTTTGATCATTTACATGTACATCCAGTCTCGATTTTTTACAAGGATTTAATTTTGTTATTTTACCATGCTCGTTGTTGCTGTTGGTAGATGACGATGTCGATGGTTTCCTCAGGAATTATGCCTTTGACAGAGGTGTCTTGTCTTACAGGCAGTGTCTGCCGACCGTTTCAATGCACCTTTTGCCTTCTTGCTCTGGTTTTTTTTCTGGTCCCGACTTCTTCTGTGCTGGTGGAGTAGACGCGGTTTTTGGTTGATCCGGGTCCTCGCTCATCTCTAGTTGTTGTTCCAGGATGTGTGCTTAGTTCTCCGCCTCCTCCTCGTTCTTCTCCGTCGGTGGGCGGCTGGTATGCGATATGTCACCCTCGGGTTCGGTTGAGTAGTTTGTCCATTCTCCATCGGGGTTGTCATCCTCCTCGGCGACCAACGGTGTTGATGTTGTCAGCGTAAACTACGTCAAGCTTAACGACACGTCCGCTCTTTTCCGCTTCGGGTTGTTCGTCTTTCTCGACGCCTCCTTCATCGCAGCTTGCGAGATTTAAAAAAAAGAAATTACTTATAATTTACGTAGGTGAAAAATATCAGTGTCCAAGAGAATCCACGCACAGTTTTCGACCGGGGTTTTTATATCCCGGCAACGTTATACCAACGATAAGTGCGTATCTCCTTTAGTCTCAGAAAATGCTGATCTTGAGCCCACCGACCTGTCTATTCACAATAATGCCGCAGACGACTGCTTAATATCCACCCTCCTAAAAAAACGCCTGTCGAATCTAGATAGCCTCATAAGCTGCAGTCCCTACATATATAGGCCTATAATGCCACAGCAAGTTGAAATGCTATTGATTGGGTTAAATTCTGTGTGTTTGGGCTTTAATTGCTACACTTTGACGATGAGGGCCTCGCGTTTGGTTGAAGGAACCTTGCGTCTTTATGAAGGTCATATATGCGGGTTACCTTTATTAATAAATATCTATAGTATATACTTGTTTGACACAAGCAACATAAAGCTTTAAACAAAGATCGTTGTTGAAGAGCGTGTTAGTCGTTTTAAAAGGCATAGGCCTACGTGGCTATTCAGAGAGGACTACAAGCATGACTTCTGCTATTTGAATAAATCGTAAACTTAATGAGTGTGAATTATTCATTCACCGTTTACCAGAAGATCGTAATTGTGATCTACAAACTTCAAAAGCGCTCAAAATCCAAACGCAGACCACCAACTTATTCACGAGCGCTGCGGCGAACCAGATAGGTTGACCAAAGGGTAGTCAGAGGGAGGTCAGAGTTCAGTTTCCAGAGGGTCAGAGCAAGCAGAGTTGAGGCTAAAGTGGGTGTCGTTATGGTGTAGCCTAGAGGTGGGAATTGGAGGGCGGACCGTGGATGATCAAGTTAGACTGGGTAAGAGTTCTCGAAAAGGTGATACTTAAGTTTCGAATGAAAAGCCCGATGGGTTAAAGTAAGATGAAGAAGCCTGCGACAGACGATGGTGGGTGATGGTGGAGGGGCCCAAAAGTGGGGAATTCAGGAGACAGATCGTCCCAGAGTTGATCGTTGACTTATATGCAGTGATTTCGAGAGGTACTAAAAGAGGAACAACTATCAAATGCTTTGTTGTATGCAATATTTGGTGGCCATTATTATTATACTCGTCAACCAAATCGATGAAGCTATTATACAAAATGTGCATCATAAGTCACAGGATTATTGGTTTCGACCCAAACAGTTGGCAACGCAATCGGTTTATGCAATGGATGTTGATGATGAGACGCTGTTACAGTCTGTTCGCCGCCTGATTATCTGGTTTATGGTCCCTCCCTCCCTCCTGCCTTCTCCCCTTCCCTCCGTCTCATCTTCTCTCTGTTTCGCGCAGTGCAGAGCAACATGTCATAGGTTTCGCTTTCCGTCGTTCCATGCAAAATGGCGCCTATCAACTCACCGATTTTTTTAACCCACTCATCCATCTATTTACCCATTCATCCATCCGCCCGTTATTCCAACCATCCATCCATCCATCCATTTATTCAGCAATCCATCTATCTATCTGTTAATCTGGCTTTAGGTCCATCCATCCATCCGTTTATCTATTCATTCATTTATTTATCCATCTATTCATCCATTCATGCATTCGTCCATTTATGCATGCACGCATTCATTAATCTGTCCATCTTATATATATATCAGTTTGTTCGTCCGTTCCTAGGATTCTCATGCTTCTCTCCAGTCATTAATCCATCTACATCTGTACGTCCCTCAATCCATCCGTATTTCCTTCCGTTCCTTATTTCTTCCATTCATCCACCCATACATGCATGCATAGTTGCATGCCTCCATTGACCCACCTATCGTCCACCAAACCATTCATCGATCCATTCATCCATCCATTCACCCATGCATAGATTAAAATCTGTCAATTACTCCATCTCTCTGTCTGTTCATTCGTCCGCTCCTCAATTCATCCATACATCCATTCATCCATCCATTCATACATACACTGTACGTACATCCATCTATCCATCTGTCAATTAGCTTATGAATCAAGACAAGCAAAGAGGCTCTTAAGTAGTTTCAAGGACTTCATCTCTATTGCTATGGCAACCTCCTCAAGCTACGTTCCTCTCTAGAACAACCGTTTGGTTCGTTTGATTGGATATTGGCAGATCGTTTGCCAGCGATGCCACTGATAATTAATACAAGCTAGGACATGTTTGTATGAGAAGTTCGGCTGACAGACAGGTCCTTCACTGATCAGCGGTAACTGTGTCTCCACCCATAGTAGAAACAACTGTGTTTGGATAAAAAGAAATACGACGGTTGAAGGAATCTCAGTGTCGCATTCATTGCCAGTAGGATTAGCGATACATCCCAAAATATCATTGATCCTATCTATAAACTAAGTGAAATTCTGTCTTGTTTTTAAACACTTTATGGCGAACAGTGGTTGAATTCAGCCAGATCCTGCCGGAGCTGAAACCCGGAACCTCGGAGCCTAGGATTTGAGATCCACCACTTCAGCCCTGAGATCCGCCATCTAAATGCATATTTTCTGTCAAAACTCAATCATTGGACCATGGTTCACACATGTTATGCTTATCTGAATAGAAAATAACGATTATACACGCTTAGGTCTGTCTGTTATTGATTCGTCAATAAACCTGACTTTTGGTTTAAGTTTCACATTTATAAATGTGTGGAGATCCAGTACCAATGGGTGAGAAATATTACCACTGATGGCGAGAAATAACTTTGACAACTCACTTCCTGTCCTCGCATCAAATGCAAACTAGAAATATACTGGATACCAATCTCAACGTATAAACAAACTGTGTCATGGAAAGGTGCATGTAATTTCAGCAGCTTATTATTACGAAAAAATATCCCGGATATTATGGTCTCCATCTTGCAGTAGCATTTCTCATCAATTTCTCAGTTAGCTCAGCTCCATATGATATTTGCCAGAACCGTAGAACTTGAGATAATTTCAAATCTATAACAAGTAAGCCATCTGGTAGATTGAAGCGCACAGTTTCCAGTAATTTTTAAAATTATTTTCGTTCAAATCAATTTAAGCCACATCATAATAAGGCTTCTTCAAATGTGGCACTGTAAATTAATAAAAGAAAATTAATATTGGGTAATACAATACTATAAAACTCTAATTTAGTAATGACCTCGTTACAGAAAGTGCGTATCGAAACCGGACAATCATTAAGAGCCACATGCAGACTGGAGGAGGTATAGGTACAGGTTTGTGTGAGGGACAGACTCATTGAGAGAGATACGAACATGAGGAGGTAGAGAGTTCCAGATGGAGGGACCGGCAGCAGTGAATGATCGCCGGCCGAAGACAAGACGTGTACTATGGACAATGTACTTTCCAGCAAAGGCCGATCTAAGAGAGGAACAGCCTTTAACAGAGCTGCAAAGTGTGACCATAGAGGACAGACAAGATGACAGATGACCTGTGCGTGCTCTGTATATGAGGAGTGCCAGCTTGCAGCAGATACGCTGCAGGAAGCGTACACAGACAGGAAGCCAGTGTATAGAACGAAGAGCAGTTGTAATAAGGCACAGTCATGCAGCCTGATGCAGTATTCTAGTTAGCGGAAGCAGTCTGCATTCAGGGAGGCCATAGAGCACTGTGTTGCAGTAGTCATTTCGTGTCAGAATAAAGCAACGTATCAGTGTTTTCAGTGATGCAGAGTCAAGAATAGAGCGAAGTTGTCGGGTTCTCCGGAGATGAAACAGGCACGTTCTGGAGATTGCAGCAATTTGAGGTTTGAGGGCAAGTTTTGAGTCGAGGATGACTCCAAGATCCCGAACAGTGAGTGATGGAGAGAGTAGAGAAGAGGAGGTAGACCTAGAGAGTGAGAGTTCAGCGCTCTGCGGAAACTCAAAGGAGCGGTCAAATGAGATAAGCTCGGATTTGCCAGGGTTAAGTTTAAGACGCATAGATATAATCCATCGTATGATGTCGTCCTTGTAAGTCGCTCTGTATAGCATTTGCCTGTGTTTCAACAACAAAGATTATACGCATATCTGAGTAGTAATACCTTAATAGTTAAAACTGAAACTGAGGATATTCTCAATATCTTTCAGAGCAGTTGTTTACATGTACCTTCGTCTTGAGAGGCCTACCAATATTGTAAATGAATCGTTTCTTATCTGAAAGATGTGAGCTGCAGAGGCTGCACAGAGAAGTTTAAGCATAAAGTCAGATATAATATTTTTGGAGGTAAAGACTAGTTGAGATTATGAGATAAGGATGATGATCTTATATTGGATGCGTGAGGTGATTGGGAGCCAGTGTAATACTTCAGTCATATGAGTGGAAATATAGGTACACCAAGGACAGCATGATCGGAGCATGATATACATGTCTATAGCAGCAGCGTTGAATACTATGACAGATTAATGTGTCTGATAAGATTGTGTTTAATAATACCCTCGTCAATGCTATCTATCAACTGTCGGCGGGAGTCCACTGGTTGGCTCAACACGTGAGCGTGGGCCCACCGTTGGTGACTCTGTGCATAGTCTTGCAAACTGGTTTAAATATTAGCTCGTGCTGACATTTGACATCATGATAATAGGCTAGGGCAAAGGGCGCCTCTAAGTGGATCTCTTGAAGGGGCGATATATAAATGTCCAACTACGTTACAGTTTATACCCGGCTAATGAACAACAGAATTTCCCACTCCTTCTCTATCGTGTCCGTTCAGAAGACCTGTCCCCTTCGCTAACCCTGATTGACCGGGTGCAGGAGAGGATCCTTCCCTAAATTACACTGATTCTCATTTGCCTGGCCTCCTACCTACAAATCCAAGAGCCACTCACGTCGATTGAACATACTCTGCAGTCGCATGACCGGGGTGTGTGTGCGATTGGGACGGAGAAGAGATCGCTTGACACATTGGATGAGCTCTAACCGGCTTCTGTTGAACCCTTCTAAAACAGTTTCTATGACTGGGTGACCATCCGCGACTTGAGGGTTTTGATCTGCCCCAGCTGGTTCAGATCTTCCCTCATTTACGTTTTCTCTCACGGTCCGCGATCTACGTGACCTGGCACTTAGTCTCTCGGAGACTCTCTCCTAGCATAAAATTATTATGAACCTTGTCGCCTAACTTTCTCAGTTGTAGGTCTCTACAGCTGAGTCTACATCTGAAACGATTTCCCTCTGTAGGTACGTTCATTACTCCTGATTAACCGGCTTTTATAAGTTACTCAAGTCGTTTTTCTTTAGTCGTGTGGCTGGGATTTGAGCCCTCCTGAACACCAAGGGTTCATTGAATGGGCACTAAATAAATTCTCGAAATGAATTAATTGAAAGCCCGTCATTCGGGCTTTAAAGTCAACATCTAGTTTTAGCCATTATATATATATATATATTGGCAAAGACTGATGAGAGAGGCCATGACCTGATGAATTAGGTGCTCCTTAGGCATTAGGATGCATCCCAAAAAATATGTTTTGAAAAGCCTGTTTTAATAGTTGCGATAGCTGTTGTCTTTTCTACTTCTTAGTTGGCATGTAAATTCTAGATTTTCTGCATCAGTCATTGAGGTGTCCCAGAGACTCTTAAATGTATTGCATTTATGTGGATTGGTGAACGTCTTTGGCGAAAGGTTGTGTCGACGATACGATACAGAAGCCATGTGTTACACGTGTGAGAGTATTGAGCCACGTAGAGCACTTTGAGGCAAAATATCAGGCTTTCTCATAAATACTCCCACTGTAGGCCTGCAGATTTACGACAAATAAACTGATGAAAGTATAATATCAACTTCTGAAATTTTCATTTTGCTAGATGCGCTCTAAAAATACTTAAATGCAATACAATACATGTAGCAGAGTTTATTTTGTAGGCATATTGCATACCTCAACGAGTCATGTGTCTTGACGATGGTTTCCTTGGAAACGAGGTAGAGTTTTTACGATGTGATAGCAGTGCTATAGATTTAAGCAGCTTTATTTTTTCCGATAAGCACAATAACTATGCAGTATAACGACAATTGCGCCTTCGAGGCGTGTGTGCATTCCTGAACTAATTGTAAAAGAGGAGATATCAAATTACAGTTGTATTGTATTACGAGTGCGAATAAACCACTGAAAGGTGATTGATTAGCGCTGAAAAACACTAAAAACTTCGATGGATAAGTGCGGAGAAAGACAAAAATGCGATTTATAAGTGCGGAGAAGAAAAAATGCGGCGTATAAGCGCGGAGAAGTCAAAAGTTGGGAGATAGACTTTGTAAGACTGTGAGGAGAAAGAAAAAAGCGATTGATAACCGCAGTTAAAGAAGAAAAATGCCATTGATAAGTGTAGAGAAGACAATAAATGCGACTGATAAGTGAAGAGAAAGAAAAATGCTATTGATATAAGTGCGGTTAAAGAAGAAAAATACGATTGATAAGCGTATAAAAAGACAAATATTGCGATTGACAAATGCGCAGAGAGGCCAAAAACGCGATTGATTATAAGTGACGGAATGATTTCGATGAAAGAATCTAGAGTGTTGATGGGCACGAGCTCTTATTCCGTTCCAATGGATGCTTGTGTTACGATATTTACAGTCGCTCGGTGACGTGCAAATAAATGCGGGTGTCGAGTGATCTGCATCGGGGTCGTGATGAAGATAAGAGGCATCGTGCCAAGGAACTAATCCGGTTTAGGAGTTATTTCAGATTCGACGAGACTCCCGGGGGCCGTATCAATACCGCACGTATTCACGGTCGTTTAGGGGAAACCTTAGGCCGGATAGGTCTATCTGAAATAATCGAAGGTCTTCATTTGCTGGGACTGAATTAGTCGGAATAATGAGATCTGTACAAAATAGATGATCATTCGATCGACTTTGTCGGTAAAGTGGCCTGTGTTGGCTGTAGTCTTTGCTGCCCACGTAAGCCACAAGAGTATTTGTCAGCCTAATCCGCAAAACCTCACTGCTGTTTTTTCCCCTCATTTCGTATTCTCTGTAGAAGCGCAACAAATGCGTGATCAGATAACATTCGATGACGCAGGTCTATGCAAATTATCACAGCAGAATTCAACGCTATACATGTATACACAGAACGACAGGAGCAGATGAGTTACTCAGATAACAAAGAAGTTAATCACAGAAGAGGACATATTCAGATAAAAAGAGATCAGCAAGGCCATTCTGTGAAGTCTGTAAATTAGCCCCAACGGATGATTTATAAAATTCTCAGTGCATTTGATGGCCTGTCGCCTCGCCAACAAACTACCAAACAAAGGAGCCTCCATCAATGTCCAATCCCGCGTAAGAAAGCGGACCAGCAAGGCTATCCTGTGAAGCGGAACGACACACGTTTGAATTGCGACACTGGTCCTCAAGCCACGCGTGATCGCACAACTTCATAACTGCAAATCATCCGATCGTAAACCGAGGCAATTCTCTTCCGGACGTCATGAACTAGCCTACATGTATTTGGTCATATGTTACACCGCGTTACAGTCACCGATTGATCGATAAGTCCTCCATGTACTTGTACATGAATGCCTGCGTCTGTCTGACTTTCTGTTTGTTTCTTTGACCGAGTTTGCTTCAATGCTCCAATACTCTGTTACATTGCGACATATGGAAAAGACGGTCGGATTAAGAAGACTACGTCCATGATATGTTGTCATCCGTCTCCACTCGGGGTCGTCTCCAGGGAGCGGGTAGTAAGAAATTCACCGAGTATAGGGCCGGTGGTAGTCCACCACTTGCGTTCATGTATAGCAGATGATCTCTGACGATTTCTTATGGGCCGAGCTCCTAGAACTGTCTCAGTGACAGTGTCGTCACAGCTTTGGAGAAGACGCCAGAACTCATTCCTGGAAGATTTTCGATAGCTCTAACACTAAATTGCATGCGTCCTGAATCACTTAACCATCTGTTATTTTATAGATATTTAACCTTATATTATATTATATATGATGAAACATGGTATAAACATTTTCAATGTTTGTACACGCAATCATTTTTATTTAGCTATGTGAGAATTATTCATTTAATTTTATATTAGAAACCTGACGATCTTGCTATGAAACAAGAACTTCCAATTTATGAGGAATTTTGAAATCTGCAGAAGTTTACGAATCAGAGGCGTAGCTAGAGGGGGGCAGAGGAGGGGAACATGTGTCCCCGGGCGCTAAGTTAGAGGAGGCGCCAAAATGAGGATTAAAGCTATTAATTTTGCTATTATGATGCAAACTAATTTTGTCTCAACTAAGTTAGTAACATTTAATTTTGTGCCCCAAAATAAACTCATTACAGACATGTTGTCAAGCATGATTTTGGCGCGACCGGACCCCACTGATCAGTAATCACTAAGAGCCCGTGGGGGGTGACATAGTACTCATAAGTCTAGGCTCGCAGAAAATGTTGCTTAGAGCCAAGGCTGTAAGGGACCAGTTGGCTGTTAAATGTATCTAACACCAATATTATTCACCTTCACAGAATTGACTTGCTGAAGCCTATTCTTGATTGTTTTTTTTACTAAAATCAAATAACTTCGCATTTCTTGAAATTGCTTCTGTGACTACTCTTAATTACAATGTTAATAACATCTGCAGCGATCGAGTCAAATTCAACTTCACGAGTTCTTGCACGAGATAGACTAAACACCGCCAGACTATCAGACTCTAAGTCTACAAGTTTAGAAGGGCCCCAAAATTGTTTGCGCATTTAGAAAAATGCAGTCCAGTACACTCTCCCACAATTATATTTAGCGTACATAAAGACTGTACCCTATACTCTACTCAACATATTATTGATCCTATGTTCATTGTATATAATTAAAAAAGCCATTGTCAACGAATAATCTAAGCTGATGAAACATTGACTCAGAACGAAGCACTGTACAATGCTTGACAGTCGTAGGCCTATGCTTAAAATGCAGCTGCATGCGCTACATAGTATAGGCCTAAAATTATAACTAGTCACCAAATAATTGAGATCGCTCCGCCGAAAGCCAGACTTTGAATGATTGAACCTTTTTAGCAGTGGGTTTAAACACTGCGCCTAAATAATAAATTTTTATGTAGAAAATCATGCATGCATGTTTACTTGCATGTAGGATTGTACGACTCGCGAATGTATGCATGCATGTATGTATCAATAGACTTCATGTAGCATCTGTGTAGAAGGCCCCTACTTTGCTAACTATCTGTTCGGTTATTATCACTCACTGACAACATCAGCGCAGTAGATACCGTGGTAATGATACACGCGTACTATTCCGCGGAGATCAGAGGGAAGTGTCAGCTAATGAGAGCAGTATCTTCGTCAGAACATACGGCTGTTCTTGGTTTATGATGTTCTTGAACAGCAGTTAGTTATCCCTCGTTAAATACAGGTCTAGTTACATGTATGTACCGGAACAATATCTTGCGTCTTTCTCAGGGACAGAGAAGCTCGTAATAAGTCTCGCTCATTAAAATGTTGAGCAAGACAGAAAGCCGGATATATCGGTCTAACAATCGCCTTTCATGTAATCGGTGTCTTGCCACCAATTAATGCAAGCGAACACCTGATGAACAGAGAACGTCCGTTCGTTCTATGGCTAGGCAACAGACAATTATGTCCTCTTCTGACCATTCGAATGGATCGTCGTTCGCGATGATTTGGCATATTGTCTTGCCATGGATCTACTCACACACTCGCTCTCCACAATGCGCATTTCCTCTATACTGCAAATCGTGCTCTCCGTTTCTTTTCCACCAATCATTCTCTTTTACGCCACCTGATGTAGACGTGTGTCTACCTTCCTACCTGTGGATCTCAAACTGATGTTGGCATTTATACTTGAAATGCAAATGCGCGAAAGATCATTTACGACAGTACTCATACTGTATATTAACGTGTACACAACATGATTTTATAACTATATATATATAATGTATTAGTGAGTCATTGTATCATTGTGTCAACAAATATTTTTTAATTCATCTGATTTCTCACCGAGCAAAGTGTTCCTTATGAAACAGATTAAGTGTTAAAAATTTCATGCACATATAGACATATACGCATATATTCTGGTAATGATTTATATTAGCTTTGGTAATAGCAATAAGCAAAGAAAGTGAAATCCCGTTTACCCCAAACACCTAACTTTCGTGATGCACTGGTATGGAAAGTTTCCATTTCAACTCTTTGTTAGTAGAATCCGTCGACCGACATGCATGCAGTCCTGTGTCTGGTGATTGGATTATGTGATTTCTGAGGGCTACACGACTTCCTTGTGCTACAGAGGACACGGGCGTCCAGATAGGGGGTCCAATCTCAGCTAGGGGGAAAAGTTTTGCATTTTTAATGGGAATCTCTTGCCTTCCTGTCACTTGGAACCGAGGTTTGCCTCCATCACTCAGGAGAGATTGACGCCTCTGACAGAGGAAGCACAAGCGACTGTCTGTAGACTTGCCAAAAGAATGGAACTTGGCTGACTGAATACAGTCGATATCATTTAAAACAGCTGTTAGCAATGCAACATCTTAATTGGGAGTTGGAGATACGCGTGTCCTGCTTGAACCGAAATTAAGAAAACCATATTAAACTTGGTTTGCTAATACCACTTTATGGAGGTATTTTCCAACGTATTCGGGACACTACAGTTGGCCTTGTATCAAGCTCTTTAAGAGATTTTAAGACAAATGGAGTGCAATTGAAGCAGACCGCTATGAGAATGGCATATACAGCAACTACATTGGTTTTGTTCGGGTGATAAATGGTCCAATCGACTTCATCCGGCAGCTCTGTGCCACAATAACACGCAGCCACATACTATGCAGTGTTTTGAGGAAACTCGAATGTCACGGGATTTCCTGGCCCTTCACACCGGCACTTGCCTGTTTATGACTCTATATGTCCTAGGGAAGTTAACAGCATATTATGCTAGAGTTGATAAAGGAGGGGCGACGTTGTTGGCTGTCAGCATTCAAGACCAGTTTGTTTTGCGGTTAAGATGTATGTAAATCAGAGAGCGGCTAAAGGCAACTGGTATAATAAAGAACATAGTTACTTACTTACCAACTTGGTAGAACAGTCCCAGGTATTACTTTGCTCAAACCGATCCAAGGGTCTGAAAGTAGTCAATGACGTCACCGAGCGGAGAATCGCTTCAATTCAGTCATTCAAATGTCCTCTGTGACCAGGAATAACACAAGGAGAAACGCCATTTATAAAATTTTTAGATGCTAAGAAGTCTACTGCTGATATATATACATACATATATATATATGCTCAATTGCTCGTGGTTAAGTAAACAATTATTAACAATCTTCATAACAATGTATGTTACTTACTGATGCTGCGTGAAAATTTTATGTCCAATGCAAAAGCTTTAACCATGTTGATCTACCAGTATATATTCTCAGATCGATTCCAAAATAATTATGACTTATTTTTTTAAATTATCATAAGAAGAATGCGTGGGTAAGACATTGCCAACAGTATATATTTGAATTTTGTTTGGCACCATAATATAAATCTGGGGTGGAGTGCGTATGGCTAAGTTAAATTTGATTTTCCTAATCTCGGTTTGTCCTTTCCGCTTAACGCGAGCCGCTCTCAACCTCGCACGCTGTCTTGGACATCCGGCCATGTCTGATATTTGTCGTTGTTATGGAGATAAAGGTCAGGTCTGATCCGTCAATGTCTCTGTCTGTTTCTCTTCTATCTCACTCTGTATCCGTCGCTTTCTGTCTTTCTCCCACTATGTCATTCTCCTTTCTCGCTTCCTTTCTTCCATTCTCTCCTTCTCTTTGTGTCTGTATCTCTCTATGTTCTCAATCTTTCCCATAATCTCACTCTTCACGCAGGAGCTGAGGGAATGTTTGGGGAATTCCTCAGATGTTTTGACATTGTGTGCTGATGGTTATGATGCTGATGACCCCTTGACCCCACGTCGCTCTAGGGGTCAGCAGCGCAAATGAGTTGCTAACCTCAATCTTCTTTCGTTTGACCCATGTTACGTAAGTGCATATTCGATGGGAAAGAAGTTGTGAATTGATCAGGTGACGTTTGCACGCAGTACTCACAGACAGACTTATGCTATAGCACTCTACTGCTGCGCTTCTTTTTGGTGTTTTTACAGAAACCGTTTTGAAATAATTATCTCATAGAGACATCTCGTGATAAATCCATCTTCTTCCTAATAATCTGCTGCAGCAGCTGTTAACCTGTTTCTCAGACGTGTTTGTGGATCTCATCATCTCAGCCTTCTCAGAGTCTCATCGTCCGATTACGACCTTGTCTTCTCTTTGTTGATGAAGTGCTGCTACCCAGCTACAGCTTCACGCATCAGATCATAATCTGTATTAACTATTAAATGCTTTACTATGTATGTGCCAGTCGTTGAACTATCTGTAAAGAAAGAACAGCATCAGACTGATTAAAAAGATCCTGTCAGGAATGATAGACGAAACATGGATTACAGAGAGATCAAACAGAGGAAGGCTCGATGACGTCACAATCTGGTGCAATCGGGATGTACAGAGCTTGAGAAGATAGATAATGAGATTATGTGATTGACACCAACGGTGGATGTATTCATGAACAGAAAAAGAGTGAAGCATCAAATAAGGCAACAGCAAATCTCTCATAGCAGTCTAGGCTTACTAAGGAGATTCTTTAACTGTTGAGCTAGACTGATCTTGTAACTCTGGAATTACTAATTATTGCCTATATATACCTTAAAAAGCGATTAATTAAACTATTAATTTGCCAGTTAACTCATTTCATTTTAAAAAAAGCTTGAGATGGCCAATGACCTTCACCCTCAACAAAACTCCGTCTACAAACAACGAAAACCCCTCCTTAGTATTTCACATCGTTCTTCAGAGAGGCCCCATGGGTGATTTGTATTGTGTGGCCTGTCCTACGTAATAATTTATGGTGTGCATTATGCCATATACAATGTCAATAGGTCCTAAGTAGTGAGAATATTACTCATTCAACTCCAGTCACATACCGTCTCTTCTTCAGTCATCACCTCTTCGAAATAATTATTGCCTCGCATGCTTCTGCAGTGAATCCGTGTGAAACGTTTTCCTGGAATGCTTAGCCAACAAATTCCTCGATAATTGCTGCATTATTCTCCTCTGTCGTTATTCATATGTACTGGGACGATGATAGCCATGTCAAATCTGCTGAACACTCGAATTAATTCTCCTAGCGTCTTCCTCGTGTTCAAGTTTCCTATAGACGCCTCTATACTCTCTCTGAATAATGTTCTCCATAGGTTTCAACCTATAGTGCTAACAACAATGCAATTTATAACTCACACTTGCATAAAACATTTTCACTTATTTACACACTTACAGCCGCTCATCCATGCATTCACGTACGTATATACATAGGCCTACATACGTACATGACTGCGTACGTATGCACATTCCCACCCAATCAGACCTAAACAGTCATACACACAAAGGGTAGTAGTTTGTGCTATATATAACCTGCCAACTGAAAACGACCATCTGCTTCAGGATTATGTCTACGATATATGCGAACATTTCGTGAGTTTACTGCTGTTGCTTACTCATTAGAAGTCAATGTGGGGGTCTAATTTTTCACTTCGTCCTGCTTTCCACAAAATAAGAGCTACGTGTACACGTGAAGAGAAAAACCGGAGCACGTCACCCCCGCTGGGAATGGCTTTGCCCCCTCCTTGCATGGTCGAAGTTCGCTGTATTTAGGTGCTACAGGTCAGATGCATAATTATGTTCAAATGGCGTGAAATATCGAAAATGATCTAATCGAATATCCGCTAATAAAGATGCATACACATACATACATACATACATACGTACATGCTTGCATATATATATAATATATACATATATATATACATACATATATACATACATACATACATACATACATACATATATTTATACATACATACATACATACATACATACACATACATATACATACATACATGCATACATACATAAATATATACATACATACATACATACAATGTCATGCGTGCATACATACGTGCACAGACTTATAGCGTCATATGTACATAATCGTATCGTATATTATCGTATCTGGTTATTTATATAGCGCTTCTAATAATGTCTTCAGACAACGAAGGGGTGAGTGAGGGAGCCGGTTAAAAGCTTGCTACGGATGGTGGGGGCAGGTCATTCCACATCTCAGGGCCCACGATGGCAAAGGCATTGTGTTGAGGTATAGCAGTCCTTGTATACGCATGCATACATATGTGCATACAGACCGTACGGTGTCATATATACAAACATACGAATAAAGATAAATGTATACATACATATATATACATACGTATATGATTTATTCATGCAAACGATCCTGGTTCCTCTGTGTAGGCAGTGTGTTACTTTTAGAAACACCATATCCACGAGGAGAGTACGTATCGTTTCGTTGATAATTGCATTCATTGAGGCAAACATCGAAGGGCGATGTTGTTGTCATTATCACTGCATAGCTAATGACGAATCGAGGGCGTGAAGCAATTAGGAGTGAAGGACTCGCTCACTGACTCCCGGTACGCTGCGGCATCGTACGTCCCGTTTCCCTAATTCCGACGACATAAATAGTGGACATTTTGAAGGAGACGCGTTGCCAAACGAGTGTTCATTTGGCATTCTAGTCTAACGAATGGTTGACGAGATCCTATGTCGGTCTTCCCATTAATCGCTACATCAACGGAATGCGACGACAGTCAATGGAAATTGGGAGTTGGGGGATTTTACAGACAATCTAATGTTGAAATGCGATGGTTTTGTGATGGGATTATGACAGGACTGCGGGGTCCTGAGCGACGCAGTCACGGGTCTAAGGGGCCCTGCAGTCACGGGTCTAAGAGGCGCCGCAGTCACGGGTGTAAGAGGTGCCGCAGTCACGGGTCTAAGGGGCCCTGCAGTCACGGGTCTAAGAGGCGCCGCAATCACGGGTCTAAGAGGCGCCGCAGTCACGGGTCTAAGAGGCCCTGCAGTCACGGGTCTAAGAGGCGCCGCAGTCACGGGTCTAAGAGGCCCTGCAGTCACGGGTCTAAAAGGCGCCGCAGTCACGGGTCTAAGAGGCCCTGCAGTCACGGGTCTAAGAGGCGCCGCAGTCACGGGTCTAAGAGGCGCCGCAGTCACGGGTCTAAAAGGCCCTGCAGTCACGGGTCTAAGAGGCGCCGCAGTCACGGGTCTAAGAGGCGCCGCAGTCTCAGGTCTAAGAGGCCCTGCAGTCACGAATCTAAGAGGCGCCGCAGTCACGGGTCTAAGAGGCCCTGCAGTCACGGGTCTATGAGGCGCCGCAGTCACGGGTCTAAGAGGCCCTGCAGTCGCGGGTCTAAGAGGCGCCGCAGTCACGGGTCTAAGAGGCGCCGCAGTCACGGGTCCAAGAGGCGCAGTAGTCACGGGTCTAAGAGGCCCTGCAGTCACGGGTCTAAGAGGCGCCGCAGTCACGGGTCTAAGGGGCCCTGCAGTCGCGGGTCTAAGAGGCCCTGCAGTCACGGTTCTAAGCGGTACCGCAGTCACGGGTCTAAGGGGCCCTGCAGTCACGGGTCTAAGAGGCGCCGCAGTCACGGGTCTAAGAGGCCCTGCAGTCGCGGGTCTGAGAGGCCCTGCAGTCACGGGTCTAAGAGGCGCCGCTGTCACGGGTCTAAGAGGCGCCGCAGTCACGGGTCTAAGAGGTCCTGCAGTCACGGGTCTAAGAGGCGCCGCAGTCACGGGTCTAAGAGGCGCCGCAGTCACGGGTCCAAGAGGCGCCGTAGTCACGGGTCTAAGAGGCCCTGCAGTCACGGGTCTGAGAGGCGCCGCAGTCACGGGTCTAAGAGGCCCTGCAGTCGCGGGTCTAAGAGGCCCTGCAGTCACGGTTCTAAGCGGTACCGCAGTCACGGGTCTAAGGGGCCCTGCAGTCACGGGTCTAAGAGGCGCCGCAGTCACGGGTCTAAGAGGCCCTGCAGTCACGGATCTAAGAAGCGCCGCAGTCACGGGTCTAAGGGGCCCTGCAGTCACGGGTCTAAGAGGTGCCGCAGTCACGGGTCTAAGGGGCCCTGCAGTCACGGGTCTAAGAGGCGCCGCAATCACGGGTCTAAGAGGCCCTGCAGTCACGGGTCTATGAGGCGCCGCAGTCACGGGTCTAAGAGGCCCTGCAGTCACGGGTCTAAGAGGCGCCGCAGTCACGGGTCTAAGAGGCGCCGCAGTCTCGGGTCTAAGAGGTCCTGCAGTCACGGGTCTAAGAGGCGCCGCTGTCACGGGTCTAAGAGGCCCTGCAGTCACGGGTCTAAGAGGCGCCGCAGTCACGGGTCTAAGAGGCGCCGCAGTCACGGGTCTAAGAGGTCCTGCAGTCACGGGTCTAAGAGGCGCCGCAGTCACGGGTCTAAGAGGCCCTGCAGTCACGGGTCTAAGAGGCGCCGCAGTCACGGATCTAAGAGGCGCCGCAGTCACGGGTCTAAGAGGCGCCGCAGTCACGGGTCTAAGTGGCGCCGCTCTCACGGGTCTAAGAGGCGCCGCAGTCACGGGTCTAAGAGGCGCCGCAGTCACGGGTCTAAGAGGCCCTGCAGTCACGGGTCTATGAGGCGCCGCAGTCACGGGTCTAAGAGGCGCCGCAGTCACGGGTCTAAGAGGCCCTGCAGTCACGGGTCTAAGAGGCGCCGCAGTCACAGGTCTAAGAGGCGCCGCAGTCACGGGTCTAAGAGGCGCCGCTGTCACGGGTCTAAGAAGCGCCGCAGTCACGGGTCTAAGAGGCCCTGCAGTCACGGGTCTAAGAGGCCCTGCAGTCACGGGTCTATGAGGCGCCGCAGTCACGGGTCTAAGAGGCGCCGCAGTCACGGGTCTAAGAGGCCCTGCAGTCACGGGTCTAAGAGGCGCCGCTGTCACGGGTCTAAGAGGCGCCGCAGTCACGGGTCTAAGAGGCGCCGCTGTCACGGGTCTAAGAGGCCCTGCAGTCACGGGTCTAAGAGGCGCCGCTGTCACGGGTCTAAGAGGCCCTGCAGTCACGGGTCTAAGAGGCGCCGCAGTCACGGGTCTATAAACTATCGACAACAAAGTAGTATTTCTTGATTTTGCTGCAGCACAATCGTTTATAATGACCTCGTAAGTTGATTCCTGTCCCCCACCCCCTTCTAAAAATCAGCATCTGGGCATTTGTCTCTGCCCTTGTCCCTCTCACGGCGAGCCTCCGGATCTTGGTGGGCTATCGGCGAAAAGAGATTACGGAGATTTCTGGATTACGCTTTTGAAGAATTTTCATGGAATCACACGTAGCGGTTAATCGTTTTAAAGTGTATAGACACATTATTTTTCAAGCGTTCCAGAAAAGCACAATAGCAGTTGCTGTTACGGAGATCACATTAAATTATCATGTATACAGTCAAAGGCAGAGAGAGACAGTAAGAGAGACAAATAGTGAGAGAAAGTGAGAGAGAAAAAGAGAAAAATGGAGTGACACAGGCGAAAGAGAGAGAAAAGATGTCTTATGACTTCTCTGACCAACTGACTATATATTATTCTTTTCCGATTCTGTTTACCATCTGTTTACCTTCGCATTAATCAACAGACAGGACAACGATGGATGCATCGACGACCATTTTCTGTGAGATTTTAAAAAGATTCTAGAATCTTAATAGTTACATGTGCGTGTGTGTGCGTGCTCGCGTGTGACACGAACAGTACCACAAATAATTTTGTTATAGTAATCGAGGTAAATACTGATCCTTCAGGCTGTTAAGACTATTTCCGGAGAAAGACAGATGGTTCTCTGGAACGGTATATCCCTCGGCAAGATCTGGCTGCACAAACGAACCACGGAACGCATTTGCGTTGAAGCGTTGTATCATAACTTACAAAAGTTAAAAAGATTGATTGCCTTCTGTTGCTCTCCAGTGGCTATGGTTATGCGGCGCCACTGCAGGTGCTAGATGAATTTCAATTTTCGAAGGTATTAATGACCCTATAGTTTCGAATGCAACTAGTACAAAGTCGTGTGTCTTCATCAGCTAATTGCATTTGGCGATCTTCATGTTAGACGATTGATCCGCTGCTGCACCCGCTGCGACCGATGCCAAGTGAAGATGTGGGGCTGCTACGGTGCAGCGTCCTTTTCGCCAGGGTTTGAGCGTGAGCCCATCCGGGCGTCTACCGCCCGTTCAGGAGATACCTGGGGCTCCTTTATGCTACGGTTGCCTGGGCGTGAGAGGCCTCGGCTGATGAAGTCGTTCAGCCTGCCGGGCCGGGCCGAGCCCACAGGAGAGCCTATGCGAGCCCTCCGCTGTCACCAGCGACCCGCAAGGACATACGTGCAGATCGGCTGCAACTCTAACAGCTTCGTCGTCCATCCACAGTCCACAGGCTGACAACTGCAGCGCCAGCAGCCAGTTCCTAACGTGAACCGTCCGCACCACTTCAAGGCGTGCTCGGTGGTATTCGGTACTTGTCCTGGCATTTCTTACAAAGCGATGACAACTCCGCTGACTAGGTGACCATACACATCTTCGCTCCTTCTCCTTCCGACAACACTCTTTTACTCTCCTCCGTCCATCTTCTCACTAGCATTTTCCCACCATCACGTCTGGGTCAAGATACCGTATCCAGTGTCCGGCATACGAGTGCTTGCAACAGTCGCTAACAAAGGTGGTACAAGCGAGGTACTCCGTCGAATGTCCTGTACCTCCACGTTGATAGGCAGTGACGCCTGGGTTCATTTCTTGTCTGACATATTGATGTTCAGTATGGAACCCAGACCATAGCTGGCGAATTATTTTTCCTAAAAGCTATGAGATTTCCGCCAAACAAGAGCGGCCGACAGTCCGCTTTGGACATGACCCTGTCAGTAGTAGCCTAGGCTGACCAGACCACAACGATTGCTGTGATCAGCTCCGATCTCGTAGACTGTCCGGTTCACCTGATGAACTCTCCGTAAAGCTCGCATGTGGACGCGCATTTGGTTCTCAGGTAATTGCAGACAGTGCAGAGGCGTCGCTAGCGTGGACTTTGTGATCCTGGATCGAATTAGTGGAGGTGTAGGATGTTTCTGGTGAAGGTCCTGCATGTCACAAAATGTTAGGGGAAACGGAGCAGAAGAAGCTTCTTATATTGCCATGTTCCAGCGTCATAATGCCAATTTCTTTCTATCCCAAGAAAGGCTAACTAGCGAAACGCTCTGGTGGTATGAAAATCTTTACAAAACGTTCTTGTGCGAATTTATACACCAATGTGACTGCTTTCAGCGCACAACTTACTTTACATTCTGAGATAATTTATCGATTGCGACAAAATTTCCAGACAAAAGATTGAAAATTAGGCGATCTAAAGCAGCTTCTACGAAAGATTGATTTTATTGAATCGTCTAAAAGTCGCGCTTGGATTGCAGTATAGGGTATTTAGATTCTAAGCAGTATCAATTGCCTTTTTATAATCAGAAATTTATTGATTTTGGAATTTTTTAAATGTTGATTATCCACTAGTTACTTTCGCAATTATCCTTAGGGGTCTCACATAATTATTGTCCGATAAATTATTATTTACGACCTGATCATTGACATCTGTCACTGTATTATACGGACATTAAATTAAGACAGAAGCCAGGACATGGATACTCAAATGCCTGATTGACCAACTGAAATTGTAATATTTCATGACTTAGTTGTACATCGCTACCATTCATTTTGTTTAAGAGCAATATTATAGCCAACATTGCTCTATATACAGAGAATAGATTGGGACTCTTTGAATGCATGCAGATTGTCTTAAACATTGAGGTCGTTAACAATTCATTCGGGTCAGCTGCGTGGACATAGGCTGCACTGTTGTCGGAAGGGAAATTATAAGCATCCAGTGTCATTGTATGTTTTGGACAATTAAATATCCATGGCATCAAGAAGATGAATTGCTATAACTGCGGTCTTTGTGTGGCGAACTCTCAGATGAATGGCAAGACTGGAAATAAATGTCTGCCACTAATCAGAGAAAAACCAGAGAAAAATTCAAGCAAATTGAAAGAGCATAGATGCTTTCAGATTCTGGTTCTTTTTATGACTAAGACTTTGTCTCAGACAATATATCGTCTGCATTCGATTTATCGTAGACTGAGTAGATTGTGTGTATGCAGACGACGGCGGATCTGATGAAGTCGGGTCGGTTGGTGTTGATGGAAAGCCAGCGGAGGATTGATTTCCGTTGAAGAAGCCCAGGAAAATTCTGACCCGTATACTCACCAGTAACCCTCATGGCTCTATCGTTCAAACGTATACATATATACATTATCTAGTGATATAGATCTACTGGTACGATATCGCCCACAGTAAGAAGTCACTTAAAACTGCTGCAAAAGGTATGCAACTTAATATGTTTCAGCCAGTGATGTCAGTGATAGACAGAGTCAATGACCAGATGGTGGGTGGGATGAAGCTGTTAACCTACAGATTCTGCGACGAGGTATGAAACCTGTCGATAAATGCCAACCACACAGAGATATTTATTCTTATCAATGCATGAGTATAGAAGGAGTGTCTGTTTTTGATCCTACCTAAAACACATAGCTCGTTACTGATTGAATCTATGAATACATTCTCCTTCGACCATTTCTTCCAATTTCAAGCGTGTGTCAACTTAATCATAGCCTGCATACCAGCTTGCGTAGATACAATTATTAGTTGAATAATTCTGTTACAACTCTTCAAGCAAAGCAAATTTGGGCAACACCATTACAAGTTATGGCCAATGAGTGCGAGAAGACCTCCTTAGTATTAAAGACCAAGTTCAAGGCAAACACCTGGGATGACACGAGTGGATGCGATTAAGGATTACTACTAATAATAAATTCTTGATAGTTAGGAACAGTAGGGTTAATCGTTATAGAAAAAGGCAAAACATCTCCTTATATAAAAATTCCACTAGCAGTTCAGCCAATTAATAAGTCTACAATAAAACGCATGTAGGCCTACTGTTAGAGGTTCAGATTTCTTCCATTCTAACCTACAAATGATACGACGCGAGATGAAAGAGTGACATGAAAATATCAAGACAAACCAGAGCAGTCGGTACTGGTTGGTCGTTGATTTTTTAATGACACCGTTCCGTATCGAAGATGATTTGGTGTCGCCCTCCTCCTTTCTCCAGGCTTGGGACTGGCACTGTCAAAGTTCAAACAGTGGCGGAGTTAACGGAGTTGCGACAGTGAGTGTAGGCTATGTATGTATGGACAGATGGGCAGATGATGTCACGTGTGACGTCATCTGATTAGAGGGATGAGAAGAGGAGAGGAGCGGAGGAGAGAAGGTGGGGAGCAGGAGGAGGACGAGGCGATCGGAGGAGGAGGACGAAGAGAGGGACGAAAGAGAAAGGAGCAGACTGACTGTGTGACGAGAGGAGGAAATGTAGAGGAGGGAGGAGATTGCTTTCAAAGACTGGAATTGACTTCGGAAATGATGTTCCGTCAGCGATCATGTCTCCCGTGGTGGCTGTTGACGAAAAGACGGACACATCAGAGTAATGATGTCTGGTTTGTGCATTCTATATACATATAAACATGTACATGTACACATATTAGCATATGGATATGGATATATATATATATATATTATATCAATTAATTAACATGTTGGTCATATAAGTTTATTTTCCTATGTGATAGATCTGCGCATTTACTCTCTACGTATGCACATGTAATTCGTATAACGTTTCTTATTTTTTTATATTTGCATCTATCGGCGTCTCTTATTGTTTATATTTATTTCTATTTCTGATTGTCTAAATGTATTTCGGATGATCTCTGTAAATTAAGTGCTACAAGAAACGGCCTCTACTTGAAGCTGCATGCAAAACTGTAATCGCCACAGGGCGGTGTGTTCTGCTGTGTACGTACGTATAATTGTATGTTTCTGCTGTGTGTGTGTGTGTGTGTGTATGATTGTACGTACATGTTTATGCATGCGTGCATTTAGTTAGCGTATTTTTACGATGACAAAAGTAAGCATTGTTTTTCAACTCTACCCCCAGAACACATTATATTAATTCCCATGGACTGGATTATCCTCTGCCGTGTCCAGCTGAATTGCCCATAAACCTAGGAGTCTAGGACCAAAGGATCGATGTGGTGATCGATATCTTTGAGTTATTAATTCAGGTAAAACCCACTTTGCTTACCTTGGGCGAAGTATTCATCTTGTGTATCGACATATATTATACTCGGCGAAACTGCGTGCGTCATACGATTGAGCTCGAGACCAAAGATAAATAATTATGCTAATCATACTAATTAGGTCTACGTTTCTACGAAAACTTACTAATGTTTTGAAAGACAATCCTCAAAAAACTTATTTCCTGAAATTAGGGTCGTTAACGATATGATTAAATATATTCCTAATAATCAGCAACGAACAAAAATTAACATCATCCGATGTTTCATCATTTAATAGTATTACCAGTAAATTTATCTAATGCTAGTTAATGGCTACATAGTAATTATTTTCTTGGGCCATATTAGTGGTATTGTCTACGTCTTCCTTCATTCATAATGGCTGTAATACCAGGCATTCCCGTGACACCTTACCAAAAATGACAACTTTAAAAAGCGGTCTTAGATAAATTGTAAAATTATATTTCATCATTAAATTCAGTTAAAGATAAATTGACTTTTTAGTTAACTTTGGCAGACCTAAATAATATGTTTTTTGACATTTAATTATAATATCAATATTTTTATCAATAACAGTCAACACTGCAACCTACACATTTATATAGGCAGACATGAAGAACATCAAGCAGTGACGTGTACTTACGATGACAAGTAGGCATTTAGATATAAGTATATGGACAGCCGTGACCAAACGTGTACACGCATATTATGATCATCAATGAAAAATCGCATGGACATATTATCCGCTGGTCCACAAGCTATTTCTCAGCAAAACTGAGTTATTTTAAATTAATTGTCAGTTGTCCACTTTCAGTTAAAGTCTCCTGCATCTTGTTGGTCACACCATCTATTAGCACATACGCTAAGAACGTGTTGCTTTTAACGTCAATGTCTTTCTTTGTCAAAGATCTAAAAGAATCAATTGAAGCGACTCTAAATTCACTGCAGCCTTTCTTAGTAGTCGATTTCTCTGTGTATAGTATACACACCATTGAAGTGATAAGTTGAAATCGTTGACCTATCTCGAGTAATAAAGTATAGGTCATGCATGGGAATAATTGCAGTAGCTGTATTAGTATTCGCGTAGGATCCGTGTGGCTGACCTCTACCATGAGAGGTATTAATTCAAGTCTATAGGAGAGACACAGACAGACAGACAGAAAGACAGGCAGCGACAGACAGAGACGTTAATACCGTCAACTGCCAGCTACTTTTCATCTCATCACTTGGACTTTGAAATCTTTAGCTCTATAAATATCGCCCGTCTTCTATCATCACACAGTTGAGACGATGCTTCGCTTTCGTCTGTGGAGTGTCAAGCGAGATGAATCCTTTCGACACTTGCCAATGACAATTCAGTAACGCTGCTACAGTGACGTCTCTGTTTTGAACTAGACTGGCAGATGACGTCATTGCATTTGTTTCAATATCCGAAAGTTTCCTTAGCACATTGGAATCGGCAGCGCTTTGTGAAATGCTGATGATGCTAATTCACGCAGATAATTTAAATAATAATTATGCCTCTCCTAATAATGATGCCAAAACAATAACTACTACTATTACTAACAATAATAATGAAATTAATACTAATACTGACAATCATTATATTATAACTATAATAATAATAACAATAATAATAATAATAATAGATCTAATAATAATAATAATAATAATAGATCTAATAATAATAACAAAACAAAAACGACACAGTTTTAGATTTAGCCTCAGCTTCATAGAGTCTGAGGGATCATTTCTATCTCGGGAAAAAATAGTAATGATAATATCATTGTAAATCGCCTGCTGAGGTGCTCGTTGTATTGCGAAGTTACTCGCTTTCTACGGTTTGAGTTAACATAACATAATAAGGGTTTAAAGTGAGGGTAAAAATGATAATAATTTACTCTCGACTGCTTTCTAACGCAGGAACGACATCTACTCTTCTTCCACACAACCATAATATTAACAGCATCGGTGGTTTTTTAGAGATACATACTAGGCTGTGCATCAAATAGATTTATGCATATATATGTATATACATAATGCATGAATTCGCGAATACATGTAGCTGTAAAACAGTGTACCTATATACAGTATGATACATACATACATACATACATACATACATACATACATACATACATACATGCATACGTACATACACACATACATACAACGAACATAAGTTACATAAGTACGTATCTGCTTGCGTTGACAGATGATTTTGTATAATAATAGCAACAACTTGTTACTGGCGACGCTATGCAAATTGTCGAGATTGCCATTTAAAATTGCAATCATATAATAATTTACATGCATAATTGCATATGCATATTTTCTCACTTGCATGCACAAATGTAAGCTGCTAATTGTGGGCACATTTCAGAACATGGCATTTTATCTAACAAAGCACCTGGTTTGTGTTAAGGTTCATAATTATAATCATAATCATTTTATTTTATGACATTCTTCCACTCGGCAAAAACGTCCGAAATTCAGTTGGTCATATCATTCTGATTGCCAGTTTCTTTTTTTTCAGCTATCACCAGTCATCGTTGGTGAAAGCTAATTATCGCCATTAAAATTAAAATAGATTCGCAATTTCCGTTTTCTTTGGTGTTTTGCGACGTTCGAAAGAAGGTGCTAATTAATATCGTTTTATTTATTATATCTCGCAGCGCTTCTGATATTGCAGTGGCGTCTACAGAACTAGTTCTATTAGGTCTAATGCTGAATAGAGAAAACAGCGCTGGAAGTTAAAGAAAGGTAAAAATGTGATAGAAACAGAGGCGGCGATCCAGTTTGAGAGGTGGAGGACAGACAAGCAATGAGAGGGGTAAGAAATGTGGGAAAGCAATAAACGTATAACGTGCGTTCTCTTTCTGTAATAGGTGAGGGCGACCTGTCCCCTCGACCATCCCGGGATCGCCGCCTCTGGATGCAAGACTTACGCACGCTATGCACCCACTGCCGGCTGATGGTGCAAAACATAGCATTGTTTCTCACTAAATACATTGCATAGTAAGTTACAGAACAATGTAATGCCACTGAATTTGATATTGCCCTCCTTTTAGCAGTTCACACGATACCATACAACAGAGTATCGATGGAGCTGAGCATGAGTGAAGGACTACACAGTGACCGCCGGATGAGTGGAAGCTCAAACCCATGCATACATATACTCTGTGCGTAACAGGCCAATTCCTATCCATCAGGCTTCCGTTCATGACTACCTCATGGATGTTTGCAGTATTGAACAGGCTGTTTCAATCGGTAACATTAGTTTACATTGCCATTCAGAACTGAGGGCTGAGAGAGAGAGAGAGAGAGAGGAGTGGCTGCTACTAGAATCTGATGTTCTGGCTTCTGGTTACATTGAATTACGACTGGTTACGACCGCACATCAATTGTTAGAGGCATCTTATTGGCCCAATCTGCATGCTACGTTAATTTTCCTGGTACGAATAATTAGGAACATTTGTAAATTAATAAAAGGTTTATTCTTCATTGCGAATATTCCAAGGTCGCATGATAATACATCAGACGTATATATATATATATATAAATAAATATATATATATATGTATGTGTGTAGGCCTATATATGCCTATATTCTGCTTGTATATGTTGTTTGTGTATTGCACGAATTAATGATATATTATATATATACATATATTTTTTTAAATTTAATTACCGAAATTTGATACCGCCCTTCTTCCAACATCTTTTGCTCAGAAGTGCACAGCCTCGACGGCGCAATTGCAGTTGTACTGCAGAGCAATGGTGCGCGAAGGACTTGCTCAAGGTCCCTACACAGTGACTGACGCCCCGGACGAGGGTCGAACCCTCGCGCTCAGCACACACTGAACGTTACGGACTGACCGCTCTAACCGATCGGCCACTTTGCCACACTTATATATATATATATATAACCTCTAAATTATGTTATTGTTTCATTATAGATGCCACTATAGCGGTTTACATAGGATAATTTGGCAAATGGTTCTCGTGTCGTTAAAAATTCTATTGACATGTGTCTGCTTTAATTTACGTACAATCGATCAACTATAATTGATCGAGAATGAGGATTTTCCTGTACACCCTCGTCGACCGGTTTTCCAGCCGTCTGATAGAGATACGGGATACAATTAATGAAAGCCGTATTCGATGAGCTCAGAAGTGACTCCAGCTTATAGGTGATCTTTGTGCTACTGCCACTGCTGCGACTGTGTTTCTTAGGATATGCATGCTTCGAATTCCCGAATCTTTGGGATACGTCAGGGGCTACAGGGCGAAGCAATATTAAGAAACGACCGTATGATCCACGTGACTTTATGCAAACAAGTGAAAGGAGTTACTTGGAAATGATTAATATACAGTTGGTCTGAAATTTATTAAACCTTCCGTTGTCAAGCATGCTCCTCCTGTTTTAATGTTTTCGACGACTATTGCCAGATGTAAGTAGCGGACTTATAGCACACCATCTTGCAGTGGTAAAAAGGATGGAGTACGAAAACCTGAGGTTGTTTAAAATTGAAGTGTATGCTTGCTAGACGACAGCGCAAAGTGGAATACCACAAAGATCAGTGCTTGGGACATTTCATATAATTTGCACCTTTTATCAAGGATATGGACAATGAGATTGTATTAAAATTTATAAATTTGCGGATGATACAAAAAATGTAGAGCTGTAACGAAGGGATTAAGTAGAAGATACTGCTGAAAAATCTAAGTCTTCTAAGAAGAATGTTCAATGTTGAAATGGTCACATAATATGCTCTTTAATTTGGATGAGTGCTCAATGACGCATATGCAGGGAAGAGAAGCACCGAGTTTTGATATGAATTGGGTATGGTATTGAAAGTGAGTGTGGAAAAAGGGGACCTGAGAATGATTATAATTTTATACAAGATTGCGAACATTAAAGGCAGTGTGCTGAAGCATCAGAAGGGCTATTCTAGGCATGACCAGATAAGCAACAGTCACGAAAGACAGATATGCGATATTGAGGTTGTTCATTTTGAGGAAACAAGTATTGGATTTATGAGTTAGCTCATTATTATTATTATTATTATTATTATTATTATTATTATTATTGATATTATCATTATCAGTAGATGCTTAGATGCTGCGTAAACTACTATACAATCTCCTTACGGTAATTTACTAATTAGCCTACATACAGTTCTTGTATAATGCTTATGATTTATGTACAATGTATGGTCCTTTTGGTGATTATTGCTTTCCTATTTCCTGTTACTGATTTCGAATACTTTTCCACTATTCTTCAATCTGCGCACACATCGCGAGGAAGTCACAACTCAGATGTGACATGTCGGCATAATTTAAATCTGGAATTTAAATCTTGGACTTAGCAAGTACGAGAGAGTGCAGACGATTCATTGCTCCCGATCCTGGAGCGTTTCTTGGGGCCCAAACAAATCCACATGCGAATTTCCGAGAACCCGAAATCAATCTTAAACCAACTCACAAGATTCCTCTCAGAGACCTATAAACGAGGTTTTGCAATATGCAAACGATTATCATAAAACATCTCAATCAGTAAAACTAGAAACCACGAGCATTCCTCAATTTGCTTAGGTCGAAGTTTCGTTTTCTCCGCCATGTTTTATGCTCATTTTATTCAACTCTGGCTGTCATTCGTGTAACTGCTCCTCTCTGCTCGACGCGGAGTAACTTTCAAGCAGATTGACAGCTGCTGCTTTGTGTTTTTATCTGACCACTTTCCACATTCTATATCGCTTTCGTTTGGTCGACTGATCCTCAGTCAACGTTACAAAGATTTATCTGGTGAAAGTCCTGCTCTCATCGTCTATGGTCAAGCAGATAGCGTTCTCCGTCACGACATTGCGGGTCTATTGGACCTTACATGCACTGGGAAATTATGGAGCCAGCTTTATTCCTTCAGCTTTAATGTGTTTATATCGTTTCGATTTCACGGTGTCTTATATCCTACAAGAAACAGTCGGCGCTTCAGAGATTAATCACGCAAAGTCCCGCAAGCCTATAGACTCCAGCAGTTTCCGCTCGTTCAGGAAATAAGTTTATGCCTAAATTGGATCTTATGCTGGCTGTTAGACCTATTAATCAGCGCATTGACGGATAGTTGAATTGAAGGTTTAATTTGATAAGTCTCTCTGCGTTTCTGGATCTCTTGCGATTATGTTCGTCCTGTGATTGGTTGTCCGTCCGTCCTGGACCTCAGGGTAAAACCAGTCACGCGATGATTGCAGTACTGCATGTCCTTAGTTCCATCATCCATATCATAGAACATGGAGAAGATTGGAGTAACCCTCCGCCACGATAAGAAGCGTCCAACGGACATTTATAACAGAAAGCAAACCTACGGAGGCAGTTCACTATTCCAGCGCTTGGAGAAGGATTCATCCGGAAAGAAGTCAAAGCTTTTGCTTATCGTCTGTGTGTTATCTGGAGTGACATCTGTTGACGCACACTTAAGGTAAGCGTGGTGGGATCTCTCACAGACATTAACGTGTCTGGATGCAGAACACAGTCAGTGTGGCCCACATTTTTTTCCTGCTTACTGAAACAATTAGGTCTGTGTTATTGGGTTTCATATTTTAGTGTCCGACATCTTGGACTAAGTCTCTAAGTAATCGTATTAGCGTCGGCTGTTTAAGAGACACTGTTGCTAAGAGTGTTCTCGATATTAATCGAGATTCGCCAGGAGAAGTGGTTTAGATGTAATTTCGCAGCTCCAAAGCTTCCGGACCTCCTTCCGCGCGTCAAATTCATTTCGCGTTGCTTCCCAATTTATTCTAAGACGCTTGCCAGACGTTTTCATTTTTTAAGATAGACATAAATGTAGCTAAGCAACAGTAATATAGCTGAACCACTGATCAGCCCATGCAATATATACATATATTTCCAAGTCATAACGTAGACGCACGATTATCTTATACAGCGTCGATTTCGAGACATTCAGATCGTTTTTCAAACAAACTGTTAAGTGGACATTGCACCATCGTCGTAGGCCCCCTTTTCATCAGCAATTGGCACAATGACTGAACCATCTATTGAACATAATATGACCATGCGCATTGACTGTCTTAATTACCGGACTGTTGTGATCTAGGCGGATATATCTGACTTACTGACCATATTGCCTCTATATATATATATATGATATATATAAATATAATAACATATATATGCGCGCTTTTACTGCCTGAAAGAAGACGAAGGCCATCAATCATTCGATGCCATGTTTTGAGACCTGGTCAACGTTGAGAATTGCACCTGAAGTGGTCTCTGTCGACCGTTCTTTCGTTCGGTCTTCACTGAAGCCCTGCATATCGATTTGTAGTTGTGCCCTGACCGTGGGAAGTAGGCAGGTCAGCGTCTGTTGACACTTCATCGCAATTAAAGATTCGCGCCTCGTCTGAACACTTCCGGCTATCGCTGGCTTCTTAAGAGCACCTGTCAGTCGCAGTTGCCACCCTTCTTGACTGGCGATCACCCGGCAGACGATGAAGACTTCTGTATGCACACACACTCACAGTTATATAGAAACCTCTGGTCTGCCTCCAAGAATCGAATTTATTACGGAAGATCGTAAATGCAGAAAAATCCCTGGCTGGGTACTTAAAATTTGTGTCACAAGGTCGGTCAGGTTAGACATATACCTTTAGAAATGCACATGAGCGTCTAAACACATGAAGTCAACGTCAATCTGTTTTCGCAAAAGTTTAGGCATACCTCAGCAAGCAATTTTATCGTAATGGTGCAAGCTTATTGACAATGAATATACTTGATTACGCAATAATTATTTTTGAAGATTTGATGCACGTTTTCATCTGGATAATCTTGTTCTGAGTCCACAACATTATAGATGTAAGCCTAGAACTTTTAACAGCAATTATAGGTTGAAACAATGTGCTAGACATCATATTGTGGATGCCGTTTGCGATGAAACCATCTAACACATCTATGTACAAACTTCACAACTAATTTTGTTTTTGATCAATTATTGGATTCGTTTATGTATTACAGTGAATGACTTGAACCGTTGCACATTTAAGCCTGCGTGAGCTGCCTAAGAACAAAAAGCATGAACAAACTACCTGAAACTAATAATGATGAACAAACAAACTAAGGACACTGACCATCTATGAACAGCCTTTGAGCAATTGAGGTGAACAAACAACCTAGAGACCTTAAACCTGAACAAGCAGGTTAAAAACAAGTGATTTCTTAACAGCACAAGCAGCATAAGAACAATGAACATGAACAGCAGCATTAGAACAATGAACATGAACAGCAGCATAAGAACAATGAACATGAACAGCAGCATTAGAACAATGAATATGAACAGCAGCATAAGAACAATGAACACAAACAGTAGCATTAGAACAATGAACATGAACAGCAGCATTAGAACAATGAACATGAACAGCAGCATTAGAACAATGAACATGAACAGCAGCATAAGAACAATGAACATGAACAGCAGCATTAGAACAATGAATATGAACAGCAGCATAAGAACAATGAACACAAACAGTAGCATTAGAACAATGAACATGAACAGCAGCATTAGAACAATGAACATGAACAGCAGCAATAGAACAATGAACATGAACAGCAGTATAAGAACAATGCACATGAGCAGCAGCATAAGAACAATGAACATGAACAGCAGCATTAGAACAATGAACATGAACAGCAGTATAAGAACAATGAACACAAACAGCAGCATTAGAACAATGAACATGAACAGCAGCATAAGAACAATGAACACGAACAGCAGCATAAGAACAATGAACACGAACAGCAGCATAAGAACAATGAACACGAACAGCAGCATTAGAACAATGCACATGAGCAGCAGCATAAGAACAATGAACACGAACAGCAGCATAAGAACAATGAACATGAACAGCAGCATTAGAACAATGAACATGAACAGCAGCATAAGAACAATGAACACGAACAGCAGCATAAGAACAATGAACACGAACAGCAGCATTAGAACAATGAACACAAACAGCAGCATTAGAACAATGAACATGAACGGCAGTATAAGAACAATGAACACAAACAGCAGCATTAGAACAATGAACATGAGCAGCAGCATAAGAACAATGAACACGAACAAACATCCTAAAAACATTAAACATCAAGGTAAAGCGTGAGAACTGTTGACACGAACAAGCTGCTTAATAAGAACAACGAAGATGTCTGAATATTATCCTAAGGTCAAAGTGCGTTTCACGTTATTCCCAGCAATGACTCGTAAAATCACACACTAGAGTGTCGTTCGTACGTCTAAAGAGACGTGTATATATATGAAGGTCATCAAGGCAGACAGTTATGGAACCTATAGTGTTTGTACATAAATCAGACACTATGGGTTTGGCTTCTTTAACAATGAATATGTCTTTCCCCTCTTAAGACAACTGTTGCCTTTGCTGATGATATTATCCGTGTCGTTCAGATGATCATTTGCGTTCATTTTTGGGGTTAAATGTTTATGCATCAGTCCAGGTTGCAAGTGGTCGGTTATCGAGAAAAACCGTGAACAAGAGATTGCACTTTTGCCTTTACTTTCGACTTCAGTTGTATATCGACTGTCGCGGCTCCATCCATCGGTCTATAATTACTCCACTCCCCATTATCTACGATTATATACAGGAAGATAATATTTATTTTTATGGGCCCATATAAGTGGAGCATGAAGACAGGCATGTCCATGTATATGCAGAAAATCACGACGATGCCTTCGTCTCATGCTTGGAACGAAACATATGTGCAAAGGGCCACCAAAAGTAAATCGCTCCAGGTGATCATAAAACTTGACAGTGCGCCTTTAAAGTCTCCAGATAACGTTCGTCTAACAAGGATGATGCGCAGCCTATAAAAAGCGACCAAGAAGTGGTACGATAAGAGTTTATTGCGTTCATAGCATGTCTCAGAGTAGGTCAGATACGACGACTGTAGGTGTTAAGATAAAGGTTGCTCTGATCTCAGTCAGTGTTTCTCCTATTTAGGTCCATATATATTGAGTCGGTCGGTCGGTCTGTCGGTCTGATCGGTCGGGCTTCCCATAGGGACTTCTGTTCCAGCCTAAGTTAGGCCTACATTCACTCTCTGGTTCAGTTGCTTCTTAACGTAGATTACTTTCATTTGCACGGTCTGACTCAATGCCTTTCAGTCCTACGTTAATGTTAAGGTCACAAACATATCCAGTCCATATACTTGTTAAATTCATCTGATATAATATCACTGACTGTTCTGATTTTCTTATCAAATATTTGACTACAAATGCGTATTAAAAGTAATTGGAAAACCACTGTAAATCCTTGTAGTGTATGTTAATTGCCGTAGTTTTTTATGAGTATCAGCCTAAGGACAACACCTAGGGTTTACTGTCTGTCCGATCGTGCATCGTATTATCTTAGATGGCCTCTGAGCAGCGCAGGTCATTGGGGTTATTCATTGGGGTCAATCAACGTAAGGAGAAAGGTAGGAGAGCCAATGATAAACAGGCAGACAAGGTAGGAGGTAATGAGAGTGACATTGCTCCCAATAGAAATGCCTTGTCGTACGCGTCATTTAAGATGAGCGGAGAGTATGTTGATTTTTCCTACTTTGCGCTGTGTTCGCCCGTAACGTTCAGCCAGCTGAGTGTCTGCGGTTCTTCGGAACGCCATCGGCCAGCGACCAACGTACATCCACTATTCATGGCTGCCTCTCTCTCTCTCTCTCTCTGTCTCTCTCTCTGTCTCTCTCTCTCTGTCTCTCTTTCTCTGTCTCTCTCTCTGTCTGTCTGTCTGTCTGTCTGTCTCTCTCTCTCTCTCCTCTGGATCGGTGTTTATGAATACGTCTAAGTTTTCTTAAGCCAGCCTTGCGCTAAGCCACCGGGCAGGTAGGCCTAAGTCGGCTAGTCGGGCTTAACGAAGGACTTAGCCGTCTCGGTTTGTCCACTTTGTGGAATTTTAATACGTCAAAATCAATTTAAGAGAGACCATAGTCTACTCTGCTATCTTCGAACGATGAACTTAATAATGCTCTTTGTTTTCGCCGTCAAAATAATATTACTGATAGTGGGGCCTAATCTTCGTTTAATTTTATTTTTTTTGGCACTGGTTGATAGGCTATGTCGCACGTTTGACAGGCGGCCTTTAGCTTGCAATGGTCGAGTGAAAGTTTCTCACATGAAAGTTAAGTAATAGTTGAGTAAGATAACCTTGATCTATGCATAGTTATTTTGCGGAAGAATAATATTGTGGTAGCAGTGACATTTGACAAAATCATTTGCTAAATAAAATTATGAACATAATTAACTTCTTGGTATCATCAAGTCACCAAATTGACTAAAAAATAATTTTGCAATACGCAATTAGCCATAATTGCGCGAACACCTGATGCTGAGTTTTACCGAGTCAATATAAGTTTGACCACGACATCTAAGTCTCAGACCAGGTTGGCAAAGACCAACGAACATTCTTCGCACACCATGTTCCAATGAAAACAAGTCTCAGCCTACGAAGTCCGTCTTTGAGCGCTGGACTCCTATATCTGATGCAGTGGGGGAGTTAATTCTTCCTAGGACGAACCGACAACAACAGCAACAGCAATAATAATAATAATATTAATAATAATAATAATAATAATAATAAATATAATAACAACAACAATAAAAAACCAAGAACGATCACAATCACAATGGCAATGACAGTAACAATAGCAACAGCAATAACAATGGCAATAACAATAACAACAGCAATAGCAGTAGCAATAACAGAAAAAGCAATAGCAATGGCAATAACAATAACAACGATAACAGCAGTGCAAGCAATAACAGCAACAATAATAGCAACAATAGCAAAAATAATAACAATAAAAATAACCGCAATAACAATAACAACGATAGCAATACCAATAACAATAGCAATAGTAATAACCATAAAACTAGTAAGAACAATAACAACAATAGCAATGGAAATCAGTTTTATTGCTATTGTTATTGTTATTGCTATTGCTGTTATTGTTTTTGGTCGTTATTGTTATTGCTATTGCTATTGTTGTTGTTATTGTTGTCGTTATTGTTATTGTTAATGATGTTGTTATTGCTATTGCTATTGTTATTCTTATTGTTATTATTATTGCTATTGTTATTGTCATTGCTATTACTGCTATTGCTAATGCTATTGCTATTGCTGTTATTGTTGTTGTTATTGTTATTTCTGTTATTGCTGTTATTTTTATTAATATTGTCATTGTTGTTGCTATTATTTATGCTATTGTTTTGGTCATTTCTATTATTGCTGTTATTGTTATTGCTATTGTTATTGTTTTTGTTATTGCTACTGCTATTGTTATTGCTATCGCAATTGCTATTGCCATTGCTGTTATTGCTGTTATTGTTATTGATTTTTTATTGTTATATATTGTTGTTATCGTCATTGTTATCATCAGTCTTGTTACTGTTTATATTGCTATTGCTGTTATTGTTATTGTTATTGTTAACGTAATTGTTATCGTTATTGTCATTGCTGTTGCTGTTGATATTGTTATTGTAAATTGTCTTTGTCATTGTCATTGTCATTGCCATTGTTATTGTCATCGTTCTTGTTATTTTTATTGTTATTGTTGATGTTATTTTGGTTGTTATTGTTGTCATTATTGTTATTAATATTATTGTTATTGTTGTTGTTGGTGTCGATTCGTCCTAGGAAGAATTAACTCCCCGGGAGTCAGTTTGTGCTAGGTAGAATTAACTCCCCTATTGCATTAGATATGGGAGTCAATATATCCTAGGATAAATTGACCCGGGATGTTTTTAAGACGGAGAGTGTATTTGGCCTACTACACCGGCGTGTATGAAGCTCATTTAGGCGGTCTCTCCTCTACATCTGTTGCTGGCACCGATCAAGGCCCACCGATCTGCCTTACCCGCCGGTCACACAGCTGGTAAACGTCACGTTTTGAACGGTCGATCATACTTAAAACTTAAATGCTGCATAGATATGACCTTCAACATAATACATAGATACCATGTGCTCTGTTATACGCTCACCTCGGGATCGGATTGGGCGCTTGGGCAGGTGTTGCTCGAGGCAGCGCGATTGATTGGTGGCATTCCCAGAGCGGGTCATGCATCCTACTATACATGCGGGATGTCCAAAAATGTTTGTAATGTCTACCCCATGGCATCTGATTTAGGGTATCCGCTTTTGTTTGGCATTGCCTCGGTGGTGCTGCGTCTACTTATTTGTAGGCTCTCTGTCGCCCTATTTCAGGCAGCAGTGTCCGACGACCACTTCGCTCTGCGGTCCACGGTGAGCTGATCGTCCCTTCTGCGTGCAGCATTGGATGTTCTTATTCGTTGGACCAACCGTCTTGAATGGGCTTCCATAGAGATCCGTTTTCTACCAAGGAATTCCTCGTCTGCATTTTACACCTCTCTTAAAACTCGCATTTTCAGCCGCAGTTGGGCCGGGAGCGCCTCTGAGTAGATAGCTTGAAGAGACGCTATATCAAGTTCTTTTGATTGATTGGTTTAGGCTTATCTAGAGCACATTTTGCGACTGGGGCCATTGTGTCCTCATTTCCCTCAACTCTCAAATCCCGCTTCCGTATAAACAACGTAGGATCTCGCTTCTTCATCAGGTCTGGCAGTTTTTTATGAATGTTCAGTCAAACTAACTCTCATGACTTCCATCTCGAATTGCCGAGCATCTGATTCTGTGTATCTGATGGCCCCACGGGTAATTCCATACCACCCATTCTTGATTCTTTGTAGTTTTTAAATGGATACTCGATATCTTAGGGCTACTTATCACAAAGGATTTTCTTATCGAGCTGCCCCTGCGGTATTGCCCATAGGTTGGTCTACATGTGCGCAGCCATTCGACCTATATGCATCGTTCTGTTTATGCCGTTTGCATTAGACGGATGTAAGTAAGAGAAGTAATGGAAAAAGTCATGAGCCCATCTTCTTTCAGAATTAAAATAGTCCTAAGCCCATCTTCTTTCAGAATGGAAATAGTCCTAAGCCCATCTTCTTTCAGAATGGAAATAGTCCTAAGCCCATCTTCTTTCAGAATGGAAATAGTCATAAGCCCATCTTCTTTCAGAATGGAAATAGTCCTAAGACTACCTTCTTTCAGAATGGAAATAGTCCTAAGCCCATCTTCTTTCAGAATGGAAATTGTTCTAAACCCATCTTCTTTCAGAATGGAAATAGCCGTAAGCCCATCTTCTTTCAGAATGAAAATAGTCCTAAGCCCATCTTCTTTCAGAATGGAGATAGTCATAAGCCTATCTTCTTTCAGAATGAAAATAGTCCTAAGCCCATCTTCTTTCAGAATGGAAATAGTCCTAAGCCCATCTTCTTTCAGAATGGAAATAGTCATAAGCCCATCTTCTTTCAGAATGGAAATAGTCCTAAGCCTATTTTCTTTCAGAATGGATATAGTCATAAGCACTTCTTCTTTCAGATTGGAAATAGTCCTAAGACTACCTTCTTTCAGAATGGAAATAGTCATGAGCCCATCTTCTTTCAGAATGGAAATAGTCATAAACCCATCTTCTTTCAGAATGGAAATAGCCATAAGCCCATCTTCTTTCAGAATGGAAATAGTCATAAGCCTATCTTCTTTCAGAATGAAAATAGTCCTAAGCCCATCTTCTTTCAGAATGGAAATAGCCACAAGCCTATCTTTCAGAATGGAAATAGTCATAAGCCTATTTTCTTTCAGAATGGAAATAGCCACAAGCCTATCTTCTTTCGGAATGGAAATAGTCATAAGCCCATCGTCTATTCCGACGCTTAATTAGTTCTTATTAGATCCACCGAGAGTTAGAGAAGCGTTGTCGAAACCTGAATTCATAAATTATTTATGCTAAATAATTATTGTTATAATATGGATGTTAAGGTAGACTATCTTGTTTAGTTTACACAGCGTTGCTTTGTGTAGGCATATATTTATGTTATATGTTCAATAGGTGCGATGGTTGGACTTGCACTGGCCATTATCTCCTTACAAAACGTTCTACGATTAGAACTCGGCATATGAGCAAGACATCGGTCTTGCTCTTGGAATCGTAAGTAAAGACACAGATTAGTGGAATCAGTAGGTTTTCGTCTTCAGGTCATTGTTATTCGGTGTTCTTATTCTTAACAGTGTTTCTACACTCAGAATATCTTTGTGTATCTCAGACAAAATCTGTTGGCTAAAACCTGGTTTAAGAACACCTTTAGGCTGTCCCATGGCTCGTGGATCGAGATTTCTGGACCCAGACTCTGAAATTCCTACAAATGTGTATCTTGTAATTCTACATCTAGATTACCCTTAAATTTAACTTTAAATCGAAAGCGTCGTCTGGAGTGGATCAACATGTATAGCCTATACAGGTCTAAAATGATGCTGTATCACTATTCTTTTCAGGCGAAAATTCTTTTGGACACAGCTTGATTTTGTCATTTAATTTTGTGACACAGTGGCCGAGTGGCAATGCAGTGCTTACCATGTAGCGCGGAGGATACGGGTTCGATCCTCCACTGTGTGTGGACCATTAGTACGACTTTCACGCACAATTTATCAAAGTAGTTTAATGTTTATAGGTGTTCTTTCGTATCGTCGTGTGTGCACTTCCTCCGATCATTGAATCGAGGAAAATATGAAAACAACTGTATTGTATAGCTCGTAAAACTAGTGGGGAAATAACCATCATACCTCAAGCATGTCAACGGGCAAAAGATTTCCCTTAGGCCAAACTTAGAACTTAGAACAAATACAAAAATGCTTAGGAGAATTCTTTTCGCTTGTTTTGCAACGGCATGATGCAATTGTCGTAAGAAATGCATGCTTGCACAAGAACAAAAACAGTTAGCATAGTTATTCAGCCCCCAACTCCCAATCTCTCTTTCGTAACATAGATAGTCAGATCATGAAAACACCATAGATCGATTCAGAAACGAATCCGCTTATTTTCAAGGAGGGTCATAGCTGTATAGAGAGAAGAAATCATACATACTGACCGTTGTGAGGATGATCTGAGTGGGCGGTCCAGTTGGGACATGTGTCATGAGTCCTGACATGCGCACTGTGCAGTTCAACTGGTACATTGGCAAAAGACTCAGCTGTTAAAATTTGTTCGTTTAATTACAAGCCGACAAGATGCGGTATGAGTACAGACGCAATGTGAACAAACGATGACAAGCTATTACAGAAGCTGGATTCAACTGTCGGCAGCCATGCAAGGGTCCCGTTATGTAATACGTCTAATTTGGTCAACGTCTAGTGAAAGAAGAACTGGTCAACCTTACGGGATACGGTTTTGAACACGGTTCTTCAGCTCTGCGTCCAAATGTGTTCTCCATTTCACTACGGAACTGCTCGATGAGACTATATACAGAGTCACGTCATCATGCTGACAAGATAACATGTCACAGAAGAGCTCGCCATCGAGATAGAAGCAGCCGAATGTCAAGACGTCCTATGACTGTCCGTTTCGATTTATTTTTATGACGTGTCCTGACGTCATTAGAGACCATTTCCAGCGTTTCATTGCTGCACACACGACGCCCGACCAATCACAGTTCCGCAGGAAACAACGACGCTTCCTGGCAATAGGTGGCTCCACGATTAGCATTCAGAGACAGGAAAGGCTATCCCTCACAATCACCGGATTCTGGTCGATTCAGTTCTGCTACATTTAGAACAAGCGAATTTACGTCGCGTTTCATGTATCATGTAAGCATCTGTTAGTAGCTTACAAAGGCGTTGAATGTTTGTGCTTTCCATACGACATTCATAATGCCGACAGAAGCTCAGCGACCGAAGTCGGAATCGAATCGGCGACTGATCGTATTGTGATCATAATGTTGCAGCAGTTTTTTTATGCGTCAATAACAGTCGCAGCCAATAGTGTTCGATAGTCTGGTAGCAATGAATCTTAACAATATAATAGTTGCGTATTGTCTACAATCAGAGATATCCTAACGGAGAGATTCACATATAAAATCAGATGTACTTCTCTTCTACATGTCAGAGATTGCGTTGAAATCATTACTATCAGTCATCAAACATGAACTTAGTGGATCATATACACTTCAAACTCTTTGTAAGTTCGAATATTTATTTTAACATAATTATTTGATGAGAGTAAACATGTGACAATGACACAGAGCAGAGTGTTTTCTCATTTCTAATAAACCTTGAACGTTTGGCACTGTGCCGTTGAAACGAAGACAATGGAGAGCAGTACATATAGCATTGGGTAATGTAAGATTGCATTAGAACTGAATGCAAACAGAGTCAGATGAGGATTGGACGCATCTCCGAAGAACAAGTAGATGTGGAATGACCACAGCAGTTCTGATTAACGATGTCTTTGTGTTCGAGACGACTGTCATTGGAAGCAGTTAAGCATTCGGATGACAGCAAAAGATTAGTCTTCCAATTTGTTTATTTAGATATCTTCGTCACTGTCAGAGGCGGAGACTTATGGGGCAGGTGGGGATGGACTCCTCCGGAATTTCAGGTTGGGTTGCATGGAGCTGCGCCGTCGACTGTCTCTTTATACGCACGTTGATTATGAACTAGGCGTACATAGATCCGTACATACATACACGCATTGCATTGCAGCGGTCCTATACATATATTACGATTATACGTAGAACGAAGAGGAGAAGACATAATCAATTCGTTGGCCGCATCTCCATGACAGTATAAGTGTGGTATAAGAGATACAGTCCATCAATGACCAGATAAGTCATTTAGAGGGAAAATAATGCTAGGCGCTCGCATAGACATTACGATTTATGACATCCATATATCCGTCTGTTCATTCTTCGAACTCTTTCTATGCATGCGTAACGCTATTCAGGGGCGTCAATCCCTCTCTGAGTGATGGATGCAACCCCCCTGTCCCATGTGTCAGGAAGGCAAAATATCCCCCATAGACTACAAAAAATCACCCCTACTTTGCCTCTGAAACCCCTATCTGAACGCCCCTGTATCTATTCATCTCTCCAATGGTCATCCATCAATCTATCCATCCGTATATATATCCATCCATCGCAACTGGTTTGTACAAAATCTTCCTTCCTTCTACCACCCATTCATCCTTCTTTCTCGCTTCCTCCCTGTCTTCCACTCTCAACATTCCTTCCTTCTTTCTTTCATTCCTTTGTTGTCTTTCTTCCCCCCATCCTTACCATTTCCCCACCTATCTTTACCATTTCCCCACCTATCCTTACCATTTCCCCACCTATCCTTACCATTTCCCCACCTATCCTTACCATTTCTCCACCTATCCTTACCATTTCCCCACCTATCCTTACCATTTCCCCACCTATCCTTACCATTTCCCCACCTATCCTTACCATTCCCCCACCTATCCTTACCATTTCCCCACCCATCCTTACCATTCCCGTCAATGTATTTCGAATAAGAGACACACGAACGAGGAGCGGTTTTACGATCTATCGGTTATCGATTGAAATTAATGACTTGTATCTAGTGAGTCACGTGATCTGCGTCGGTCGACTTTAGACCCTTGGCGACCAAAAACGCTGTTTTCCAATGATTTGAAGAAGCAGTCGATTGCGCTTCTTTTCGCAGTGAATCACATCACTCGGTCATCATTTGGCGTTGACAGCTTTCTTAACTCAGCTGCGGAAGCTGTCACGTAACGTTTAAAGCTCATGCTAATCAATCAATCTAGTAATTAAGCTTGATATAGCGCCCCTTCAAGGTGTCTACACAGTGGCGCTCCCGGCCCATCCACGGCTGAAAAGGACAAATTTCAGGAAGATGTAGAATGCAGGTGTTTCCAGATTGGAGACGCAAACTGCATAGGAAGACCATTCCTGATAGCCTTGCCAGCCACCGAGGTGACCGGATGCTGCATTACAGAAGTGTAACACAAAGGAGACCACCAGGTCACCGAAATTCGCAGAGCAGAAGGGTCGGTGGCCATTATTAGCCAAAATGCAAACAGAGCTTCTAACGTTGAGCAGGCGCAGTAGGCCAGCAGCCCTACCAACAAAACATCGCCAAACAATGCTTAAGCTGTGCTTACAGGCATAGTTCAGACATAGTTGATCCCAGCAGAATTCTACGCATATACTTGCCGCTTAATGCATGTTCAAATACATTATACTATAGGCCTGTGACTGCTGCTTTTACGCGCATGGAGATAATAGTCACATTCAAATTACATCTGTTTGAATTCTGATCGCTGTGTTTGGGGTTCGATTATATTGCGAAATCGGATCTAGGTTCTGATTATGATATTCGCTTGTTGTTATAAGTAACTTGAAATAAACACATAATGAAAGCGAACTTCATGATGAAATTACGGCAAATTTATCAAATATTTATTATAAAGATATAGCCTAATATTATTGGAAGGAGCAGCTCCATGCAACCCAACCTGAATTTACGGAGGAGTCCATCCCCACCTGCCCCCTAAGTCTCCGCCTCTGACAGTGACGAAGATATCTAAATAAACAAATCGGAAGACTAATTTCAAGATTTTCTACATCTTTGGAGGCTAGAGTTCTGTGACAAATCGACAGATCTATTGAGCGATAGACGACTTAATGAGACGGCGAATGTAGATTGGAACCTGCCTAGCGATGGTCCATGGTGTGTGTACACGGGCCTCGAAGCAAATCATTAACGCCTTGTTGGTTTTGACAGTGGTGTTTGTATGGTCTGTTGATTGGATCGGTTTAAAGGTAAATCGTCTCCTCCCGTTCGATCAATGCCTAGTCAGTTGATGCTCCTGGATGGACACAATTCTGAACAGATTCAAGCCAACTGCTCTCATCTTTCAAGTTATAACCACCTGCCATCGCTAGACCGCCATTATCAAACGGTCACCTATGATGGGTACCATTGGGTAGATGGGTCAGCGATTATGCGGTGTCGCTGAGGCAGAAACGAACACGTGTCTTGTTAGCTGTTCATAATAGCATCATGGATAGCTCATTGGTTCAGTCGACAGCAACTACGTTAACACTTTATGAAATTCACGAGTGTACGGTCGTGTTACACTATTCACTAGTAACAAATAAGTCAGAGAAATGATGAATTCCCTTGGTAGCTTGTAATGTAGAATCTTCTATCCATCGTAAGACCAGCGGCTATACTCGAACATTTTTTTGTATACAGCCGACAGGCAGAGTGGGAGAGAGGGTGAGGAAGGAGGAGAGATAGACAGGTGAAAAAGAGACGACTGTAAGTCCTCAGTGTATAAACCTACAGAAGAAGAAATAAATTTAATTGACAGAGGAAGAGACGACGCAACAGGCGCCAGAAAGAACGACGAAAGAGGCAACAACAGAATGATGGTGTAGACCGAAGGAAAAACACATCCAACAGAAGCAGCAGTTGACAGAAAAGAGCGACGAACAAAGAGACAGGCTGTAAGAAACTGCAGGAAGTAAGAATAGTCTATAGGGGAAGAAAAGACGAGGGAAATGTACAAAAGGACCCTGAACAGAGAGCGAAGAGAAGAGAGCTTAACAAAGGACGCGATGCTAGAATTCGGCATTCGCTATTTGGTGGTCAAGCAAGCAACCAATTCTAAAACCGACTGATAATGAGCTACCTAAATGCGCTGACCTTGCGAGAGGTATTGGCCGAGGACAAACCATAGGACTCGTTTTTAAATAATTGATATCATTATATTATATATCACTGCAGTATGTTACGGTTTCTGAATATATCCATTAATGATCGAGAAACATCAAACATCATGTCTTTTGACTCAGAAAGAGAACAACCGAATCACATATGCTGAGACACAGAGAGACTGATATATATATATATATATATATATATATATATATATAGAGAGAGAGAGAGAGAGATAGAGAGAGAGAGAGAGCGAGAGAAAGATCGTGCGATTCCCCGTAGATTTAAGCCGACTTTTCTGCTAATAAGCCGTGATTTGAATGCAACCTTCGACCAGGAACTGACCTTTCTAGATCTTGTTCAAAGAATATTGTGCTGAGACAAGACTTTTAGTTGCCTGCCAGTGCTTGGTGGCGAGAGGTGATAGGTCAATTTAAATATCGCCACTCACCACCAAGCACTGTCAGACAACTAAAAGTCTCTCTAATTGGTGTAACACTGTGAGTGGCAGTATATAAATTTTGGAATAAAATATCCGGTATACATGTAGTGTGACAATTTGACAATTTCAGTTTTGGGAACACTGATAGTTGGGTTAGATAGTCAGTTGGGGGCAATGCCTCCCCCAACCTGGCCCTCACGTAAAGCAGGCAGGGGTCCTGTGTACAGCAAATTATGGCATGTTCTGGTTCCATCTTTATTAAATTTAGTCGTGTTAGGCACGTGTTTTCTGATTTGCGAAACCTCTTGGGTGGCATTGGATCTGTACAAATGCCAGAATAAGAAATCCTTGTTATGCCGTGCCCATATCATTATTTCTGCGTTTGTTTTGAAAGGATTATTATCGTCAGTCTTTCATTATTTGTCATTCAGTTGAATTAAATGTCTCTAACCAGTAGTTTGTGGCTTGAATATATCTCTGAAGTCACGAGCAACTCTCGACAACAGTCAAATCATTGTTGTGTTCTTCTTTTCTAAATTTTTATCCATTTTCACTTCTGAACTGCGCCCAAAAGATGCCAGTAACTCGTTGACCGTTAGGATGCAGCGTTGCGAGGATTGCTTTAGCTTCGTGAGTTAAATGTCGTCGTTGCACTCGTCAATTGAACAACCAGGCGAAGGAAACAGTTGAAGTAAATAGTTTACAAAAGAAAGTCTTGGGGTCATGACTCTAAAATGTTCTAATCATGACGTTGCTTTCCAATTGAATCAAATCGAATACTGCTGTCCGGTTCGTTTCAAATCGAACATCAAAGCTCTGCAGGTTTCTAATGTGTAGGCCTACGTATTATGTGTAGGCCTATGTATTATTGTATAGGTATGACGATCATACGATGTACAAATAAAGCCCTACCCTCATCCATGTCTACATATCATACATTGAATTATTTGGCATCTTTTATAAAAAAATACAATATATATTATAGATATATAATGAGATGTGAAAACGTATTGATTTGCATATATATATATATATATACAATATATTTGATAGATGTATAAAACTGCATATACTATTTTAAAAAAATGGATATTCTGGTTGTTTCGTAATTATTTTTGAAGCGATGAACAGGCTCATGAAAAAGTCATGTACAGTGATGTTATTATATATTGGTCGTTTCATAATTATTTTCAGCTTTTATTGGCACCATTCTGCATCAACAGCTGCACCCGCATGCATATAACAGCACCGTGAATCTGATGTTAACGGTACAATTGCTGCGGCTGCCACTGGGTGTCTATGCATATAGATGTAGATGTGGCGAACTGCATGGGAATGCGTGGATCTGAACTGCGTCTTAGTTGCGATTGGACGACCGAGGTAGCGTCTGAAGAAGCAGCATCTGTTGCCGTACGTGGCAGCAGCAGCAGCAGAGGGAGGAGGAGGTAGGCAGACGGATTGCGGCGTGCATCAACGTCGTAGAATGGACATAGCAGAGAGCGTCCACGCCAAAAGACGCGCAAAGTTCTTTAGAGCCAGAAGCAGAGCATTTCCACACAGGTCTTCGTGAAGCTGATTCGGACGAAATGTATCCGGTACGTACAGTGGGAGTGGCTGATGGAAGTGGTGGTGGTGGTGTTCTGGTGAGTACTGGAGGTGGTGGAGCAGTGCAGATGACGACGGTACCATCGTTTGTGGGAGGAGGGGAGGAGAACAGCACTTCATCGATGCAGACCATGGAAGAGGCGAACTGCAGGTGGTTCACTTTTGTCCTTTATGTCGTCATCTTTGGTGCTCTCTGCATCTTCGGCCTCATCGGAAACTCTCTGTCGTTCGCAGTTCTCCGCTGGGAGCGCCACAGTCATGTCGCCACCTTTCTGCTCCAGGTGATGGCCTGCGCCGACAACCTCTTCCTTCTGACGACGGGATTCGCCCAGATCGTTCTGGCGATGACCATCTTTCTCAATGACAACTCGAACCCTCTGACCGCCTACCTGACCGTCTGCGTCTGGCCACTTGTCCACGTCACGATGATGTGGACTGTCTGGATAACGGTCCTCATCGCCGTCAACCGCTACGTGGCCATCTGTCGGCCGTTCCAGGCACCGCTCTGGTGCACCATGACCCAGGCGAGGCGTCAGGTCGTCATCCTAGGGGCGATCATCGTCTTCTACAACCTGCCGAGGTTCTTCGAGTACCGTTTAGAGTACACGAAGGAAGAACTTCTCGAGGCGAACCCAACGGAAATCAAGGATTCGCGCCTGTACAACATCCTATACGAGAATGTTCTCTACTGCCTGTTCGTCTTTCTAGGGCCTCTCGTCATCCTCGTCGTCCTTAACGCCTGTCTCATCCATGAACTGGTGAGGTCAAGGCAGCGTCTGAGAGCCATCCAGCTTCCGGGACAGGGTTCCAGCGGAGACGACCAGGAGCACAACCTCACCCTCGTGATGATCGTCATAATTCTACTGTTCGTCGTCTGCCAAACTCCGGCCTTTCTCAACCAGCTTCTCTATTACGCTCTCTCAGACGACGGCTACTCCTGCGGAAGGGTCTACTTCTACTACTTCCACGTCAGCAACCTCGTCGTCTCGGCCAACTCCTCCGTCAACTTCATCATCTACTGCGTCTTCAGGCGACAGTTCAGACAGCGTGTGGCCGCATTTTGCAGCCGCAGTCGAAGACTCATCGATAAGCATCCCGATAACATGCTTCTGAACACTGCCCGCTTTAGCAAGACATGCGCTCCAACGCCTCCTTCTCAACCGCTTGAATCTGCTAAGACTCTGACTCTTTTGCCGAAAAACAACCAGTCTCTGAACTGTCATCAGACGTCACCATGACCAGCAGATCTTAGCGCCAGTACAAGTAGAATCTACGTTTATTTGCATACTCTGTCTAAAACTGTCATGATCATCATTATCATCGTCGTCGTCATCATCGTCACTTTGCATTTATATAGCGCAATCGACTACATGACCAAACGTCAAGCGACGGCGCTGAGTAATCATGAGTGACGCGCATGATGACGGCCCCTAAACGCAGTAATCGTCTCAGAGGATGGTACAACTCCGTACTCTCCGTGCTACCAGGCGAGCACTCTAACTAGTCGGATAGACGGATACCCAGTCCCACAATCACCGACCACGTCACAATTAAAACCTCAAGTGATAAAATTATTAGGCCTACATATGCTTACTCTCAAGATTTGATTCTGTTTGTTTATAGTAATATACATCATCATCTTTCTGAGGCTCTGAAATGACGTTCAGCATAATAGCCAGAGACGTCTATAGATAATTGCCGATATATGCGATATTCATGACTCAGACAAATTGTGCCAACTATCCGATTCATAGAATCCGCGCACTTTTCATCTTCGTGAACTTTTTCTTTTGATTTTCAAAGTACGCGCATGGATCTCATCGTTTCCTTTTCTCATCGTCTTAAAGTGCATATATGCGTAGTTAAAGAATCGATTTAAATTTTGTTGATTAAATTGCCCTACTCGGGCTGCCATTGGCCGGATTATTCCTTGCATTGGCCTGCTGCAAATATTTCCATGTCGTATACACATTATATTAAAATTCTTGGTCGTCGCGTATAGATCTGCTGTACTCATAGGTTTAATGGACGAATCTAGACGATGTCAGAGGGTGATCACTTCTATCGACGTTGCACTTTAATTAACGTCATTTCTTTCCTTCGCTTATGAGTTTAATCTGTCATCTTTTCACCGAAACTAGACGAAATGACGAGGCATTTTTCGCCATAATCACCAAAATCATTGGTTTCGTCTTCTCAACAGATCGGGATTCTAAATGTCAGCACCAGTTGTTCTATACAGCCACCCGTCTTCCCGATCATAAAAATTACAAAAGCCGCTATGTAAATATTTGAACTCTATTAAAGGTACAGAAAAGAGCGACAGTTTCGCTTCAATAATAAATTTTGAGTGGAAAAGTGCTTCACTGATCTTCAGTCATTTTTGAGCAACTTTTGTTCAAGACAATGCAGTAGGACAACTCTCCAATTCCATTACTCTCCAATTCGATTACTCTCCAATTCGATTACTTTCGATCATATTGACACACCGTAACCTGGTGCAACTTTCGATGAGTAAATTAAATAAATCTAAGTATTCGTTTATTGATCTGACTGAAAACCAAATTAACTTGCGACTCTCAGGGCTGTTAATATCGTGATGAAGTATCGAAATACTTGGTATCGCCGTTACTTTTATCGACATCGCAGCGAATATCGCGATAGTTTTATTTTGCTGGTATCGCATGTGTACCGCGATACTTTCTTTAGCCTGTCAGCGATACTCAATAACAATTCTTTTTTCCAATGTATATTTATATGGTTTATCTTCCGCTTGAATAAATCGCTATCATAAAATATGAGAAGCCAATCGTTAGGCTTCGAACGGCATCTCTATCGGCCATTTAAACTTTGGTGTGAACAGATGGAAAATATAAATAATGAAATGACCAAAGAAGGCCTACAATGCCCTACATGTACTGTATGTCCTTTTGCGATTAATGGCAGAAGTGGCTTGCATGATTACTTTTAGAGTGCTGGTAAAAGTATTGGTATTTGTATCGCAATACTTTTCAGAAAAAGAATTGGTATTGGTATCGCCGATACTTCTTTCATGAAGTATTGCTATTGCTAATTGTGGAAAATTTTCGGAGATTGGCATTACATTTACGTCACATCACATAAGTCGCCCCCTCATTTCCGTTACAAGATAGCCACTGTTCAATGGTTGCCTTTGATGCCTAGATCCCTCGTTGGAGACATAGTGCCCTGTAAGATACCGCATGCATATACATGTACCTACGCGATTTTATTGGCAGCAGATGGTGAGTTGATAGAGAGTATTTGTAGTCCAGTTCTGAAGACTAAAGGAGAGGCACGTTGAAATGATTTCGGACAGGTTCTAATGCATGTGTGCTCTTTATTGCCCCTAAATGAATTCACTTTACTCTGTCGGACGCGAATTTAAAGAGGATTGTCGCTATCACGGCACTTCGAGGTTCTATTATAAGTTTATGAATAACGTACGTTTAACTGAGCAGATCTTTCTATCGGCATGGATTTATTTATTCATCCATTTTAAAGGTGTCGCGTCAGTTGATCCCCCATCAATTGATCCCCTCGTCAATTGATCCTCTAAAATCTCTAGGCTGCGCGTCACAGACTTGTAGCTGATACTGTTAGCAAATAAAAGATTAATTTTACACATTTGCAAAATAACATTACAAAATAACAAATTAATGCTCGGGTTTAGTGTCACTCCGCGCTGTAACCGATTACGGCTTTCGGATATTCTTTTTTTTAATCTCAGAGCAATGGCTCATTTATCCCATGCATAGACGCTTAATGCTTAGGAAGTTAGGACTTTATGCTGATAAATTAACCATAATATCATTAATCTCAATTACGCTTTTGTATTTTTTCATTTTAACAGTTCATGCTCTTTTAGCCTACATCGTTCTTTTAATAAATGAAGATGATCGCAAGTGGGACATGAATGTTGTATTAATTGGGCTGGGCTCAATAGACAGAGGATCAATTGACGAAGGGATCAACTGACTATAGGGGATCAATTGACGGGGATCAACTGACGGGGGATCAAAAGACGTAGAACCATTTTAAGCGCAGTTCTGTTATTGGTCTTTACATGCGTATGTGTATATATAGTTCGATAGAACACAAGAAATCTAAAATATGTGGTTTCAAAATTTCAAGCTTCATAAAAATGTCTACATTGTGACAACCTGAAGTGTCGAAAAATTCACAAATCTTGGATGCATAGGTACCTACATAGATTTATACCCTATTTTGCAGTTCAATTTCATGTCAATAAGTTTCGTTTAATTCCTATTTTCTGGTAAGTACAGACCTAGATATTATCACTTGTAAGATTATTTTTATACATAGGCGCTATGTGCATTATGCGTAGCCTATGCTATGTAAATACCGACTATACTATGTATATCGATTATGCTATGTATATCTTGAAGATGAAGCGAGAGCATAGATCAACAATAAACACATAGTGCATCAAGAAGGATGCGATCACTACGTCATCGCATAAGCAATCATTGAGCTTTAGCCATCAGCGGTTCTGCTTAGTCTTTCATCAAGCAATAGGTTTACCTTGCGCAACTCACAGAGATAAATGAATGTCGTGTTCGAGTTAATGTGGCCTGCAGCATTGCACATGACTCTAGACTACGTACGATTGCGTCAGTTGCCAGACATTATTTGCAGTTGAGCGGTTCGTTGAGGAACTTACACACCGTTGATACACATTTCCGTGAATTAAAAAAGATACAATAATTTACTGCAACGCCACGCCAATTTATTGGCGTGAGAGTCACTGGAAACAGCTGTTTCCAAAAGAGTCTTGCATTGTTGAATGTTAGGAAGTTAGTGATTTTGGATCATCTATTTCGGATGCATATAAGCAGTGCTCTTTCTAGCAACATATGTACCTGAACGCGTAAGAAATTGGCGAAAGAAATGACGCTAAAATTGGCTACCACAAAAATAAATTTTAGAAGACGCAGTGCTCACGATCAAAGCACTTGCGGTGACTTATCTATAAATTTTAGAATGCAACAATTTAAATTGTAAAGTTGTACATCAAAATTCCACAACTTTTAACAACTATCATTTTCATTTTTTAGAAAAAAATCACTGCATATAAGCAAGTAAGTAAATTGGTATGTACTTTATTGATCCCCCTGCAAACGTAGGCTACTGCGGGAACATCAGATAAGGGCAACCTATGAGTGTTCAATGACAAAATATTAAGCATAATATGCAATTATAAAGCAGGCGTCTTCGGAGCTGTGAGAGAGTAAGGAGAAAGTAAGGAGAAGGATCAGTAAAGAGTCATTTGTACTTAGGACCAATATGGAGGCTCCGCCTACGTGGGACCTACCAGCTGGAACAGCCTCACCTTCCTCTTCGGGAAGAGCTGCTCTCTCTCTCTCTCTCTCTCTCTCTCTCTCTCTTCCTTGCTGCCTTCCGGAAGCGCCTGAAGATTTTTCTGTCCTCCGTTTAGCTACGTGTGTGTATTGAGCCGTGAGCGCCTCTGATTCGAGTAGCGCTATAAAGTGCTCCATTACATTACGTAGCTTTTGCGTAATAAAACATCTCGTCGAGTAAGTGTGTCTTTCAGTTGTGCGATCGAGGACGGATAGGACTGTATGTAACATTGTTTATATTAGGCAGTAGGGAGCCTATGACGCGGCTGGAGTCGTGAAGCACGGAAGAGGAGAGAGTGGCCACATCCACATCCATAGAAAGCCATCTAAGAAAATCCCTGGGTCGAAATTTCAGCCGTATAATTTCCAATATCACTGCTTTGATAGGCGCGCACTGGTCAGCAAATCAGCATTATCAAAATCGGATCATGCAGAGGTAGCAGAGAGAAGACGGACAAATAAGATGGCCCAACTCCTTGCTTTTAGATTCATCTCTGTGTAACCATGGACAATGATGACACCTATCGAATAGAGCGATTGACTGGTCTTAATACAGATCCGATCAATATGGGAAGGGTGGTGGTCAAAATTGAGCATATCCGTAAATGGTTACCCCTAGAACAATAGACGCAGACACCAAATCCATTCCTGGTATGAGGGATATTTAGTCACTTAGACCGCGCACTCCTAAATGCCATCTCTCTAGATTTACTACTTTTGCGTTAAGATTTCAGTTACAGTAAGTGCCCACTTAGCAACATTTTCAAGTTTCCAGTAGGTGGTAGCTATGGCGGACGTTGGAATAAGAATGTAGCTATCGTCGGCGCATTTAAGCAACCCATTACTGCAGTGCATAGGTCTCAGGCTGGAAACACCCACCACAAAGTTAAGCGGCTCGAGCCCAGAACCTTGTATAATATAAGCGTTATCTGACATAAGGCTAAGACTTGGCCGTGAAATTTAGTGCAATGCTGGCTGTTTTGCAATTGGGATAAGATCCAATTAAACAGAAAGTCAGGTAGAGCAAGTTGCTCAGATAGGTAAGAGTGCCTAACCGTGTCGAAAGCACGGGAGAAGCCTAACAAGATAAAACGAACATAGGGCTCTTCGTGCAACATGTCTGGAGTTGTATGAGTGAGACCAATGAGGGCGAATGAGGTGGAGGCAGAAGACCGAAATTTATATTGGTTGTTAAGGGTAAGAGTTTGCCTCCGAATCAGCGACGATTGGAGGAAAGTATAGCTACTCACAACGGGACTGACGTGATACCCTTAGAGCACCACAGCGGCGCCGTGTAAAAGGAAGCCAGGAAGCTGTTGAAAGATATGCATCCGGAGAACCGAAAAGTTGAACCATAGTGGATAGAAGCCAAGAGGGACTGCGTCGAGGCAAAATGATGACCCCCTGGCAGTTTCCAGTTCCCTGAACACATCATAGGCCTATTCCTAAATATTAACAGGATGCTCAAGATTAGCAGCTATAGCTTTATCGTTGCCTGGACATAACTTGATAATGTCGGTTGAGCGTTTCGCACGTTGTTCCTCTTATAACCGCAAAACTTACATGTATCGTATCCCTCCAAAGCCGCCTAAGCTCAGCCCAGAGACTCCGAGAGCCACGTGCTAGACCACACGTTAAAGACCCCATGAGAGAACGCATTGGCTTTAACGTCATAGTCATTTCATCTGCAGCCTCTTACACTGCGCCTATTTATAAGGCGCGTAGTCCTGCAACGTTGACAACTCCTCCATTGCTAGCACTCTAGCAGTGCCAGTCCTTAGCGTCGATAAAGGAGGAGGGCGACGCTATTCAACTTTGTTATGGCACAGCGTCGTTAGACTGGAGCACCAACTGCAACATTGACGAACGTGTTTGGCTGCATAAATACCTCACTGGTTAAGTAACATTTTCACCGAATGATGTCTTGTCGACATTTCTCCCACTGCATCTACTGTATTTTCGCGCTTTCTCTGTTGTCGGGTCAATGGCATGGAATGCGCTACCATTATTGTTGCGTCTTATGCCTCAGGTTCATTCAGATGCATTTTACAGTATCCTTAAGACATTTCTTTCAGCCGGGGTTGAGTCTGGAGCGCTCCTGAGTAGTAATCTTGAAGGGGCGCTATATAAATTTTTGCAATGAATGAATGAATTTTCAACCAACTGTGTGATCTTCGATCGGTTCTCGATTGAAACCCTATTATTATCTTTATTAAACTGGTTGCAGAGGATTCGCACTCCGATGTACAGACATCAAATAATAAAATACGAAATCAGAATGGGTAAAATATTCTCCTAAACTTTTTGACCTCGTAGTATTGTGTAGTGGAGTAAGGAGGACTCAAGCGTGAGACTGAGGACGGAGGTTATGTACCTTTTGTTTCTTGGGTGGGATATACACTCTTTTGTGACGGAATGCTATGTAAGTATAATGATTTCATTGTGTTAATAGCTCCTGACAATGTTTCCCCAATCGTTCATGTATGCCTATAGGAGTAGCGATCCATTTTCTTGCATCGGCTTTTCGAGTTGACTTGTAGACAGTCCGCATCAGTTGCGGCAGCAGAGACAATGGAGAGCGAGAAAGACAGTGAGAGAGAGAGAGAGAGAGAGAGAGAGAGAGAGAGAGAGAGAGAGAGAGAAAGAGAAAGAGAGAGAGAGAGGGAGTGAGGGAGGGAGAGCGAGAGAGACATTGGCAGCGAGCAGGTGAGGAACAGAAACATAAAGGAGACGAAGAAAGTAAGAAGAGACATTCAGATCGAAGTCAAGACTCGAAGTGACCCAAATTGAGTGGCAGACGAACACTGAGCATCATCCATCCATCCATGAAAACCTGCATAAGATGAAGCAGATTGTTCACAGATCATAAGCAGATGGTTGAAGCAATCACAAACGATAGAGAGACAGACAAGCAAACACATACAGACGGAGAAAGGAAGAACCATTTAAACGACAGCGCCTGCAGATAGCTCGAGTTGATGTTAATTATTGTTCTATATAGTGATTGCTATTATGGTTAATTACCTAACGGTAGAAATTATGGAACATAAATAAATACAAGAAGGACGAGTAAAGCAACGTTTCATTGATGCACAGCTGGTTTGGTCGTTGAATCGTGGGATTACGTCGAATTCCTTCCTCCAGTCGTCTTTGCTGCTATAATATTCGCACAGATCGCATGAGGGTCCTGCTCTAAGCTGCGGACATTACTAAGAATTCAGGCAATCGCTATCGCTTTGATATGAATGCCTTCGAGCTCTCACAGACGCACACATCCTCTTTACTCCCGACAGCATCGACACGATGCTGATGATATTGGGGCACCTTGTTCTTCAACAGAAACAGATCCTGTTTACGAGTTCTTAGGCAAAGCTAGGTATATCTCTAGCTATAGGTATATCTCTAGCTATAGGTATATCTCTAGCTATAGGTATATCTCTAGCTCAGTTACTCGTCTATAGCAGCAGTAACGTGTCTTCTCTTATACCTGCAAAGTATGCCAATTGTAATAGAGACATGCATTTGTAAATATACGAGTTGTATACGCGTATTGCATACTCAAGGGTCAACAGTCTGTATACGCAGCATACATTATTATTAAGCGCGTCTGGCGGGAGATAACGCGCTCTATAGATAGTTCTGGCTTACTTCTGGTCATTCATAATGTTTGGTTCTGAAGTCTGTCTGTTCCGTTTCATTGGTCTGTTGTTCTGTGGATATTCGTGGCGAACAATCTTTGCACCCCATATAATACGATAATTTACAACACCTACATGTAGGCTACGGGGGTCAGCGACAGTCACTGGTGCTCTGTGCAGTGTACAATTCTCTTCGATTCTGGAAGGTCTTAAGTGACATATTCTGTAAGTGATGAAGAGCATGCGCTCTCCTTTGGCTATAGGTTCTATCCGCTCACCTATATCACAGTCATCTGTACTTCTATATCGATCCAGAAACAACATTCTTAGCACTTCAACGATGAGAGTCGACCAACATCGACTGGGAAACCAATGCAGCTCGACGATTTTAACACCAATAATTGCGCTTGCCTTCTCAATGTCCCTGTCTCTCTGCCTCTGTCTGTCTCTGTCTGTGTCTCTGTCTCTCTGTTACTGCGTTTAGCTGTTTAACGCGTAGGAAATACAAATTTGTCTTATCATTGTTATTATTGCCATCATAATAATGATAATAATTAATTTTTATCCGAGGTAAATACTGATCCCTCGTGTTGATAAAACTATTCACCGGAGAGAGACAGACGGTTTTCTGGAACGACTTATTATCATTATTATCATCATTATTATTATTTCATTTATATTTTTATATTGTCTGAAACTTTGTTATGTTGTTTCGTGTTGTAGGATTGCTACTGAAGTAAAAGTCAATAGTTCTGCGCTTACAAATTGGTGAACATTGTATGACGAAAGAACAACGATCCTCTTATAGTGGAGCAACTCTTCGCTTCGGCTGAGTGAACATCTTTTGTCTGTGGTTGTTCCAACTAGGCACTGGTGTACACGACTGGTGGTGACTCGAGAGGGAACTGTAACTCATATATATTCAAGGTCAACTCGGTCGAGTGCGACGCTCTTGCGATGGTTAATGGTCTTCATTGAGATGCCTCTATGATAATTGAGATGTCTCCATGATGCAGGTCGCTTAGTCTAATGGTCTCAGAACCACCTTGTGTGCGATCTTCACAACTGACAGCGCCACTAACACTGCTTCTCGAACTAATTAGAACACGAAATCTAGTTTGATAAGTTCATTTGCCTAAGTGCTGCAGACGATACAGGAATAGAAATGGCTGTGAAAGAATTCTCATCGTCGAGCACTATATATAGCATTGTTTACATTCATCGTCAGCCTCATGCTTATGCATTGGATAGATTAATCGTCCTCTTCTTCATCGCGCATTGGAGTAACCATTAAAAAGCTTATATAATAACAACAACGACGACGACGACAACACCACCACCACCAACAACAACAACAGCAGCAACAACAACAACAATAATAATAATAATAATACAAATATAATAGATATTATTATTATTATCTATTATTATCATTAATAGTAATATCTTCGTTTCATTTCAAATTGACAAATCGATGTATGGTTACAAATACATTATGAGCGGATGATAACAAGTCATTAGAAGAGCGGGATTTAACTGTACGGTAAGCATGCAAGGCGTACACTGCGTTATACGTCTGATTGATCCTGGCGTAAGAAGGCCTAGCATAGCTGAGATCGAACTCGCTTTCACTGCTTCGCAGGCCTTTGTATTTAGGCTGCACCAGCTCCTTGGAACGAACTCCCAGCAGATCTCCGCCGATTCGCTCGACCACCTTTCTCGCATCCTAATTAAATCTATCCTCCTCCCTCCACTCTCATCTGCTACTTTTCTCTCGCGTCGGAAAGCCGAATACTTCAAGCTGTACAAACTAGATTCTACTCCTTCGCCACTAGACGACCATCATCATCATCACCTACCGCCACCGTAGCACAACGCTGTCTCCTCGGCTTGACCTTTCGGGATTTTGACCTGACACTGGAACGAAACGAGAAGCTTAGCTACTGCGGACTCAATTGTTTTGTTATTGCGCTAATAAATAACCTGGTCTCCCTGATGTGGCTTATGTGGGTGCTGAGTAATTTTCGAAGATTTATTTATTGCCTCACATTACATTATATACACGCCTGCGTGCTATCCGTTGCTCTGCGGGGACAGTGATTGAGCCATGCTCTCAATTGGAAAGCGGCATAGTGCTATATAATGAAGAACACTCTTGCTTTGCCGCTGCAACAAACGCCAGCAGAAACCATGCTTCGCAAACTCTCTCGACCATAAGGTGACTTTCGTGGACACTGTGCTATTTTGATACCGACCGCATTTGTTCTGATAGTCAAAAACCGGCGGGTTACGTAATACGTGAGTTTAATTTGGTCGACAATACCCAGGATTGGCAAACTTGGTAATACACATTGACAACAGGACTAAAGTTTGATCGGCTATCGTATATACGTTACGTATTTTATGCTACATGTAGAATTATAACTAAATATAACATCGTTGGTAGAGGTGTTTGTGGTGTTATGGAGCCTCTACCTGTGCTCGTATTATTTGATGCATTTGACAAACGAGTCTATTAACTCGAAGGTGTAATTGCAGTATTCGTTCAGATGAAGGGCGTCAGACGGTGGAGATTCTGGGAGATCTTGTCGATGCCAATCACCAGCGTCTGCCACCACTAATGGCTCATTGACGAAGATCGAGTGAAGAAGGAGGAGGAGGAGGAGGAGGAGGAACACAGGAGGCAGCTATCAGCGTCAGACGGCTTAGAATGATCTTCAGAACTTCAAAGTATGCAGAGGGAAAATCGATGATCAAATAATCACCAGGAGACTAATTGCAGTTTCACTCCTCTAGACAGACGCACTAGTCCTATGTTTATGTCATATAATATCACATAGAATAATATATATATATAAGCGGAGGTTTCAGTTTACCAAAACTGTCATGTCAAATTTCCTCTGACTTCTTGCTTTCTTAATAGTCATCTACTTTTCTTCAATTATTGAATCCGTCTGTTATGCCACTCGACTGTTACTCCTTACCATATACGTCGGAAAATTCCGTTGCTTCTATCTCTTTGCTATTTCTTTACTGCTTGTCCCTCTTTTCCCGCTCATCCTCTTGCTGCTGCTTCTTTTGCTATCGGTCTATTATATATCATTTCATCCATACGCTTCCCGCGTATACACTGATGGAATCGTGATGCTAATACCATTCCCTTCTACTCGTGTTGCTTCTCGTGATACTCATACTAATCCCTTTCCTTTGATTGACCTCACTTGAAATTCATAGACTTAATTAGTTAATTAACTCCATGCTCATCTCATGTATGAACTTGGTCAGTATCGTGTAAAATGATCTTCTGACTGCAAGCACCAGATCAATTCCATTCAAGGTAACTTCGACCACCAACGATATGTTGATCCAAGGTCAATCACTTATTATATATATACGCGTATAATGAAATGACTGTTATTGTATACCAAAACCAAGATACATATAAAAAAACGAGATGACTCTTATTATAAGCTTATACAAAAATGAGATAGCTCCTATGATAAAAAAATAGATGACTTTCATGATATAAAAATATGAGATGACTCTTAAGATATAAAAAAATAGATGACTCTCATGATATAAAAATATGAGATGACTCTTAAGATATAAAAAATCGATGACTCTCATGATATAAAAATATGAGATGACAATTATGATACACAAAAGTGAGATGGCTCTCATAATATACCAAAAATGAGATTACTCTTATAAAATACAAAAATATGAGATGACTCTTATAATATACAGAAATTAGATGACTCTTATACTATACAGAACTGAGATGACTCCTATACGATACAGAAATGAGATGACTCTTATACTATACAAACTGAGATGACTCCTATACTATACAGAAATGAGATGACTCTTATACTATATAGAAATGAGATGACTCTTATACTATACAAATATGAGTTGACTCTTATAAAACATAAAAATATGAGATGACTCTCAAATAGTATATAGAAATTAGATGACTCTCATAATATTCCTAAGGCGAGATGACTCGTATCATAGGCCTATACAAAAATGAGATGAGCTTTATAATATACAAAAATATGAGATGACTCTTACAAAATAAAAAATATGAGCTGACTCTTATAATATACGGAAATGAGATGGCTATTATGAGTCTATGATATACAAAGATGAGATGACTCTCATAATACATGTATACTCTAAATTTGAGATGACTGTGTGTTAGCGTGTTTCAGTAAGCAGAGCATCGAGATTAATTGTCAGTCACATCACACGCACAGAATCGATTAATTCTTATGAATGGCTTCTTTAGTAAATGCCAACCAAGGCTTCTGTTTGCGGCTTAGTCATGAGTTTTCCTCTTCATTACATAGCATTTCGAGCATGCGTATAGTGGACGGCAGATGAGTGCTTAGAGCGTTTGGCTTGTGGAGTAGGCCTACAGGTATGAGCGTTTCTGTTTTATAAACCGTGAGCAAATCCTTCTTCATCTGCTGTGTTCTCAGCACCATCGATGCTCGGTCGTTGAGTTGTGTGCGCGCAAAGTGGCGCTGGAAGAGACAAAGTCAAGCTCGGTTTTATCTGTAATTTTCATATTATTTCATGATACATACAACAGGATAATCAACAAATGAACAATAGACACGCGGTAGAGGTGGCGATAATGAGTTAGTTGTTAAAACGAAACTGTTGTCCAGTCAAAATCTAAATTCTAGACTGATCATTAGCGCAAGAACAATGTGTCTCGCCAGCCTCTGCAAGTGGTGTCTACTGTCTAGCGTACGAAAAGAAGGAGGAGGAGAAAAACGAGCAAGAACAAGGAAAGGAAGAGCATGAAGAACAAGAACCAGAAGAACCACATGAGGTAAAGAAGATAGCTCTGACGAAGAAATGGATAATGAGCTGTGAGCAACTTCGTTTTCTTAGCCTCAGCATCTTTACCGTCTCATCTTCCCCCACATAGTGCACGATCAGTGTGCTCATTACATTGGAGTTGGCTTATGGGTGCAGTTTGGAGCAGAAAGCTCAAAACAAATTTTTGCTTTAAGAATCGTGTCACTTTGCATGTCGCAAAATCGTAAATCGTTAAGTCTAAAGAGGATTGATATTGATATTATTCATTTAATGGATAGTATTTAGGTTGAAACGGCGAGGGAGGTTGAGGGAAAGTTAACTGAAGAACTGAATATTCATCGAACGTCTGCCCAACAAATTGCTAAAGCATGATCTTCGTCTGTCTGCATAAAATTTCGTCGCATTCCAGACCAACTCTGTTAGGAAACTGATCCAACTAAACTAATAAATGTCTTGTAGTAACTTTCAACACATAGCGTTTTGATGATTCAAAGCACAATTTTTGGAGGAGTGAGACGATTGTCAACCGTGACCCGAATGATTGAATGCTTACAGGCATTACAATAATGTCATTGAATAATAATTATAAAGAACGGAAAAAGAATGTGCAGTACAGTGGTCGAGTGAACTTTTCATTCGCAAGGTGTCGTTGGTGCCTGCCATACAGTTAAATTCGACTCCTGCAATTATCCTGCAGATCGAATCATCCGTTCATAATTCGACTCCAGCAATAACTTGTAATAATCCCGTAGGCCCCTATTACTTCAATGGTTTCCTCTAAACATCAGATATTAAGTGTGAACTGTAGACCAATATTTAGCTGTGCAAATCTTATTAACGATAATAACATTTTATTTTCAGCTATTCTCTGAAAAGTAACTTCAAAATAAGAAATCACTCAATATAATGCATTTTATAATTAAATCACATATCATTGTAACCTGATACTTTTATAATAGGCCTACATGTATATATATATTAACTTTATTTCCCGTCTGAGCATATGTAGTTAATATATATATATATTCCATAACATGTAGCATATATGTTGTTACCATGTCCCGTCATCTACCCGTGTCAAATCGTAAACGTCATTGCTAACTGTAGCAATGATCCTCAGTGTTTAATTCAACCGGATCTTACCAGATCTGAGATTCGGCACCCAATGGGATTTTGGAAAGGGTGCCTTGGGGACTTGGTATAGCTGTATAGCCCACAGAGAATTTTTGAGTGTAGTTTGGAGGCCTGTAGCTGCTGTCTAAACTCATGTGATGAGATATTCGTTTAATTAGAATTACCACAATCTGATAATAACGCAGAAAATGCTTGCATGAGTGAAGTGATCAAAAAAGCCTACTATTGATATGAAGGTTTAAAGGTATAGGCCTATAAATTTTTACAAGAAAGTTTTAATTTTTTGCCATTCATATCGAATCCACACGCAGGTGAGCAGTAATGAGGCAATGAAAACAACGCGAACAGGGCCGGGATTAGAAATGAACATAGGAAAAAGGGGTGGTCTCAAGATGACAGGCGATTTAGATAAAAAAGTGCAGCCATGAACGTGTGTTTCGTCATTAACGTCTGTGTGGCTTATATTTCAGCCTGAAACTAGAAATCAATAGACACGTAGGCCTATGGATTTTTTGAGCAGAGGAACTGTGAGAAATAACTCAAAAATTATTTTACCCTTTCAAAGTGTCTTTCCCAGTGGTTAAATTCAGCCGGATCTCGCCGGATCTGAGATCCACCACCTCACATACGAGATCCACCACCCACAAATTTGATTAGCGCTTTCGGTGTTCACTTAATCCTAAGAAACTACTTACGTACTTACTAAAGTTGCCGTGGCTGTTTTATTAATTTGACACTACTTGCGGAGGATAGCCAACGCATTCATACTTCATAGTCTCATAAAGCGCACAGGCAAGACTCTAAACAGAGAGAGATATATATATAGATATATACCTTCATATATAGACCTCTCTCTCTCTTTATATATATATATATACATTATACACACATATTCGAAATGATTTCAGCCATGACGAGCTTGCGGCTGGTTGTTGTTTTTAGTAGATCTCTGCCGATAACAGCCTGTCAGCTTAAGCTCGTGGTCGAGACGTTATATAGATATATATTATATATATATGTATGTATACACGCAAATGTATAAACTATGAACATATGTAATTGACACTGAGTGCATTCTATGACTAAGCATGGTAGTATACAGTGAGACCATTCGCAGTCGCAGGACGAGCAAGTCAGCCAGTCACTGGCAGTCAATCCGAAAACGAGGTACAATAAGTTCAGTAACTGTTTTACACTCACGTTCTCTTGAAAGTGAGCACTGACTATCCACCGTAAAGTCACGTACTTTAACTATTATCTTGTTATTAGTTTGCGCGCCGTAGAAAAATTCCTGAAATGAAGTGAATTAGCTGTCAGCAAATGATATCTTCTTTCTTCAAATATCCTAATGCTAGTATATAGGTAACTTAATACTCAGTTCATATACTGTAACATAATCTACGAGTATTAACACGTTTTGTTGACAGTAATTTAAAATAGAGATCATTTGCCCGACATATGCTAAGTTAACTATATTATAGGGTATACTTGTGTGTCAAGGTGTTTTTAAATTTTATTATCGGAATATGTTTAAAATTTTGTGAACATAGAAAACGCTTTTGTATAAAAGCAATAGGAACGTCAAAGATTATTTTTACATCTATGTATTGTAGACTGCACGTGGTTGCTTTACATGATTTTACTCTAAAGGTAGGCCTAGAGGCAAAATGAGTTTGTATCCAGATTACTGATATCTTGCTGAGATTACTTGCTAGTTCATGACGACATGAACGTGGAAACCGTGAACACGATGGCTGATGGAAAGCCCTTAACCGTTGAGCCATGATGCACCACAAGCATTGGACCTCCAATCTGCGCAATATGTATATAACATGAGCAAGTTTTATATTTCTTTTTATTTGCGACGAATAATCGGAAATATTGTGCGTGCGGTCGAAGCTTAGACACTGTCTTTTGTAAAAGTCCATCATGGTGTTGACTCGTTCCTGCTTTTATCTCTTGCTCCAGTTTGGATCATGCGGAGTCATACCCTTATCGTTCATTAATTGGATTACTGTCCCTCTTGGTACTGTAACCGTGATTATTCTGTACATTACATTAAAATAGATAGCCTCAAACAGATTATATATATAGATCATTATTATACATTAGGTTTAGCTGAACATTCACTAATTCTGACAGTATAGGTTCTGTCAGTCACTCGTGTAGGCTCTAGCAGTTGCAGTCAGCCCTCATTGCTAGAGTGGTCAATAGTTGATCCTTGAGTGGTCAGTAACTAGCCAATCAAAGTAGTCTGATCTAGGATAGGCCAGTTTCCTCTTTGGCTGAGGAAAGTCACTTATATGCTAGAGCACTGTTAGGAACCGGGCAGTCTGACTTCCGGAGAACTCTAACTATCTTGTCAGGCTCGTCAACTCATATCATCTTAGGACTTGGTCGTTATCATCTCATCCATACTCATATTAGTAAGTACATGTAACTGTTGTGTATTAGTCACAATCATTATATATATATTATTATTATCACCTCTTCTTCTCTGTATTTAATAAAGATAAGTTGTATTCTAACTGTCTCTTCATGTGTAGCTAGTTTCCCCTAGCATAATCTACTCGTCAACATCTGATATAATAGTAGAGCTAGTCTAAGTAGAACCTTCAGCGTTCTTACAGTACTGTGGATTCCAACAGGTCTGATGTCCCCAGCAGCGCATTCACTGCCAGGCAATCGCCCCTATTGACTGGCACCGTGTCCTCGACAATGTGCGTGTTTATCTCTTCACCTCAACTTCGGCCTCCAGAGGTGACTTTCTGATTCCACATGTTCGCACAGAGTCGCACTGCCACCAGACACAATTAATAGGCCTAGAGCCTTCTCAATTTTGACCCAGGGTTTTTGGAAGTCTTCCTTTTTATCTGCGTTCTCTCGGGACCTGTCTTGCTCTTTCTATAAACTTCTCTTTGAATGGGGCTGGGTGGGAGCACCTCTGAACAGTTCCATAGAGGAAGCGCTATACAAATTACATAGATAGACTTTTGATAGAGCCTGAGAAACCCACCATTGAATGTGACAGCATTTTAGTTCCCTCTTATTGACCTTCAACTGCTTCGTCAGAATATGGGGAAAATAAACTAAGGCTGGCATGTAATAAGTTATTGATGCCATGCACATACTAATTACGAATTGAAGCAGGATTATAGAGACTTCAAAGATGTAAAGGGACCCGAGTTGTCTTTTCAGTGCTATCCACACACTGCCTGTTAGCAATGCTGAATGAATTTAGTTCGCACGCCTCTAAGGCAGAGGCGGCGATCTCGTTTGGCAGGTGGGGGACACCCAATGAGAGGGGTAGGGGATGTGGGATACACACGTATATCGTGTCCCATCTCTGCAATAGGTGGGGGACCTCTCGATCCTCTGGATCGCAGCCCCTGCTCTAAGGTCATGCATAAGTATTGCACATAATCTCCTCTCACCTTTTCATATCTGTCGTTGGACCGCATTTGAGTGAGTGGAATCCATTACTTCATATATATGCAGTCATGAATTGATAAAGGTCGTCATGCCGCAACAGATTTAGCAAGTGCAAAGCACCAAAAACATGCACAACTACGGAAGCACATAGGGTAGTATGGAAATGCCTTTAAATCTGCTATTTGTAGAACGGATAGTAACTTGTGCTGGTAGAATTGACTGTATTGAGAGCGCTGAAAAGCTTGCTTGTGAAATTGTTGTGCAAATTTTTTAAGTTGTTGTATTTGTTGTTTTGTATGTAATAAATAATTGTATTGAGTATATATGTATATGTATACATATACATATATATATATATATATATAATCCGCTTAGGTTTTGGGCTTCTGGATTTTGAAAATATTTGGAGATCCACCACCTCTGAATGAGCAATTTAACCACTGGTCTTTCCATGCAGTCGTTGCCAATAGAATATTATCCTTTCCTTAAATAAACATAAATAATACTGAAGGACGCAGTGGTTGCAATCCATTTAATCTTCTACCCAAATATTTTTATGATTCCACATCATAATGCTTTTTTTTATCACAAAAACAATAATTAATATATATTCGCTTAATTGTAAACTCACAAACCGCTTTGTGATCACAAGCACAGTATGAACGAATGATGACAAGTTATTGCTGGAGTCGTATTGAACTGTCGGCAGACACACAGGGCTCCCATAACGCTATGTATCGCCTACATATAATTTTACCAACTTCGCCGCCTGGCGAAAGAACGACTGGTTAACCTTACGGAGAATTCGTATCTTGAACTCGGTTCCTCAGCTCTGCGCCCCAATGTTTTATCCATTATCCCTGCAGGGAATAAGATGGGAGTGGAATGAGGAAGTTAATGGCAAAGAGGGATGGGAAGAATATGGAATGGAGAGGACGGGAAGGCAGGGCTGAGGTCGGTAAAGGGAAGGGTGGGTTCTGCCTTGTCTTTATTTTGCCTCTAGCTACGGGTCTGAGTATCCATTCATAATTTGACCTGTAATCATACTATGCTCTGTCAGTTTGCATAATCAAACACAAAATATGTTAGCGCTGTTAAATTATTCAGGGTATGAAATTTGAGCTGCAGAATAACGTGAGTTATATTATTTAGTAGGAAGAATTAAAGGACAGAGAACATGATTAAAGTTTATAATTGTTTCACTGGAGAAGAATTATTAGGGTTTATCGCGGGATTGATCATTTGAAACAGCGCCAAATACTAAGTCATATACTTGCAATTTTGAAAGTAGTTTAGTTAAATTAACGTACAACCACTAGTTAGTAACCATTATAAAAATAAGTTAATGAATGTTAACCCGACTAATTTGTACATAGGCCAACTGATGCTCTTCCCGTAAGTTTAGACCTAAGTCGCTGAATTAACAGGTCCTAAACTGATTGATCTTCAACTTAAACCAGTGTTAGTTAACCTGGGTCGCTATCCCTAAAGGTGCATTGACCTGCTCTAGGAGTGGCGAGGCTGTTGTGCTCGTGCAGCTTATTCTGTCATTTTTTTAAACTACTGGTTATGACGTGACATAGGCCAACATAATCAATAATCAATTTTCTAACTTCGGTGCAATCAGTAGTATCTAAAGGCCTGCAAGGAACTATAATTGAAGGTTGCATGAAATGACAAAGGAGGACGAACCTGTGTACTTAAGGTTTATGAGAAAGTGTTTGCCGAGAATAAAAACATATAAGGCTTAGAGAAAGGAAATTTAAGAAAAGATTCGACATGCCTTCTGATGGAGTAACAAGTGGACTATGTAGGCTTCTAGAGCACCTAAGTTGAATAGTCTAAAGCGTTGGACTAACATTGATTCGCTTTCTTTGGTTGATAACAAGGCTTTCAATTGATCAATAACAATTATATATGATTTTAATAACTCAGAATAACCTTTTATACACCGGTAACTCAAAACACGCAATGATAAATTTATCTTCTAGATAACAAGCTCATATCAACTGAAAGTATTAATAACAAGAAAACAAGTAGACTATGCCTAAAACAGCATACATTCGTAAAGCTAACAACCATTCACTTGAAAATAACAATTGTACCGCTATCCCAGTCAAAAAGTCGCCACCTAGGATTTTAAAGGGACGTCTTGTGCGAATTATCATTACATTATCAGGCGAACTATACATGACGCCTTTTAACGATTCAGATGAAAGATTTGCTTAAGTTGCGTCAATCGACAGTGCCCGGGTCTTGGTCTCGGTTCAGGCCCTTAAAGCGCCACCGCCACCGGAATTTAAAATCGTAATGGTAACAGTCGGAATATCGAGATTTATACAGCGCCTAAATAATCCAAGTCTCGACAGCCAGTTCATTCCCAGGTGCTCATTCTATACAAAGTCAATAGGCAGCTGTATAGGTCGATGGGTCAATCGATAATAGAGGAGAAACAATGTCGACAGACATGATTTATCTGGAGACGAACAGATTCAGTGATATGAAACAGTTCTGTCTAATGCTACGAACAACCAATAGGCCTATAATTGGTGTAATATTGCACTTAAGCTAGTCTATAACAATATTGCCCTTATTACTTGGTATCTACACTCTGCCCACATTGAAATCAACTGGACTCATCCTATACATTAGGTCTACAGTACCTTCAAAGCGTGGAAGGTGGCTTAAATTATAAACTGGAATTACCTTAGAAGTAGCTATCCCAGCTTATCTGTTGACTCAATTACAATTGTAGCAATCAACCGATCAGAATACTCTGGCGGTGGCCGATCAAACTAGATCGACTGTTTGGCCATAAACGTCATTGTCCGAGCATCACAACAAACAACATATAACGAATTGTGTGAACGTTCATGAGTTCGGCAACTGTTCAAGAGATGTCCTTTCAACCTCAGAGAATCTCAGAAAATGCGATACAGTCATTAGACAACAAAAGACATCATGTCGAGATCCTGGAAGATATTAGATAAGAAGCTTATCTAGGCGCGATATCGAGATCTCGTTTGAACGAGATGAGGGCCGCGAGAAGTCTCCCTCAGACGAGACTGAGACCGTGGTGTTGAGCCGAGAGCAGACGACATCCGCCGCTCACGTGATCGTTGATTTCCTGTCTCATGCGACTGATGGTCTCTCGAAGTTCCGCAGCTGTGTTTGTCAGCTGGACGTTTTGCTCCTTCAGTTCGTCTACCCTCTCCTGTAGCCTCGAAATCCGCTCCAACTTCCGGTTCCGGCACCGTGTGGCAGCCAAGCGGTTCCGGGCGCGTTTGCGAGCGAGTTTGATGGCTTCCTGTTGGGCCATGTCGATGGGAGAGATGGGTGGGGTGTCGGAGAGAAAGCCAATCGGAGGAGGAACAGATGTAGTCGACGTCGTCACCCATACGGCATTATTCGTGTGGTCGGCCCCATAGCTGGGCTTCCGTTTCTCCTTCGGTCTTGTCTGGTTATATTCGGCTTTTAGACGCACCGCTTCATTGGATGGCGCGAACGTGGAGCACGGTAGCCCTCTGTCGAATGCAGTGTGAGTCTGTCCAAAGGAACGCGACAGGTCGACGCCGCACTGTCCTTTGGATTGAGGCGAATCAAAGAAAGAGGTTGAGGGATAGACAGGCTCCAAAGGCGGAAGAGGCGGAGGAGGTAGGTAGGGATAAGCTCGGGAAGCATTGCTGTTGTAAGCGCTCCCTGCCTTGCTCAGGTCTAGTGATGCCGCCGAATCATAACCAGCCGAGGAGATGTCGACTCGTTTATCCCTGGCACCGGTCATGCATGGGTTATCAGCGACGGCAACAACGGCCGCAGCAGCAGCAGCTGCTGCAGCAACCTCTCTCTTGCTGTGTAGTTCCAGTAGAGCGTCGACGAATCCTCTTGCGTATGCCTCCTGCTCCTCGCTGACCGACTTCGGAAACCAGACTTGGGTTCCGGCGAACGTCCCACCCCCACCTGCTCCTGCTGCTCCCCCGCAAGCACTGCTGGTCATCTGGTGCTGCAGCAGGAGTCGGTCGAGCTCAGGAGTCGCCAGCTTTAGCATCCGAACATCGGGTGATGAAAGGATGCCGTCGAATGATAGCGACTGTTTCTTAGACGCAAGGTCAAGGGTCAACGACGACTTCAGCTTCTTAATCGAATCGTTTCTCTCCGTCATCGGATTACTGTACATAGTTGTCGTTTCCATTGTCACACATCGATGTCGCATTTAATCTTACAACCTTTGAAATAATTTTCTACAGTATCAACTTCTAACAGTGTTAATCGACGTGGATTTCAACGTCAGCAACTTATTAATCGGATACAATTCTTATTTCCAACACAATTATCAGCGTGTATCTATTTCGTTTACTTTTTCATAGTTCTTATTTTAGGTGCAATCGGCAGAGGTGAACCCCGTATTCAGGCTTTCACTGACCTACCTATATCGACGACCTACTTAATTAGGCTACTTGTGTCTTGCAAGTTTCAGCTAAGCTGACAGAACTTTCTGGATTTATGGCTTCGCTTGTTTGAAGGCTCAGCTGACTTTGATGGCGACCACCGATTGTGGTCTCTCCAGTAGGCACGCCTTCTGCCCGCAGCAATTCTCCATCCCTTCATACGGACGATCAAGCAAGATCTAGCATCCGGATGCGGCAATCGCTGGCTTATATGATGTTGTGCATCTATTTTTAGAATTACGTAATCAAAAACTCCTTTGATTGGCTGCTCATGACATCACTTTCATTACGTTATGTTCTAAAAATAGACGGGCCTTGATTGATCTCGGATGCCTGCCTCTTGTGGCACCTCTCCCTTCCCCTTCTCCATCCGCCGAGTGGTAGCGGAACATTGGCTAAGATTTCTTTAGGGCTGCCTGAGAAGCGATTGGCTTCAGTTAAGCGGCGTTCCAGATCTCGACGTCATATAGGCTGCTGGTAGCGCCCAGGTCTTCGTACGGCAGGCTGAAAGACTGTGGGCTTCGATCGGTGTAGGTTCGTATGGGTCTTCCACTTAGAACGTGTCTGGCCTGATCTTTCAAAGATCAATGGTTGACCTGAACTCTAAAAGGTTAGGCTGGTGACTTTAGACGATCCAAATCGATCGTTGCTCAATAATTTTTAGAGGTTGGATCGACATGTATTAGCAACATATGACATCTATCGTCCAAATAAACCGTGCTAATTTCATCGTATGCGTGTACTGCATATCACAGGCGGAATTTTCGGGGCTACGAGGTGTAGGCCTACTCATAGGCTTAGCCGCATAGGCTTACCCCAACTTTTTAAACTGGAGGATGCCGTGCCCCACTTTTCGCACCCAGAAGAAGCATGTCCATTTATATTCTCTAGGAGGAAGGCCATCATTTTAAAACTAAAGTCTCGGTGTCTTTAGAGTTTTGCTTTTTACCCTCTTTTATTTAACTTGGCCTGGGTAAAGTTTGTCACGGACGTCGAACGTCTCTCAACTCTTTTTCAGGTATGTTCTCGTCGACCTACAGAGCTGAAATTTTGCACACATTTCAGGCTTGCATGACAATTCAATGTACGCCATCAAATTTTGACGGATATAACTGAAATATTGAAAAACAAATGACAAAAATGCAAAAAATTAAATATCAGTTAACCACTCGAACGAGTCCTCTTTGACGAGCTCCACTCCGGCAAGTTTACATCATCAATGATATGTAATAAACAAATCTCTTAGGGAAATGGAAAGATTGCGCCATCTACTAGATAAAAGAGGGCTCCGAAACACTCAAGTTTTTACTTTAACTTGTTCCAGATTGCTCCCATTTCTTTAAGTGCCCCACCTTTTACAGAGAGGGGGCAATTTATACGTGTGTCCGTCCAGACATTTCCTACTCCTCTCATTGGGTGTCCCCCCACCTGTCAAGCGAGATCACCGCCTCTGGTATGTATGTACACATGTATACGTATGTATTTCCGTTTATTGAGAAAAATATAATATAACTGACAGAACGCAGCCATTTACATATACAATATAGCAGCCTAAGAGTTAAATCACTGAAAACAGTGAAAACTTACGAACCAGTACGCCTGGAACGTAGTACCCTAGGCAGTGCTTAAAGTGTAACAAAAGAAGTGCCTGGACGCTAGGGAGCAATCCATAAATGACGTCACGCAATTTTGGACCCTCCCCCTTCGTCACACGTCGTCACAAATGCCATTACCCCTCAAATATGACGTCACAAGGCCCTAACACCCCCCCCCCAAATCAAACCAGATGTCCAGATTGTAATGCAAATTTTCTTATAATTATCAAAAATGTTTATTATAACTATAAAATATTTCAAATTATAATAGTAAAATAACGAAAAATGAAGAAATTAAATAGGCTATAATGATTACAATCTTCTGCATTCCTCAGGATGAAAGACTATCGTAATCATAATTAGTTTTGTTTAATTGTGGCAACAACTAGGCCTACTGCTAATTAAGTGGAACTTGTTTAATTGAGTGTAAATCTTTAATAAAATAAGGTAGTTTGATGTGATGATGTGACGTCACATTTCGTCGACCTGCTCTCCCCTTGTCACACTTCGTCACAAATTTGTGACCCTCCCCATAGGCGCGTGACTTCATTTATGGACGGCCCCTAGTGTCGAAAAGTTAAGAACTAAAAATTGCAAAGGTATAGCACCAACATAATTATTAAGTCGACGACAAATGGCTTGTTCACTGTGGTTCACTGTGTTCGTTAAAATAACAGTTGGATTGGTGATATTAATTATGCTGGGATAGAAAGTTGGATGAGTGAACGAAATTCTTCCAAAACAGATGCTATTTAGATGAACATAATGAATACTGAAATAAAAGTTAGATCACTGAAAAGAATATCTGCCTGAATAGAAGTTGGATTGACAAAAAATGGTTCTTGCTGAACCAGAAGCTGGATTTTCCGCGTTATTATTATCAATCCAACTTCTATTTAACCAAATACAATGGGCGAAAAATAGAATTTCTTTATCATTCGCTAGGCTTTTTGTCCATCAAACATTATTTAGTCGTCAATTATTTGTTGGTGAAATATTGTGTGTAATTTAAAGGGTAGGTCTACAGAGAATTGCTTTCCTAGGTGAAATTGTCGACAAGGGGCCAGTGGCGCCGGCATCGTTTTGAAAGTTGTGAAAAGAAAGTTTGTAAACGCGCAAAGCGCGAAATTTTTCCCTCCTCTTTTCCTGTTGATAATAACGTACGCATATAGAGGAATTGCACTGTTGCATGGACGCTCATGGACGGCGTCCAGGCTCTGCTGGCCAAATAAGTGGCAGGACGGCGTCCAGCCTCACAATAAGTGCCTGGATGCCGTCCAGGCACACTTTAAGCCCTGAGCCTTGGCCTGGGCTGTTTTATTTATTTTTTTAATTTCTCCCTCGGTTGGTACCACTGGGGAGAATGATAAGCCCGCAGCACATTGTAGCTTCTCCCTATTAGCTCAACGCCAACAACGCACTAATACACGCGATAGTTGACCATTATCTGATCACCAGCCTATCAACATATCCCCTAGAGGGCGCATCAGAGAAGGCCGATAGTCGGGAAACATCGGTGTCACGTACATGTAACCATTGTTAATGTACGTATCAGGTATTAAGCTGACAGGTAAACGCTCTGATCTTAGCCATAGGCCAAGAAGCGATACCGAAAAATTCAAGTCTTGCCTTATAATGGGTTTTTTATTCTGGAGAAAGGTGTCAACGAGGTTAATATAAGTTCTGCGATATTAGCCTACTTTTGATAGAGCAAATCATACTTTTAAGATTCGGTCATATAAGGAAGAGTTACTTCAAAATATGAAAACATTTAAATTAATGGCCTACCGCTGTCAGACAGATGACGATGACGTCCAGACCGATTTATAACTCGGATATATATGTGAGGTGCTCTATCAATAGCAGGCCAAAGTCGCATTTTGGCGAAATTGAGATCATATCATTTTATTTTCCAATATTAAATCATTTTTCTAACAGTGCATGAGTTATTAATATATTATCTCCAGTAGAACCGATGATATACTTATTTGAAGTCTTGTATCACGACTAACGAAAATACCAAAGCCGAGAAAATCACTTTAAAACGATCGGATTTCATTTACTTTCGTCAAAATATTCTATAATAATGTAATTATAACGGAATAGAACATAAGATTTCATCACGAAATCAATTTTTTTTGATTAATAATAAATTTGTGACTCGAATTTGATTCAAACTCAAAACACACATTTACCCTGCATGTCATTTTCGGCCGTTTACTCGAAATTGTGTTCTGCGACATTAGCCTACTTTTGATAGAGCAAATCATATTATATATATTATGGCGAACTTCCTTTTCGTTCGACTTCGGGCGCTTGCCAGGCAGCAGAAGAATACGGCAACACGCCCCGAGGATACCTCTTTCTAATCTGGTACCACCCAGGAGGCCGAATTCGAAGCTTTCCCTCTTGCTAAATGTCCGCGTAGTAAGGCCTGGCTTTTTGGCACGGGTCTTCGCAACAGTTTCAACAGTGACAGCCCCCTGACGGTCGATGGCAGGATCAGACGACGAGGAAGTATACTTCGGCAGAAGAAGAAACACAGTCCGAAGAGTTTAACAACGTTTCTTCTCAACAGCAGCGAACAGAATACATGGAAAGTTCGTACCTCATCGACTATACTACAGTATAACTCGAGCAGACTGCCCTACTATTCTAGACAACATGAACCAGACTGAGCTGACATACTACTCCGACTGAACTCCAAACTCAAACTGACTGACCTGTACAGAAATGCGCACTTATTTGTAGCCAAGGACCCTCCCATAGAGTCCTCCCGGAACCTACAGAGTACCCCCGGACTCTAAAGCCCCGGACCCCCGGTCTCTACAGCCCATAGAGTACCCCGGACACTATAGAGTCCCCGGACCCTATAGTCCACAGAGTCTCCCCGGACCCTATAGAGTCCCCCCGGACCCTACATTCCTTCGGGACCCTACAGCTCATAGAGTTCCCTCAGACACTAAAGAGTGCCCCGGACACTATAGAGTCCCCTCTGACCCTACAACCAATAGAGTCCTACAGGACCCTACAGAGTCATCCGGACTCTACAGCCCCGGACCCCACAGAGTCCCCCCGGACCCTACAGATCATAGAGTCCCCCAGATACTATAGAGTCCCCCGGACCCTACAGCTGATAGAGTCCCCCGAACCCTACAACCCATAGAGTCCCCCGGACCCTATAGAGTCCCCCGGACCCAATAGAGTCCCCCCGCCCCTACAGAGTCCCCCGGACCTTACAGCCAATACAGTTCCCCGGAGCGTACATGCAATTAAGCATGTACAGCTGTAGACACGGCGGGGGTACATCAAAGGGCTAGTCAATACGAGCAGATCAAAGGACCAATAGCGGCAAGCAGCCAATTGCAGGCGCATCAAAGCACTGATAGCGGCTAGCAGATCAAACGGACCCTCATAGGCGGCAAGCAGCCGACGGTCGTTGCACCAAAGGACCCATAGCAGCGAGCAGATCAAAGAGTCCATAGCGGCAGACATACCCCATGACCCTTAGCGGCAAACAGATATAGCAGGCAGATCAAACGCCACAATATATATATTTATAAATATATCAGGGGTGTAACATGCGACAGGGCAGAGGAGCACTGGGCCCAGGGAGGGCAAAGCCCCAGTTTTAGTGTTCAGAGCCCCCATGTGCCAGCCCCAAATCAGTTCTTTTTTATGTTTCTCCAATTTCTCCCATATATATATATATATGACTGGTATCAGTGGCATGACCAGGCTATATATATATATATATATATATATATATATAGCATATATGTGGCATGACCAGGCTATATATATATATATATATATATATATATATATAGCCTGGTCATGCCACTGATACCAGTCATCGCAACCGTCAATCCATCTCTCACGATCGTTCTCGATCCGTGACGGTTCGTTTTTTCATCCACCAAACACGAACAACGACGCTTCTTGATGTTTAAAGAGTATATTAGGATTTTATATACAACTATCTAGCTTCACGTAGCTTACAATTTAACTGGACAGAGGTCGACTTGGTTCTCGAAAATTGTCACGTTCTACGCCCTGTTGTTGGCCTTCGACGTCTTTCCAAGTCCAGACCATATATGTTGTAGCCCTCCTTGCTACAGCAGATAACCGCGTCCTCCGACATCGCTCATGAGATGCGGACTACGATCCTGCTGTCCCATTGGTTCACCTAGACCCTCACTTGCCCACCCCTCGACGCAGGTTGGTGGGAACCTCTTCTACTACTAAAGTCCGAGTCACTTCTTAGCCTACGGTTAATGGCGTTTTAGAGGTCCGTTGAGATTAAAGAGTTATCAGCGTCAAAGGAGATCATAGGCCTACGGGGATTAAATTCCTGCCGCCGTCGATCCATTAATATCCGAGCGTCTCTTATACTCCATGCCTTCGGTTCATTGGGCGTAGGAACCACTTGAGATCGGTTGCTTCGGTCCGGTATTACCGATCGCTGCTCTGGCGGCTGGAGGACTCTCGTCGATGAATCGTCGCTAGAGTGACCGCTATGCCTGGACGAACAGTTAAGGGATTAGATTGAGCCTCTGGCGTCGAATTTTGTCTTCGTGGCGATTCACATGGATGACCTTGTCGACCGGTCGCTCCTTAAGTGCATTTCGATAGTCTCTGAAGGCGTACAAGGTAGATGCCCCCGCCGTCCTCCCTCCAATTCGTCGTTAGCTGTCCTCCATGCAGCCTCTGAGTTCCGATGCATTTCTTTAGCGCCTTTGCGAAAAATCCCAGTCGTGACACCATCTAGGTGCGGAACTCGATTTACTATTTTCAGTAGATTGCAGTCGTCACTGTGTATTGTAATGTAAATACTAAACTCCCTGCTTATTTTCGATTTTTGTAACTCGGTATCGTTCTGTTCTTGGATCTGCCGCGATGACGATCCTACAAATAGGCCCTATTAAAATTTTCTCTTTGCCTGACTTACTTACTTACTCATTCACCTACATACACTAAGCTTGGGCAAACTATTCGATTAATCAAGTTTACTAATTGAATAATCGAGTGTCAAAAAGTACTCGATTAATCGCGATTGTTCGATTCATCGCGATTGTTCGATTAATCGATATGTTCGATTAGTACGCAGGCGGAGTTCCCAAGCTGTAGGACCACCGATCTCCATGTCAGGCACGCACGTGTAGCTGCTGCTAACGACTGGTTTTGGAGTCGAGTACTCGGTCGAGTACTCGGTCGAGTAGCTTAGCGGGTACTCGAGTATCTTTTCATAACGGAAGTGCTTAATACAAACAGCGTAATTCAAGCTGCATGACTTCTGCAATAGACCATAACAGAAAGTAAGGAAAAGTCTATAAGCTGGAACTGATATAGGCTGGAACTTCTCTGCAAGTCTGCAATTGCCAATTTGTATTGAATTAACTCATAAAAGAGCCACCATAATTTGGAAAACCGGAGCCGGAAATTGCAATTTAACGACTTGAAGTGGAATTAAACGACCGAAAGTGGAATGAATAGGGTACTCAAAGTAGAAACAAATTACTTGCGAGTACTCGGGTGCACGCGGCAGCCCTACGCACGTGCCGGACATGGAGATCGGTGGTTCTTCCCACCACTCACTGGCACCGGAAAGAAACGAGAGGATTGGCTATTGCGGACTTGATTTGTTATAGCGCCTGTGAGAGGCTGGTCTCCCTTTGTGGGCGCTGAGAAATTTTCGAAGATTTACATTCACTTAACCTACCTGAGTTACCTCGCCATAGGCCTTGTCTATTATAGACGAGAATAGCACATGTGAAAACTGTCGGCAGCCATGGCATCAAGACGTTATACATCTAATTTGCAAATTGTACTGAAACATAGAGAAATAATTATTATGTCGTTCGCGTCATAAATAAGATGAAAATCTACTTCCATGATTAGTCTGCGCAAGCTACTATAAAGGAGCATTCACTGAAGAACCGAGTCAATATCACGAGATGTAATATTATTAATCGAGCTAATCACACTAATCGAATAATCGAGCTTACCAATTAATTGATTAGTACGATTAATCGAACTAATTGATTTATTGGCGCTAACTAATCGCGACTAGTAAAAATCACTAATCGCCCGAGCCTACTGTCGACCCAGTCAACTGGTCAACAGTAATGAAAAGTAAGGTTCTGGGTTTTTAAGTGATGCTCTCAAAAGATGACACTCAGAATTTGAATCTGGGTGTTCATTTTATAAGTGAAAAACTGGAAAAAAGTGTGGTATACTAGTATTGCAGTACTGTTATCAGTGCATGGTAGATACTGATTACTTTAAGAGCCTGACATTGGTGTATACTGATGATCATATTACTTTAAGAGCCCGACATTCATTCATTCATTACGAGAATTTGTGTATAGCGCCTCTTCAAGGTGACTACTCAGATGCGCTCCCAATCCCAGCGTGTCCAAATAAAACGGTCTTACGATACGAGAGGAATGCCTAAGAGGAAATGCTAAGAAGAGAGCGCAGCATCCAAGGGTATATGATCATATACTGATGATCATATAACTTTAAGAGCTTGACATTTGTGTATACTGATGATCATATAACTTAAGAGCCTGACATTGGTGTATACTGATGATCATATAACTTTAAGAGCCTGACATTGGTGTATACTGATGATCATATTAAGAGCCTGACATTGGTGTATACTGATGATCATATTAAGAGCCTGACATTGGTGTATACTGATGATCATATTAAGAGCCTGACATTGGTGTATACTGATGATCATATTAAGAGCCTGACATTGGTGTATACTGATGATCATATTAAGAGCCTGACATTGGTGTATACTGATGATCATATTACTTTAAGAGCCTGACATTGGTATATACTGATCATATTACTGTGGCTAAGAACATCAAATTGCCAAACTATTCCTCTCACAAAAAGAGAGGGTGAGAATATAATATGCCTAATAAATAAAGAACCATCATATGTTAAATTCAGGTACCCAACTATTAAACCAATATAGCACAATATGCATTAGAACAAACTCATACCAGCAACATTGTAAGACTAGTTGCCTAAATACTAAATAAATCAGTTATTTTAAGAAAGAATATAATAATTTATGTGCATGTCCATTTCTAAATAACTGGACACTTCTCTTTATCTTGCGATTTTCATTTAAATCGCAAGATATCTGTCTCAAGCAGAGAATTTGAAACACTGCAAAAAAGATTTAAATTCATCCCCAGACCATTATAAAAAAATATTAACTAATTTGTTCAATTCTAGGCACTTTACCACAATTTTATTTGAGTAAATTCCAGAATTCATCTGCAACCTCAGCAATTTGCAATAGAAATATCTTCCTATCAATTACTTAATTCAACTTGACCTCTGTCAATCCATTTTGCCTTTCACTTTCAAGCTGAATCTCAACTGGTTAAAAGTAGCCAAAGAATAGACTTCAAATCTCAGGCAATGTGTATGACAATCCATGACTTTCCATGTCCTTTTTCCATGCTATTAAGACTTATTTACTACGAATACAAGTACCACTGAGCGGTTTCCCCTACTAGAGGTACTTTACACACGTTTTAATACAATATAATAATGATTTTTCTATTTTCCATGACATTCCTTGACCTAGCTACTTTCAAATTTTATGACCTTCTTTAGAAAACACCTGTTTTTCCAGGCCTCAAATCTGTCAAAGTCTAATTCCACGACCTTCTAGGATCTGTGGCTACCATGCTAATTTTAAATAATTGTACCAAAACCGAAAGACTATACAGTAACCGCTTTTTCAAACACTCATTTTAATCTTGCATTTTACAGTGTAGCAAGACAGAACAGAAGAAAAACTGTCCAGTGTTAAGCACTCAAATTTTTTCACAACTTGAAGAACTGATGCCTCAGTGAACTCTGACAGCATGTGGTGATTGGTATCTGCACTTATAAAGGCAACGCCCCACTACCTACAACTGTATTGAATTTATGATCAAGATATAAGATACCATAAAGCTATAATAAGTCATTTATTTCACACTGAACTTTCAGTACATGATTAGCTGATTAAGATATACATGTATAAGTACTTATGGAGAAAGCATACAACTCAAGCAGAACTGTTTCTACATAGACTAAAGATAAACATTATACATAACTACAACATCAACACTGTACTGAATTCATAGCAAATGCAGTCCATTTTATTTCTGCCTCCATACTTGGAAGTTTAGTAGTTACATTCAGTCACTAAACCACTAGTAACAGTAGAGGCACAAACTAGATATCCTGACCAAATTATTTTGTGAAACCCTAGCATGCCAACGAGTAGGGCCCTCAGATTCTAAAATCAGCCCATCAGCCCAAAGCATATTACTTACTGTAGTGAAACCATACAAACCAATATATGTTCTAGCCTTTTCTGTGGTTTGTTTGCAAGCATTGCCTGCAGGGCTGTTAACAAAACTATAAAAAGTATTTCAATAACAATATCAATACTTCCTAATACGAGGTATCACGATACCAATACTTTTATAACAAGTATTGCAATACCAAAACCAATATTTTTGCCAATACTTTTCAGCATGCTTGTATAATTCGCTCTTAGCATGAATTATAATTCATTCATGCAACAATAATTATAGGGAATCTCCCACGGATTCACTTGGGCCAATCACAATGTATTTGAAGTAGCTTTCTGGCAAGCTGTTCGAACACAATGCTCTGATATCGCACTGACAATCTTTGTTTCTTCAGTTCTATTCATTATCAATTTTGACTAACTTTGCAAGCACTCTAACACTAATTAGGCAAGCCACTTCTACCACTGATTGAAAAAGGACATAGGCCTACTTCAGTCATTTCTATTTATAAATTATACCAACTGTTCGCACCAAGGTTTATATGGCCAAAAGAGGCCATATAAACTTTTCGAAGTGTAACGATTAACATCTCATATTTCTTGAGAAATCATATAATTTTCAGTAGACAAAAGTATTGATATCAAGTATCGCTAACAGGCTAAAGAAAAGTATCGCAATATAAAGAAAAGTATCGCAATACACATGCGATACCAGCAAAATAAAACTATCGCGAAACTCACAGCGATATTGAAAAAGTATCGGCGATACCAAGTATTGTGATAATTTATTGTGATACTAACAGCCCTCATTGCTTGCATTAATTACATGCACAAGACTTTCCCATAGCCACAAAATATAAATCTGCACTGAAACATAAATTTACCACATACAATGCTACAGAACCACAGCAATCTTACACTCCTAAAGGCACTATATAAACGTTTTAATTACATTACCTTACCTGCAGCAACATCTGCAATGAAATGCAATGCTAAAATTACAACATACACATACCTAGAATAGGAAGCCACTGTGCACAGCTTAATAATGGAGATATATGATACTGTGATTTCGTTCACCCTTTTGATTGCATCACAGGGAAATACGAATTTCCAGAGTCAAGAGGGATCAGCATACTTGATCAAAAGCAATAGCTCTGCAAGACGGCTCACTCTTTCAATCGTACAGACCAGCGACAGTTTATTTTACAGCTGCCAAGCATTCATCACAGCTGCCTTTTGTTTCAATTTCAAGTGACCCAGGAAGGAAGTTTTGGTCCAGTCATTAGCTTCATATAGACTTCATTCTAAACTGCAAACACACAGTATTATAGAAACTGGTTTCAAAGATGTGCACAAATTAAAAAATAAAGAATAAAATTAAACAGAACGGACATTCACTTGCTCAGAAGTTCTAAACCACAACTTATTAATTAGCTGATAATTGAACTTAAGTAATGTGTTCACAGCAGCACAGTGTTACAAAATCATTACAGATTTTTTGTTTTACCACAACAATTAGAAGATTTAGGAGACGAGGAGACTACCCATTCTCCTAGTCAAAAATGTGTAGAGCAAAACAACCAGTTTTCACAGTCCCCCTATGCTAATACTGATCACACTGAACATTTATCCTATTCATAACCAGCTGTGAACACTTCGATTTTTTATAAAGTTATTCAGCATAACTCAACTATCAATATATTCATTTCTATTCATAAACATCACAGCCTCACTGTTCATGTGGATGAATTTATTTTGAGATAAGATCGCTTATTCATTTTGGCAGTATTCCCAACTTAATCTGATACCAGACATTAAGCAATTTTGCTTCAAAATGTTGAAATGCTTTGTAAGCGCACAAGCTTAAATGAAGATGTGTATTTGTACAATATTTACTTGGGCCAACAGATGGTAGCAAATATTAGGAAGTGAGCCAGTCAAGTGACATGTCACCATCAAGACTGCACTTCACAAGTGCTGTACTGATCCTCTCCTCTTCAAAGCCCATTGCTCTGAAATTGGAAGCCAATTTGGCATAATCCTCAGCCTGTTACACAGAAAGAAAGTACAGAAATCAATTACACAATTCTCAGCCTGCCAAAAGCAGTGGAACAATTATTGCCATCCACCACCTTAGCAATATTAACAACAGTGCTCACTATGAAAGACAACAAGTTAAACACAAATAGTGTTTCAGAATTACTGTGTCTCACAGGAAGTTTGGGAAACTTAAAAATAACTTTTTTCACACAATGATGCCAACATATTACAACAGCATCACTGAGCCAAAAGTGTTCTGCCGCTGATTTTCTTTTCTACTCAGCATCTGAGGCTTATTGTCTCAGGGTAAAATAATAGTTGGCCAGAACTGATGGGTTCCAGTCATCCTGAGCAGGGAAGTAGAATAAATGTCAACGCAGAAAACGAGCTTTCAGGGACTGTTGCACTGCATGGTTCTGTATGCTTGAAGCGAGCGGACATAGTTAAGTGCTCTATCATTACCACGAAAATTCATAACAACCTTTATTGTAATGGAATACTTATATAGCACCACTTGTGATCAGAGGCATTATAATAAAAGTTGGACCAAAGAAAATGTTTTCCTTAATCATTACATCAGTCATTCTTAGAAATAAGGTTCTTAAATATTGAAATCCTTGGCTTTCATTGTTCATTGCTTAATGTAATGTGACTTGTTAATCCGTCAATCAAGCTACTTTCTAAAGTATTCCTATTAAGCAAACACCCATGGCAGAAAATAAGTTGACAAAGCTAACAAATCAGTGTCTGTCATCACTAGAAACACCTGAGCAATTACAATGCTGGGCAAATCTGTAATTGAACTGGTTGACATTGCATGCAGTAATTACTTAAAAAAGTCGTACCTTATTGAGGTCACCATCAAACAGGAAAAGTGCATTTTCAACATCTCTTGGATTATAACCTTTTTCCATCAGCTTGGAGTAACCACAAAGATGATCCAAAACCTGCAAGAAGAGAAAAGTTACATAGTCTGAATTATGGAACTAATTACTTTCAAATCAATTTTCAAATGATCCATTACACAATTGATTCCCACTTATAAATCATTACAGCCGTGGTTGGGCTGGAAGCGTCTATGAGCAGTTTCCCTGGAGGGTTAATACAAATACCTTAAATGAATAAATGATTACACATGTCAAACTAAAGTTGAGAACATCGGTGCAACCCCATATCACTTCCACTCATGTCACCTTATGCTTAACCAATCAATTACCACATAGACTGTAGCAATTTGTCTAGAAATATCCACACTACCTGATTAGCAATCTAAAATCACGCTTAAAACCTTGCTATATCAAGGTGAATTGTGTAAAATTTTAAAGCATAGAAAATTCATAATACCAACAATATCCTGACACATTGTCAGTACTGTTCTGTTAAAAAAATCAAGATTAGAAGAGCAGTACAACAATTAGCGACTTCGTTTTTCTTAGCCTCTGCCTATAAAGGCTCGGTATATGAGGACAGATGACGAGTCATCCCACTCATCTCCTGACAGTATGAGGTCAGTAGAGTTGGCAGAGGCACAAAGGAGCAGACATCTCAAAACGAATTTGTGAACCCAAACCCGTCTGGCTAAAAGTCAAGTAACCACAACCACTAGACTTCTGCACATCAATCAGAAATAATTTGATTTAATTGCATTGATCAGTGTTGACTGAGTGAATCAAAACAAACCAGTTTCTCATTGATGCCAAGCTTCTCAACAGCTCTGATCGTCTGCAGTTGTGGAAATCCCATTGCCGCAATAAAGTCAACGAAATTCTGAGCTTCATTTGACAGACATGAGTAGAAACTGTCTTCATCTGACGATTGCTTAACCTTTTCAGAACGAGTTGTAACGTTTTGGGAATGAGGTAAACTGACAGATGATGATGATGCGTGGTTTCTTGCAACAAATGCCTGAAAAATGTACCAATATATGCACTAATAATTAGTTAAACATACAAACATGCATTGAACCTCACAACTCAAATTCATAAATATTAATTAACATATACATTCATATAACACTTATACTTATGGTAACTTTTCAACTGAAGTAGCATATCTCATGGTTCTACATTAGTCAGTGCATAAGTTGACATCAGCAGAATTCAGAGAAAGATATGCAAAATGAAAACAATACCAGGAACAATATTAGTTTCTCATCGTACATTTGTATCCATTTTGTTTTTGTAGCTGCTTGCTCTGTACTAAACCGGTGTCTGGAATGGCAAAAATTTGCAATCGCTTGAAAAACTATGTTAACCCTTTTACGACGAGAGTGTACAAGATGTGATTGGGAAACAAATGCAGCTCATAAATAAAGGGTTAAAGCATGCTTGTTTTATAGTCTTAAATAAAGTCTAACCGCATTTTGCTTCTGCTGACAGTAATTAGCATATTACAACAGAAATTGAAAATGTAACAGCAAAAACATTTAACAATCTGATTTTTGCTCATTCTGTGAAAATCTTGACCAACCTGAGAGGTGTTTTTTCTGTCCGGCTTTGAGTGGCTTAGAGTATCCAAAATCGGAGGTGTGTGGCGACCATACCAACCTGGCGAACCACCTACACTTGGATCAACAGCGCTCAGATCTGGATTGCTCTTAGCCGACCTCAGGGGCAGGTTCGGAGGGCAAGACGTACGAGAGTGATCATATTCCAGCGGACCATGGGGGATACTGTCTTGAGAAGGGTCATGATAGCCATGCGTTGTTGCAGGTGGCCATGGGGAGCCAAGCGCTTCAAGTGGCCAGACACGACTAGGTAGAGGGCAGCCATACAAAACACCATTGTCTGTAGAAGAAATATGTTTTGAAGATGATGCTGTAACTGAACTTGGTGCCTGAATAGCAAAGCTAAGCCCCGACTTATCATATGTTTCTGAAGTCAGTGCATTGTGCTTCGGTTGAAGCACAGAACTCATCAGATTACCAGTTAGAATAGAGTCAGGAATTCGTGCTTCATAGTTCGGATTGACTGGAAGATGTACCGACGGCAGCCACGCATTGCTGGAGTAGCCAGACGATACTGTGTTTGACGAAGTCATGTAGTTGACTACTGCTGTGCTGTGTGGCAACGAAGGATAAAACACTGCAGCACCCTGTGTGGAAGCAATCGTTGGGTTTTTAGCATTGACTTTTGCTTGCAGTTGCTGTGAAGTGTTTGTGTCATCCAGTGGAAACACTGCACCTGCGTTCACACAAACAATGCGGTCTGCAGGAAAGTCCTGCTGCTGTTGCTCTCGCTGTTGGGATAATCCCAAATGATCCACAGCCTCAGAAGGACAAGTCTTCTCTCCTTGAGATGATGTCTCTGCATTTGACTGTGACCTTGATGTAGCCAGAAAGACTTTGTCCAGTTCTTCAATGTCATTCATGACTCTAAGAGAAAGATTCTCAAATGGATCTTGTTCATTTTCAAAGTCTGTCAAGTCAAAGATGCTCATCATTTTGTTTGTTCCCTGCATGACTGACTCACCGGATGTTGCGATTGGAGTGGGCATGAGAATGTTGCCATTCATCACATGATAAGCAGCATGTGTTTGAGATGGAATCATCTGAGAGGAACTTCTCTTTGCTATCAGGGTAACAGCATTCGAAGCAACACCAGGCTGCATAACTAGATTTGGCTGTTGGTTCTGGTTGGAAGTCGTCTGGCCAGCGTGACTCAGACGATCGCCTTGATCGGGATGTGAACAGTATTTCACAGCACCATTGGCAACTTCGTTGGTTGGCGTTGCAGTCGAGTTGTCAACTGCCAATGCTGTTGCAGTCCCTGTGGCCGCAGCTTTCTCCATCTCACGCTCTGCTTCCAAATGTGCAAGCAGTTTTTCTTCAGTCGTTGAATCATACTGTTAAAATGAATACATACACATGCTGTAGCGATTCTACAGTCATCAAATGCCTTGTTTGTCTAAACACTTTGAATGCGTATGCCGTCATTATACGTTCATTATTTTAATGTTCCTGTGCGCGTATGCCGTAAATATACGTCATAAAGTATATGACCATTAGATATCTATATAATGGCCTAATCAGCGTCCAGGCAATAAACTCTGCCGCGTCTCCGTTACTACTAAGGTGTGTGCTGTTATCTGGTGTATAATGATGTGTTTTCTTAGGGTTTACTGCAAATACTAGGCCCTGTCTCACATCACTGTGTAGGCCTATGCCACTGTTCTGATCGCATGCTATCCATGGCGTCGAGAAAAGATAGACAGATTTGAAGGTTCTGAAAGAAATTGAATTTTCAGACGATGATTATTTCGAAGAGAAGAGTGATCGTGATAGTGATAAAGAATTAGACGACTTTGCACTGGTATGTGACATTGAAAGTCAAGGCCTATGATCCCCCGAAAAGCTTAGGATGTACATGCGTGTAGCTCAGCCAACAAACAACAGCCTGATGTGTTAGATGCTGCTGCGGCAACTGCATTTACCACTTGTGTTTAGGAGCGAATTCAGAGCCAATATGTTACCAATATGGACATCCTACCGCCATCTGCACACAAGCAGATACCAACTAGCGCAGTGCTACTCAAACTGTGGTCCGCGGCCCGATACCGGGCCGCGGAGGTTTCGTTACCGGGCCGCGGATTGACACCAGAAATTTTAATTAAATTATAAAATAATAATTGGTAAAATTTTTTTTACTTAAATGAGGCACTTATTAATATTTTATTTTATGAACAACTTAATTAGGTTTAGCGCTATATAATATTCATATATGACGTCAAAATTAATGACGTTAATATTTTTTCTTTTTATTAAATCTTCCGTTCAAAAACTTTCTTAGTTAGAAAATAGAAAATTGAATAGAAATAAAAATTGAGAAATCACCATGGCAAAGCAAGGACCAATGGATAGCTTTTTAACAAGAAAAAGATCTCGTTCGGAAAATAAACGCGAATGCTTGGATTTAGAAGAAAAAGATGAATCAGAATCTGATGATGGCTGTTCCGTTAAAATTTCACAAGTTTCCGCTAATAGTAAGTCCCAAAAAAATCGAAACAGCTTTATTCGCAAATATGACGAATCGTATATTCGGTTCGGATTTATACCAAATTCAGAAAATCAAAATTTTGAAAAGCCTCAGTGCGTTATTTGCGGCGACGTTTTGTCAATCGAAGCACTGAAACCGTCAAAACTGATTAGACATTTACAAACAAAACACAAAGAACTGAGTTCAAAACCAAAAGAGTTTTTTGAAAGAAAACATGACGAATTAAAAGGTTGTCAGAAGAAAATTTATGTTTTATCTCATACGAATGTTTCAGCATTACGAGCTTCATACAAGGTAGCTCTTCGTATTGCGAAAGCTAAGAAGCCTTACATAATCGGCGAACAGTTGCTGGTGGGATGTATTAAAGATGTGTGTCAGGAAATGTTGGGAGAGTGTGCAGCAACAAAGGTAGCTCGTGTGCCCTTGTCAAATGACACAATTGCTCGACGAATCAATGATATCGCAAACGATATGGAAGAACAGCTAATACAGCAAATAAAGTCAGCAAACTGGTTTTCTTTGCAACTCGATGAATCTACTGACATAGCTAACTTGGCTATTTTGTTGGTGTATGTACGTTTTGAACATGACGGTGATTTGAAAGAAGAGTACCTTTGTTCTATTTCACTTCCGACAAACACTACAAGTGCTGAAGTTTTCAATGCTTTGAATGGATATATTGTTGATCAATCAGGACTTAGTTGGCGATATTGCATTGGCATATGTACTGACGGAGCTGCTGCAATGACTGGGCGCCATTCTGGAGTTGTTGCCCGAATAAAAGCAGTTGCACCCGAATGCAAATCAACGCACTATTTTATTCACCGAGAAAGTATAGCCACTAAGAAAATGTCCGTTGAACTCAACCACATTCTTAACGAAATTGTGAAAATAGTAAACTACGTAAAAGCCAATGCTTTGAATTCACGTATATTTTCGTTGTTGTGTGATGACATGGGTGCTGACCATAAACAGCTTTTGTTGCATGCTGAAGTACGCTGGCTGTCGAGAGGCAAAGTGCTGTCCAGGGTTTTTGAGCTTTGCAACGAACTTGCTGTTTTCATGCAACACAAAAAACCAGACTGGTCGCAAATGTGCCGAGACGCTAACTGGGTTGCAGAGCTAGCTTATTTGGCAGATATTTTTTCAGTGTTCAATGAGCTTAACAGCTCAATGCAAGGGAAGATGTCCTCCATTTTTGCAACGGCTGACAAAATTGATGGCATGAAACGGAGGTTAGAAGCATGGAAAGTCAGAGTTTTGAGGGATGGCTGTTACGATATGTTCCCTAATTTGATATCCGCCATCGATGATAAACGTGAAGAGATTGATGCTGAATCCTTGAAGAATCTGATTACGGAACATTTATCTTCTTTTATTTATGTTTCTTTGGAAGACAAGTTGTTGCAATTAGCTGCTGATGAGGGATTCAAAATGATTTTCGAAACTACCTCGCTCGCTGGATTTTGGATAAAAGCAAGAGAAGAATATCCTGAACTTTCTGTTATTGCTTTAAAAGTTATTTTGCCATTCCCATCTACTTACTTGTGCGAGACTGGATTTTCTACTATGAGCATCATTAAAACAAAGCACAGAAACAATCGTGATATTCGCTCTCCTTTTCGAGTTGCACTTTCGACAATAGAACCAAGACTTGACAAACTTGTTAGCCAAAAGCAGGCACATTGCTCACATTAATTTGTGCTGGTTTAAGTAAATAATTATGAATAAACATTGTTTAAGAAAATGTCCATTGGACTTTATGTAAAATTACTTTTCGGATTTTGAACTGAATAAATAACCTAGTCCTGGCTAAAAATCAAACCAAAATGCGTCTGCAGTTGAGACGTCGTATTTAAACCCCCATCGATTTCAACCTTTTTAACATAAAATGTAATTACCAAGGGCCACGCAGCTTCGGTGCTCCAGGTTACCGGTCCTCAACACAAGAAAGTTTGAGAAGCACTGAACTAGCGGATGCATCCTATGCTACAAACGTGAGCAGCGGAAAGAGTCGTTACGTTTGCAAGACATGCTTGATTCCATGTTTTGAGGATTACCATTCACATGCAGACTTCTAGCCAGATTACCGTAGAGTAAAGTAGGAGTGTTGAACAAGTTCTTTACGTTTCAGTCTTTACGTTATTTTTGTCAATAATTAGCGCTTTACGTGATTTCTTCACAATGCCAATAATTTTTTATATGGTGTCGCGCCATGGTAAAAAAATGTTCCTACGGTCAATGTGTTAAGTTAATCTTAACATAAGTATTTTATTAAAAGCAATAAAACGTGGCAATAGGTTAATCACAGTAGCACAACATAAGAAATAATTACTTAAATCTGTGACCAAATGAACAGGCCAGCTAGTATAATGATTGGATACGATGGGTATGGTGACACCACTCAATGACATCTCCTGGAGCAGGATCTTTGAAACCAATTAAGAGTGTCAACAAGATAAGATAATGATAATAAGTTTTACATATACCACTATTAAGTATTTTGATGTAGATTACTATATATAGTAACCTACATCAAAGAGTAGCTTCATGAGGAAATGAAAATGCAGTTATATAAAATTTCCAGATAGCATACTATCTACTTAGCAAATGGATTGCGATAAAATAAATGTAACACACTAAGAAAAAATACCTCAACAAATATTAATTAACTGACATGATTAGTATATACCTCAAGAAATAATACTTCAGATGGGTTGCCAGTTTCAAACTTTAGTGGAAGTGTAACCTAAAATATAAAATCATGTTTTAGCAATTGCATTTAATCAACAGCACAGTGGCTGATAGGTTAGAGCAGTTGCCTCGTAGCACTCAGTGTGCGCTCAGTGAGCGGGTTCGACCCTCGTTCGGGGCGTCAGTCACTGTATAGGGACCTTGAGCAAGTCCTTTGCACACAATTGCTCTGCAGTACAACTGCAATTGCGCCATCCAGGCGTGTCCACCTCTGAGCAAAAGATGTTGGAAGAAGGGCGATATTAAATTTCAATAATTTCCATTGCTACAGCGAAAACCATGTAAAACGATCTACTGAAATAACATGCACAGCTAGCAATGCAGTACACACGGTATCCATCACCACCAGTTTTGCTCAATTTTTAACTTCACATCCCTTGGCTACATACAAGAAAAGCTCACTGTAGAGCACAAAAAAATATCTGACCTTTTTAGGAGGTTTCCACTTGTCACTGATCACAAAAGGAACACCATCTAAACTAAAGAATGTAGACCCTGAAAAATAAATACTCAAAATTAATATGAAAATCATAAAACTAAATAATCATAAAATTAACAAGAAGAGAATAAAGTAATGAAAACCTATGACATGAACCAACAAATCAACTTAAAGTAAACTAGTAGCAACACTGCAACAGTGATGACCAATTTAATTAATTACTTTAGTCCTAAATAAGTTTTGTCTCTTGTAATCAACGATACCAATATACAATCAATAACACCAGCACACACAACATTTGTTGGCCTCGCTCTGTTCCCAATGTCAAAGTCTCTGCCTCGTCAAAGAAATTTTTTTGGAGAGTAGCAACAACACTGGCTGAAGGATAGCATCATTGGTTAACTTGGCTTACGTATAAAAAGACATATGACGAAGGGAGTGGCCAAACTCAGCCTTTATGTTGCCTTCTAATCCATGATAACAATAGCTCTCAAAACAATCATCGTCATCTTCTGTCTCGAAATCCATGGTTCGTCAAAAGCATTTGTTTCACAGGCCTTAAACAAAACGATATAATTTATTTTTTGGACTTGACTGAAGAATTAAGGAAGCATTTGACTACAGAATAACCAATGACCAAGAGGGTATGTGACCATTTCAGATTTAAATGGCTGCATGTAGTTGTTTAAAAAATTGACCAAAGTTGGCTTCCAACTGTAAAAGAGTCAACTGACTAGCTTGAAACAATAGGACAAAGTTTATCTCTTATTCATCACTAGTGAATGGTTTATATCTGCAAAGCTTATTCAGAATTCAGTTCAAGTGATTTTACCCTCCAATATACAACAGATTGCAAATGCCAGCTGAACACCTAACTGCATAAGTACTTTAAGGGTTAAGACTACAATTCAACCTGCTGAAATAATAGTTCTCAAGAAACTCAGTTTTGAAACTTGAACATTTCTATCTCGTTAACTAGTGTGTATTCAAATACTGAACAAATACATGCAAATATTTATCTAGACAGAAATAGGGGCACCAACCACTGAATGTCTTATATGCCATTAGAATGTTATCAAAGTCATCAGTTGATCTACAACGCAAAACAATCACACGCTGCTAAACAAATACCTGTGTACACATGCAACCTGAAGCTGTAGGTAACCTGTAGGTAATTGCTCATTAATTACATGCATTGACTAGTGAAATAATGTAGGATCTTCTTTCAATGTTATTATTATCGCAAACATTTTAAGTGTGTGCAAGGCAATAAAAAAATGTGAATGGGAGAGGCAGAAAGTGTCCATTTATTTAATTTTCACTAAAAATAAAATAAGCTAAAACTTATAACAAAAACCTAAATTAAATAAGTCAAGTCATAGTAATAAATTAAACAGATGCGTTAAATCCATTTTAACCATTCCAGTAGTGTAAAACTTCAGTATTTTACTTTAAAAGAAGCGCAGTGAATGCCTGTATATGCGAATGTGTTAACTAAACAAAAGTCAGTACACAACGCTGGAAACTGCTTGGTTTAAAATAATTGGGAAGTTATTTGAAGCAAATGGCATCGACATTTAGAATGACACATCTGGATTTTTACCACTTGCACGCAAATCTTAATTTTTTACCATCACACAGAAACTACAATATGGAGGCCAGATTATTCGCCATTCACATATGAAATCAAGGGTGCAAGTTTGTACAATTTTGATCCACAGTCGGGTGAAACAAGTGGAGAATATAGCATATCGCTCAATATAAGTCACTGGTGAAATAGCAATGTGCAAGTGCAGAACCAGGATAGACCATCATGCAATACAGTATTAGTGCCAAAACTGACAAAATCACATAATCATGTCTGAAGAAAAGTTGATGAAGGTGTCCCACACAGTGTTGACACAAGGTTAATGAAACAAAGATTAATGACTTTCTATGATCTCTTTCCATAACGTTCAAGACTCATTTTAGACAAAAAAGAACCTACTTTCTAATCGCTTTAATGATGTAATATCTATAAAAAAACATGATATGCAAATATGTCTACTAATGATGGAATGTGTCTAAAATTCCATGATTTTCCAGGATTCTTGCAAAAAACCTGCTTCACCAGGACTTAAATTACTAGAAATCCAATTCCATGACTTTCTGGTTCTCCAGGATCTGAGGCAATCCTGGCACAGGTTAAGTATTCTACAGATGCATGACTCAGATGTGATTATGAATCAGGTGTGTGTCACATGCTTTCCCAGAAATTATACTTATATATAGTCTATATATTGCAGACATGCCCAGATACATGTAGGTAACATTGAAATATAAAAATAGCATTATGTGATATACAAGTATCACCACATTTTGAGGCCAGTCTAGATAAAGGGCTGTTAATATCGGTTTTTGGGGCAAACCAATCATATGACTATGCTGGGGGGCTGCGTCAACCTGGATTCGGAGTTTGAGTAAGGAGTAAGCGTTGCCGCCTCCACTACTAGGCCTGTTGAGATCCCACTGCCCATCATCGAGATCCCACTGCCCTATCTACGTTACGACATGGTAGATCTAGTACTAAAAGCGTGCTGAGCATAGATCGGCCTGCCTGAAGGGTCTCATGTTTCCGGTTATATGTGAGACAATTGGCTTTTCACTTCAGGCAAAATCCAACTAGCTCACCAGTCATGAATTAGAAGCCCTTCCCTTGCCTAAGCCCTTCCCCGACCTCTGACACCCGCCAATTCACATGAGCCCAGAGAAGACGTTTGTCGGCGACAAGGGGTTTCGATGCTTTTGCTTACTCAATCCGCCCCCGACCTCCAACTCCTGCCCGTTCACACGAGCCCAGAGGAGACCTTTGTCAGTGACAAGAGGTCATCAGCCCGTTTTGGCCGAAGATACTGTACTATGGGTTGGTTCACGAGCATAGCCATCATTGAACTGCAGGAAAATAATATATCATGGACCAAGGAGGTGTCACACACATCATCAAACAAGCCATTAGCCCTCATTTGCAGAGTCATAGTTACTTCCGCCGTTTACCTGCGCAAAAAATTCGACTTTCGTTTTGGTGATAACAGAAACCGATTATCGGTCTCAAAACCGATTATTGGATTTCCGGTTATTGTTTAACATCCCTAGTTTAGATCGGTTTAAAATGGAAGATTTCATTCATAGCAATTCATTCGAAAAGAATCGTTCAGGCATTCAACGTTGTCACAATGGAACAAATCGAACAAGCTATATTGACAGCTACTGTTGCAAACTTAGATATTTCAGGAGAAAAGAATATAAAGACAAAACGGGAAAGTCACCGACTTGCTTGAAATTATAGGCCACGTTACTGTGCAGTAGATCATAATACGTAGCGTAAAGGCTGACACGAACTCGTCGGCGAAATAATATGCAAGAGAAAGGCGAATATAACATTATATATTTACTGCATTTTTTCTCTCAATTTGTATTTCTTGTCTGTGATACTCGATTATTGCGAATTAGAGTTAATAAAATCGAAAGATTGTGTATACCTGTATACCACCTTTTAGGTCAAACTACAAATCCCATGTTCAAACTACCCAATAACTAAGGTCCAACTGTTATGTTCTTATTCAGAGACAAATAGGAAATATTTACTAAATGCTATTTTAACTCATAACTAGTCATGTTTGTGAATAACTATTCCGTCAGCTGGTCAACTTCCGTCTCTTGCTCACGCAGTGGTGTGCGCAGATTCCGAGAGAGAACCTTAAAAGCATGAGATCTTTGGTTCAAGTTTTCAACGTTACGGGAAAAAATTCATGAGTTAAGGTTGGCTGGCTAAATGGAATTCCAAATGCAGAAGGTATCAAAATTCATCTTCGAAACTGAAAATAATTCACCATTCTCACGTGCACTCATTCAAATTTGGATAAATTTATTACGGATCATAGTTTTATCAAAGATGGTAGAGTCGTAGACTAAGATATGACACTTCCTATCTCTGCTGTGTATTTGGTCTGTGTGGTGGTCAAAGCACACAAACCGTGGCGCCACGTAATGACTGGATAGGCGGTATCTTAGCAACGAAAATCCATCGCAGGTATGTGACATGAACATTCAGTACATTGAAGTATCATATCTTAGTCTACATGCACCTCTACCAACTTTGGTTTTACAAATTAATCGTATCCCTTGGTCTACTATAGACTTTGTTTATAGAATTTAATTTATCTTTATTTAGGCTAAGGTGAAGGTGCATTAGGGGATGAACAGCTATAGCGAGTTCCAGGCTCGTATTTGTATAATCATATGCAAATAATTACAGATCTTAGCAAAAGTTAGCATCGAACGAGAAACATTTGAGAATTATGTTATAGCATTATTCATTAATTTGCAGCAGTTAAATCAATCAAGAAAAATCTTTTTTAGACTGTGCATGACAGTCATGTATAAATGGCATGCATTTGTATTTGACAAATTCGAAATAAATTAGAGCTTGTACCCCGGGCACACATAAAAACATAGCTATGCGCACTTGCACTATATATGTACGTCGTTGATTTCTGTTGCTTAAGTTCAGCGCAGTTGCAGTTTCAATTTAAGTAGCGACGCTGAATGATAGCAAAGATCATTGGCGTCACCATCCTACTTCCTCTAGGCCTAGCTTGGGATTGGCACTTTCAAGCGCTTCTGTAAGCGCCCTTGTGAAGTTCTTTTAGGGCGCTAAATAAGTGTTCATATACATACATACATACAGACATAAATACATACATACATACATACATACATACATACATACATACATACATACATACATACATACATACATACATACATACATACATACATACATACATACATACATACATACATACATACATACATACATACATACATACATACATACATACATACATACATAAATACATACATACATACATACATACATACATACATACATACATACATACATACATATATGCATACATACATTCATACATACATGCATATATACATACATACATACATACCAGGGATCCGATGTGTCTTGGTCTCGAATGAGTCGGTCTTGGTCTTGGTCTTGGACCTCTCGGTCTTGGTCTCGGTCTTAGTCCCGAGGTTTTGGTTTCGTAGCAATTTAGTAGCTCATTGTATTTGTTTCAGAGTTGTATGGTCTCGAGACAGTGTCTCGGTCTCGAGACGTCTCGAGACATTTTTTAGTGTCTCGGAAGCCTGCTGTCTCGGTCTCGGTCTCGAGGTAGTGTCTCGAATTTTTAGAAACTGTCTTGAAGTGAAAGTCTTAATTTGTTCTGTCTCGAACAAGTGGTCTCGATAAGTTTTTTGTTAACTGTCTTAAGGCTTTCTTTATACTATTCAGAAGATAGGCCAACGCAGAGATATCGATAAAGATAAAACGCGGCAATATAAAAACTATTCTTAGGAATTGGTATTATATACACTATATGTGTCAAATCGAAATTACAATTGAACCTTATTCCCGAAAACTGATACATTAGTATTTTACAGCATTTTATATAGGATCACTTGTCGTTTACTGTCTCGAACCTAGTGTCTCAGTCTCGGCACCTCATTGTCTCGGTCTCGTCTAGGTCTTGAAGTTTCAAGTCTTGCAATGATTTGTTTGAATAATTACATCATCATTGGAAACTGGTTCTTTGAAATACTGTTAATTGAGCTGTCGGCCTATAAAGACATCTGTAATTTTAGACTACGAAATAATAAATAAATGTTTTATTAACATAATGCATAATATTGTCCACAAGGTTGCACAATTATTGCCTGTGGTGTGACGTCACTCTCAGTGCTCTCCACGAAGTGAAATTATAGTTCTATGGCAGTATAATTTATGAACTTATATAAATATCAATATCATAACGGTCATTGAATAAAAGGTAGGTTTTGCTTGTGTGATCGTGGGTATTTTTTTATTTTAGGTACTCTGTTAATGCAGTGAGCGTTTGCAGCCGACGTTGTGTTATTGTATAGTATTAATGAAATACTCAATGAATTGGTTGCAACAATCTTTGGGTGTATAGGTCAGTTTAGCTTGTTTACAGTTAAGTATTTTCGTGCGATTTGCTTCACTTTTGGTAAGGTTGTCAACATATAATTAAAAGTATTAAGTGGTACGGGGGTAGGGTAACTAATGCCTTATGAGCTCATAGGCAAATCACCAAACGAATTCATTTCAAATTTCTTTCGCCAGCTTGTAACAATGTGGTTAGCGGAATCTAGTAATGGATGTTGTCCATCCTCCTCTGCCTCAATCCTTCCAACACAAATTCATCATCATAGACAAATAAAGAAAATCCGGCAGACATTTAACATCGGAGTAATTTTCTATGAAGGAAATTCTGCACGACGTAGCTGAGCAATCATTACACACTGACTACACAAAAGGGCCGTTTGGAGCCAAGAAAAGGGCCGCTTCTTTGAACGTTGTATAGTATTAATTATGAGTGGAGCTTCTGTGGCCGAAACTTCGGTGTTCCAACCCACAGAAAATTTACCTATGACGCCAAAGGTTTTTCGCATATCAAGCCCTTACCCTGACCTTAACTTACCGTCACTGTTCCTAACCTAACCCTTGCAATGCCTAACTTGACCCATGCCAACCCTCTTGACACATATTAACAAATGTGGCTGTTGTTTACTGAAAATCATCTTGTATGCCTTGTTTAAAGGTCTGAAGTTCAAATTTCTGTAAGAACAAAAATTTATGCATGGAGTTCTGCTCCAATTGCATTCATTGCAGTCCACTATAGTGTGTGTACTCTGATCATGAGCTTTCTGTGTGAAAATTAGACATCAAGGTGTGTGCAGGCAACCTACCCTTAGATGTCAAGGTTAAGACAACCAAGTCAGTGACATTTTATCAATGACTGTCTCTGAGGGACTGTTTGTTGCTCATTGAAATTCTTCATAGTAGCCTATTGCTTCTATGGTTCCCTGGACTTGATCTTCATTTAGCTCACTGTATACTTTTATTTAGCTTGCTGGATTCTATGACTTCTAAAAGTGCTGCAAAATTGGTCATTTACTGATTTGCTCACAAAGCTGTCACAAAAATTATAATTATATTTGACTGAACTTCATTAATTACTAATTATATTTGTTTTTGTATTGCTGTACAGCTTACACATATACATTTATATATAACTGTGTCTTTTGTATTGTTTAAGTATATTGGCTCATGTATGTATTTGTTATTTGTGCAGATCATATACCTCTTTTGAAGTTGTACGAAAAGCGATAGAAGCAATGGTGTTATCTGCTGATCGACAGAGAGTTAAGACTTTGTTGACGGAGACAATTACTCTTTTATGCAAAAATGGCCTCCACTTTAAGACAGAGTTTTCAATTGAAGCACTGATTGGCATCACTTTGGATGATGATGATGTCTTTCTCGTTAGCATCAAGGAGACCATTCGGCCAGCTTCTGGTTCCCTGACCAGCAGCGATATTGGTCAGTCAGAAATAGACAGGCACAGTGTTGCTGATCCTAACCTATCAAGCGGTCAACTAGTTACCTTAGATTATCATCGAATAACTCGGTCTGGGTCTAATGGCAGTGCGGATCTTATGCAAGAAAAAAGATCTTTTCCAGGGAGGTCATCTCTTCACAATGACCACAGAAATGTAAGTGAAATATCCTGCAGAGATCCAAAGAGATTTGGGCAACAGAATTTAAAGCCAAGCATAAAGAGACGGTTATCAGAAAGCAATGACTCAGACTTAAAACCTGAGGATTGTGAAGATGCTTCTCTGGCTTGCAATTCTTCTAATGCAAGGATAAACTCCGATCCAGTCTTTCCAACTTCTTTGATTTTCAGTACAGATTATGCAAGCACAGAACTGTCTAGTAAACGTTCAAAGGATGGCTACTTGGAAAGAGAAGACAACTGCCCAGAAGGTAACTCCATTGAGCAGCTGAGCACCGATTCATGTGAAGTCGTCGATGTTAAAGTTGAACCGGGTTCTGAAGACGATGAACTGTCGTTTAGAGTAAGTGAACCATGTAATGATGACATGACTTCCAATGATGTGGACGTTAAATCGTATTCATCTGGAACAGGTTTTCCGAAGCCAGCTTCATATCCCACTTGGAATGATTATGCACAGTTCGGTCAGCACGATTTTATAACCTCAGTTAAGGTGAGTTAGTTTTTAACTTTGTTCTTGAATGAGTTAATTATAAAATTGTTATCTTCATGTGAGAGAAAGTAGACATTTGGTTGCATATCTCTACAGACTTCTCAAAAGCATGGTTCTGGGGATGGATATTTCAGCTGAATTTCAAACATGATTGCTGTCAACAAATGAGAAGATTCCATTTTAATATTCGAACCTGAATTACATTACTGCTTGTGCACTGACCCAATTTGTTGGCAAGTGGCATTGACCCAGATCAATTCTCCCTCAAATGTCATTTGCAAGCCTGGAATTTTCTAGCGAATTCTATCATGTCTTCTTCTTTCACATGGTAACACATGTCATGCTTTTAAATATTCTTTACACGTTTTATCCAAAACCTTACTATAATTCACTGGCCCTAAAGCTGGTAATTGCATATAGCTATCTTCATCTGGCAATGTACATAACTCAAGACCTTCTTCCACTTACATTGGTTGGCGGTTATGTAGTAGTATTACATCAGTATATGCATTTCCAATGTGCAGCAAGGGTAGTTTCATAAAAATGCTTCTGCTAACTAATGTTCTCCAACCTGAATCAAACGACTCTTTTGAAAAGCTTTTACAGGGTCAACTAACTTATGAAGAATGTCATTTCAAACTGTTGTGGCAACATGATGCTAAGAATCTATTTATGCCTCAGAACAGCAAGTGCTGTTACATGAAGTGCTACTTATTTGTTTTCAATCAGTTGTTCTGTATCACTTGTTCTATGCAATACTCGTGCAATATTGGTAAGAGCAATCAGGCTTAGATCCAGATATCACGGAGCATCAATTAATGAACACTGCAAATCGGAGTCCTAGTAGCCATGTTTAAAAGGATTAAAGAGCTCACTTAATAAACAAACTTGTCTGCAGTATATTTATGGCACCAAGTCATAAAGACGAATTTTAAGATATATTAGCTTTAAGATTAAAACTAGAGAAAGGACTTTGCCTTACAGTTGGAATTATGTAGCAATCAAGTCAGAAACATTTTTAATGAGGAGATGATGTAGCAAGCTTAATTTTGTGTGTATTGTTTGCATGGTCTCAACATCTTTGTTTTTCAAAGGCATTGATAACAGTCTATTTCCTCATCTGCATAGCAACTCCTCAGAAGCTTAGTCTCACTGTTGATGGATCAGTTGTTTGATATATGCAGGCAAGCATGGTGACAGCAATCCGGCAACATAAATCCTCTGTTACCTCCAAACTTATTTCGGTGCTCACTTACAGAGCCACAAATGTGTAGGATAGAGTATTGAGTGGGTATAAAGTGCACATGGTGTTCCACAGACTGTGTACTAATTAAATATTGACAAGGCTTGATGTTGCTAAATCCATATAAAATTGTCACTTAAGTTAGGACAACTGTTTACTGAGCAAGAAAATTTGTTGTGATGCAATTTTAGAAGACATCTATACATAATTATAAGCGTTCTAACAGAATTCATTTATTGGCTTACTGAACTGAATAGAAAAAGGTTCACACTATAAATTACTTACAGAAGTTACAGTATATGATTTAAGTACTATATACTTTAAGACAAGTACATTAACGTTCCATTTGAATGATGTAGGCCTGCTTGTACTCAGAATTGTAGGTTAACAGTGACTACACGAGGCTGATCATACAATTATTAGATTGTTCCAGAACCTTGAAATTTGTGAAAGCAAATTTTGAAATGGCTGGTTCGGTTGCAAATGCATTTTTTGCCCACAGTAACATGTATATATATGTTTATGTATATATGTATATGTATATATATATGTATATATATGTATATATATATGTATATATATATATATACATATATATATATATATGGTCTAAACACCGGTGTCTCTAATAAAAATAACAGACAATTATCAAAGAAATTGCTCTGATACGGCAAATGACCAAGAACGCTAACCTAAGACGAAGACCAGTCCCAAGACCGTTCCTTTGAGACCAAGACCATGACCGACACATCCGAGACCAAGACCGAGACCAATGGGTCCGAGACCAAGACCAAGATCGAAGCCTTCAAGACCAAGACCGCAGTTTTCCGGTCTCGAGACCAAGACTGCGGTCTCGAGACCACATCCCTGGTCTTCATTATCTTAACTATGCAGCGTAAAATTGTTATTTCTGTCCCTAGAAATGCTCTTGAAAGAAATACTCTGGTGATATTATAATTTATGTAAGAGGTTGTTATGAGAATTTCGAGATCAGCGCGACTATTTTCGTACACAATTAACTTTGAATTCCTATATTTGGACATTTCTACTGTCAAACTGCACAATTCACTGACATTTCATATATTTGCATCATCTGAAGGCTCTGCTAATTTTAATATCAAATCATCAGTGGCATTAGTTATATAGCCACAGACAGCATCACTCGGAGATGAAGCATTCATGATTGGGCGTTTTTAAGGGCCAAAGCAGCTCATGCAAAGCTGGGCTTTAAACCACAGCCTCACTCGGAGTGCTTGCCAAATGGAACACTCGTGATCGGTTAGCCCTACATGGAAACAATATCAGGGGTGAGGCAGCACCTTTAACCTTTAACAACCAGCGTTATTGGTTATGCCTTATATTTTACTATGCGCTGGTTGTTAAAGGGTTAACTACCACCTCAGAGCCTATAAATCTCATGTGTCATATTATATCTTTGGTATAGAAATTCGGCATGTGGTTTGAGTCATATTTAGTTGGAATTTAATCAATATTGCATATTCAAGTTGATATTTAATTTTAAAGAAAATTAGTGATTCATAGATCACTTACTTAAAGTAGCTTGAAACTTTTTGATTTTAGACTGCACTTTGCTTGTATAATTATCAGTAATAATGAACTTGTTGATTTTGAACCATAACTTGGTAAAAGATATTTTGTATATATTTTGAAAAGTATATTTTGAACCTACTTTATTTTTAAATGGTTTGGAACCTGATTTTCTCTATGTTTGAGAGGAATTGTTTATTTATGCTTCTTGTTGCTTTTGCTTTGGAGTGATATGAGATTTAATGTTAGAAGTAAGCCGGTCTTTCAGCTGATGCATTTATGCTAATTATATAAAATTTATTCCTTTTTTTATATTATATCATTCAGCATTTTCAAAATTATTAGTGATCATTGATTTGGATGATTTTAGTGACATTATTTTGCTAATGAGTCAACTATTTTCTATCAAATCAAATATCTATTTTATGATCAAAGGTGTAAAGTCTGATTTTATGTCAGCTGTTTACAGAAAAGTTCATCAGCTAATGTACAAATTTGTAGGTTCAAGGAATTGGTGGCTATGCAGCACTTGAATATTTCAGTTTTTTTAAACCAATTCCTTCACTTAATTTGAATCATTTAATATAGTGAACTGGTGCATGTTTGGAACATGCATGCCCAAGTAAATGACAAGGTATTGACGAATGGAACAAGAAAATATGGGCAGCAATGGCAGAACGAACTCTTAGTGCTTTCTGATAGTTCTTGAAAAGAGAACAATGTCTTGGCAATTTAGTGTTCTGGATCAGTCCATCGGTGCTTGTGTTGTTTGAAATTAGAATGAATAAACCTTAAAATAACTAATTCTAATATTGTTTATGAGTTTGAGCAGCGATCTAGTGTTTGTTATTACTTGCAAGGTATAAATGTGTAATTTGTAGCTGTGAACATGGACGCTCTGGCGAAAGCATTTTTAAGAAGGACATCTGCTGAGCACCTAAGGTGGAATTAAAATTATTTTCATTAATAAGTTTAAGTTTATTATCATTTATTTGGCTGACTATCAACGCAGTCTATTGCCGCAGCCTTAGTCTGTTATCCTCGGTGAAAATATAAATGATTGAAATACTGGTTTGTCTGTGAGATCTTTTACCATCCATGAAGTATTGAAGTGCATCATTGAACCATCCTGTGGTAGTGCATTCTTTATTTCAATTGCTCTTCACTTCAACCAAAGTACATTTGTGGTTATCGGGCAATTGTTAGGACATCCACAGCATGTATCACCTTGACAGTGCACAGTGATTAGACTGGTTTTTGTACCCGGTTCATTTGGCCTTCAGCTGCTCGACTTTTGAGTTAGGCTACGCAGGTCCTTAAAGCAGCACAAGTTGCCACTTATTAAACAATAGAGTCTGGGCCAAAGACTGATTTCTTTGAAAATGGAAAATTCCTGTTTGTAAGCACTCATTGACATGATTATTATATGTGCAATGAGTGCTGCCTTTGCATTCCACAGATGGCAGCATTATACATATGCCACTCTACTGAAGAAGAAGAATAGTCTCTTAAGCTAACTGAATACACATGGCTGCCTTGGGTATGAAGTGTTAATGACTTCATTTTCTTAGCCTCGGCATACAAGGGTGTGTGGCCAGTCCTCTCCTTCACCATCTCATCTTTCCACTAATAGTGTGCAGTCAGTGTACTCACTATTGACTAAATTGGAGTATTGTGTGAAATGTGTGATTATTAGACATGTTCATCAACTTCTCATGCTTGTGCTTAGACTCTGATTCACCCACATTATGGTTGATTAAAATAAAATATTAAAAACATAATAATATAGCTGAAGAATAAAACTTCAAAAAATGAAACTGACAAAATTGTTTTTGAAAGACTACCATAATTCTTTGAAATCATGTTTTAATTGCTTATTCTGCTGTAAATTTACTTACGGTGGCTGATCAGTTAAAGCGGTCGGCCCATAACACACAGGGTACGCTGAGTAAGCGGTTCAATCCTCGTCCAAGACGTCAGTCACTGTGTGAGGACCTTGAGCAAGTCCTTCGCACACAATTGCTCTGCAGTACAACTGCAATTGCGCCGTCGAGGCGTGTGCACTTCTGAGCAAAAGATGTTGGAAGAAGGGCGATATCAAATTTCAAGGATTTCAATTTATAAATTTGGTATTTTATTAGTACTGTTTGTCGCTTGTTTCTTCTGTTACTTGGTCATTTTGTCTTCCGTCTGGTTTTCTTTTGTCACCTATCTGAGATGTGTAGTCTTTGATTGCTACAGCCAAAGGAACTTCTTCATCCATCTGGTTTCATCATCCATCAGTCAGATCAGCAATTGGACCATGTGTCTAACCATCAGCGTGGTCTGCGAACTGTTCGTCAACGCCACGAGAAGGGTCTGACTCTTGAGATGGCTAACCTTGATCGCTCTCAATCACAGCCTGTACAAGAAGTTCCTCTGTGTAACTACAGATATGAGTGTCCTTACTGTGGAAAGCGTTTTGCGGCTACTAACAATCTGCGAGGACATCTAGTAAAGCATACTGGAATTAAAGAGTTTGTTTGCCATTTGTGTGGCAATGAATATGCATTTAAACAGAAGCTTAAATACCATATGAATATCGTTCATCAGCTTCAGATATGATGACGGATTATAAGTTATTGGAATGTGTATTGGTGGTAATAAGCCAAAACTTCACTTTTTCTCAGTAAAGAATCTTCATGTTGAAAACATTTATGTTTGACAGTTGCTTGCTAAAATGAGCAAATGTTGAAACATACATAGTCTTGCAATCTATTGGAGGGTTTCTAATTATCTGAAGCTGTCTGAATTACCACTGCCATGTTAAATTAAGTACTTACCAATTGTATGTTATTCATAGCACGTTTCAATCAATTTTTATTACCAGCACTCATTGTATATGCATTGCTGCGTTACTAGTAATGCGTTTTTATAGCTGGTAAGCGAAATATTTTTTAGGGTGACTGATTACTTTTATGAAGTAACAGACTACAGTAATGTAAAAAAATTAATTACTTTGCATTTACTTTTGAGTCAACTGGTGTTGATGTCTATCATGATTATGGCTCACTAACTGTGTTCTTTCATCAATTTGCTCGTTCTTTATAAAATGCATGTTTTAGTGACCAGGACATTTTTGTTTGGGTTCCCGTCACTGAAAGTTTTCTTTTATTCAACAATTTCAATTTCTGATTTTAACATTCCCACTTACAATAAATAATTATACTTAGTGACTTTTCAAAACTGTGATGAAATACTAGTTACTGTACTTTGTTCTAAAGTAACTTTTGTGGGTAACTAGTTAAAATGGTAAAGTTTTCAACATATGGTCAGAACCTTTTTACTCTCCAACTGTAGCTAGCTACTTTTGAAGGTAACAGTCCAGCACTACCAGCGCATTTAAAGCATGTGCTTTGTATTTGCTATTTTGTTCCACAAGTTTTTTGGTCCACTGGTTCTTGCAGACAAAAGCTTTGTGCAAGGATACTCTTATATTGATGCTGAAAATTTCTGAGAATATATTGAAAGAGAGCTTTTGGCATTTTTAAATTGTAAAATATCCTATGTTTAGTTATTTGATTGTTTGTTTTTAGTAAACAAACAGCTCGATTTTTGTTCAGTGTTTTCAGTACAAATAAAATGTTCTTGTCACCATTTTGTGTTGAGTCAAATATGACTATTTAATGGCAGACTAATGGTGAAGGGATTAAGATGTTAGTTGACTGACAAAATCATTGTAAGGCTGGTGTTTAAGTTGTCACTTAGGTAAATATTGTGTGCATCACTATCACTTGCCCTGCTGCCATGTCCATTTACAGCCAAAATGACCCTCAGCTTTGTTTCATTTGTGACATAATTTTTGTCTTGAGCTATGATCGAGTGGCTCTTTGTTGTGACTTGTTCCTTCGAATAACTCATGGGGTTCGTGAATAGGCGTGCAGTAGTGACTGTTGCAGCTGTGTAGATATAAACATTGGTTGTTTTCATATTAGATATTAAAATTAGATGCTTTTGTAGGCCGACTGGTGACTTGTCTTTTGGCACTATATCTAGGGTTTGATTACCTGTTCCTTCTTAAACTGAAATTCACTTTCGCCATTTAACGGAAAGCAACATTTTCTGGTGAAAAATTTCAGTGTAGTTTGCCAGTTAACAGATGTGCATGTCTTAATCTGTGATTTCTACCTTGGTTATCAGTGATTATGCTGGCGTCATTTATACTTAAAGTAAATTAAAAATATCTGCTTTTATATATGAATATATTTGATGATTTCCTTGAATGTAACTCCACTGTCATGTGACATGTAGCACCTTAAGAATGCAATCTTTACTATTGCCCAACTATCTCAGCTTATTACGAATTACTGGTTTGTCTTTTACCAACTTGGAGCTTTTTTTGACCTCAGTTCATCATTGCAGTGTCCTATTCTGCTGTCATTAATTGCACATTAATTACATTAATTAGTCATTTGATGATGTGAATTACACCTTAATTATATAGCACTTAGAAATGGAACAGGAAATTTACTAATGCATTATTTCATTTCTAATTTGGTTGGATGTATTCTTGATGGTGTCATAGATTTTTTACAATTATCATGAAAGTATGTATGTCTCTCTTTCTGACTTAGCTGAGCAGCTCCTTGTGTGCACGTGTACCTTTTGAAATTATGCAGTTTTCGATTTGTGTAATGTAGTCACTTTTTATGTGAAAACAAATTTATGTTGTTTTGATGGTAATATTTGTACTATTGCACCAATTCTCTGTAATGAAGGTCAGGAATTGGTTTCAGATGCAATTTGAATTAAGAATCAAATCAAAATATTTATGGAGTAAATTTTTAAGATTACTGATGCTAATTAGTCTCGTCTTTTTTCCAGTCAAATTCTTCCATGGCAATGCGGAGCGATGACCTGAACAGGACAGGCCATCTGTCCAGCCAAGCACGACCTCACAGATGCTCCAAGTGTAACAAATCGTTCACCACTGTCCAAGGACGCAACCTCCACGAGAAACTGCACGACGGCATCTACCAGTACAATTGCCCACACTGCGGCAAAGGCTGCTCGGGCACTACCCAGCTGCGTGGTCACATGGCCACCCACACTCAGGTCAAGGAGTTCAAATGTCCAATATGTGGACATGCTTATGTCTATAAGAAGACGCTTACTGACCACATCAAACGACTGCACATGGACATTTTGTCCATGCCTATTATGTGATTTCTATTCTACCGATATGCATTGACCTACATTCTGTATTAGCCAGTGATATTGTTAGAGTCAACATTAATTAATGAGGCCAGTCATGACTAGGAGCATATGCGAGTAAGTGCATTAAAAAATAGTGACCTATGCGCCAAATTGAATGCTTGATGTTTGGTAATGATTGGAGAAGTGCTCATCAGGTAACAGTGCTCATGTGTTATCTACCTGCTATCTGAATGAAGTCATATGAGAACTGGCTTTACAGCGTGAAGCAGTGATTCGAACAGATTGGCCTACAGCCAAACTATGTGAATTGGATAAATGTCTACAGTACATGAGAAGGTTAATGATTGATGAAGAAGACAAAAATTCATGTTTATTTTGATATAGACTTGTAACATGTTTGTATAAGCAAAGCTTGTTAGCCATACATGATTATTTTTTAATTGAAACTTGTAAAGACATGTAGAATGGCATGGATTGGCTCCGCTATAGATAATCAACGATTTTAATTCCCTTGTTTATGCAGAATCTGTTCAATTTCAGCAACTGCATGTTAGCAATTCTTTTACTGATCAGTTTTCCTAATGAGGATTCTATGATGATAAGAATACATGACTTGCTACATTGTGTTGTTAAAGTTCAAGTTGTATAACATTTGAAACTATGTGTCTGTTGGTTTTTATTAAAAGTTATATGAGAGGGACATTTAATTAGTCCCTCAATTACAGAAACTATTACAAAAGCAAATATGACATTTTGTTAATTGAATTGCATTAATATTTGTGCGTGTGTGTGAGATGTGTTTGTATGTGCATGTGTGCTTGTGCACTTGTGTGTGTTCGCCTTTTCTGGCATCGAAGGTCTTCATTTTCTTCAGGAAGTTTGGAAATAAGATTTTTTTTCTCTAAGCTGTCAAATGTTGTTATCAAAGTAGAATTTGAATTCAGTAAAGCCTTTACTTTTTGAGCCTTTACTTATAATGCATGTATTTCTGTTGAGATGTAACAACACTGTTCAGAATAGAATATGCATTATGATGAGTCTAAACTGAGAATTCAGTTTGTGCTTGATGCTCAGAACATTCCAGTTATGCGCATTGTTGGATTTGTGATGTACAGTTTTAAATTATACACATTTATCACCCCATATCACTGTGGTTCCTACCTCAAAATATTCAGTACGGGCAGTCTGTGACCTGATGAGTGGTGTGGAATGAATGGTTGTGGGATGATTATGAGCAGCTTGCCTTGTAAAAGGCTACGCAAGTTCAGCTCACTTTCGAGTTTTTTTGAGCCCTGTGTTATAGTGGCACAGTGCAAGTGTCTCTGAGTGTGCAATTGCATTGCACAATCTGTCATTTGATACAAGTGCTATATAAACAGAAATATAAACATTAATATATATGTTTTCTATGTAGCTGAGATTTGTCTTCTTAATTACCAAAGATTTCTTTTAATATGCGATGTACCATGCTGTGCTGATTTATATTAATAAACGAATATATATATGTATATATATGTATATATAAATATACTCAGATTGAGGTTTTCACACTGCGAATGGCCACTGCTGTGAGCGGTGCTATGTAAATTAATAAATACAATATATAGATATATAATATTTGCAGGTTGATTGTGCAAGGGACATTCTTCAAGTATGAGAAACATGTGCAATGAATTTGTTTATCTTTAATGAATAGTATCTGCTGAACTGGAAACTGTTCAAATTGATACCGGTGTGACTTTTTGATCTCAGGCATCTTGTGCAGAGTAACTTAATCATTGTGCATTGTTAGTGACAATAATATTTCCACAAATTACTACTAAATATTAACTAAGAGATATAATTCTGAAGGCTTCTGAGTTGATTTTCATATGTTACATCCAATTCCTTTGGCAGAAAATTCACTTTATGCAATGCTGATAATAGTTACTAAATGAAAAACGTTTTTTATTTTAAAGTTTTGAAATACATGCATTGGTAATAACTGTCTTTTAGGCTTCCATTATGTATTGTACATGTGGATGTGTGTTTGTTGAAATATCTGTAATTAGACTTCTCCAGAAAACAACATTTTAAAAGTGTTGTATCAGCAGGTAAATTGTGTAATTGCTTGTCATGTCAGACAACTCTCTTCATGGTTTGCATTCCTACAAACAGTTGAATTTTTGACAGCCTCTGTGAAGACTGAAGCCAGAAAAGAGTCCTGCAGACATAATATTTAATTGCAGCTGACACAGTTTTGGTTTGTCTTCGTTTTAGACTAAGACACTATTATGTAGTAACAACAAATATTGTGATTTTGATTTTATTTCTGCCTCAGATAATTCCATGTGATCATGAGTAGGTTTAGGGATGAACCAAAACTCGGTTCGGAACTCGGATTGGTCCAATTTTCTTGGTACTTGTCAAAACTCAGACTCGGAGAAACAATGAATCCAAGTATTAATCTTTTTGATTTTCTGTTTTGAAACGAGAAATGGATTTTTTTTAATTGACAAAATGACAATCGACGTAAATAAAAGTTAAAAATACTGTTGTTTCTATTTAAGTGCCGACAATCGACCTAAGTAAAAATCTGCTACTTTTAGTGCTTACAAGTTATTACTCCCTAGTGTTAACTAAGGCAAAACTAAATAATTCATTAAAGTTTTCAAACTGCCAATCTAATCATCAAGATAATGAGATTTCTTTTAAATATTCGAACCTCGGACTCGGCAAAATTCAACGCATAAGACTCGGACTCGGCAAGCAATTCACACTTGGTTCATCCCTAGTAGGTTTCTGTCTCTATTTGTTATTTGTTTTACATAATGAATGACGCTGTGGTGGATTGCTATTTGACAGTCATCTGTGTGTTAAAATTTGTTTGCACATTACGATATAGCCAATTGTGTTTAGAGGCTTCAGTTATGTAAGTAAGTAAATATATTCTTTAATGATAATGCTTGCAAACCCACAGCATGTAAAACGTGTGTTGTAAGGAATGGATTGTATCCAGTTGTTTGACTGTTGTTTTGTGTGAACTTCAGAGGATATATACTTAATCAGACTTTGCATACAGTCGCCTCATTGATTTTGCTTTTGACTGACTTCATGTAAATCATCTGGTCCACATCATCGTGCTTCCTTTGGTGCTGATTATGCAGTTTCTGATTTTGATCTATATCTATGATGACTGCTGTGAAAGTGACTTGTGAAGATGAATTGCACAAATGATTACATTTCTTAAGCTTCCGGAGATGCATGAGTTGCAATTGGTTTCTTTCTTGACGAAGTGTAGACTCGACAGTAACAACAACAATACAGGAAATGGGAGAATAGATTTACATGACCCCTACTTCGTATTCATCAAACTTTGCAGTGCTGAAAGTGCCACTTAGGCCTATGAGTATGTTAAACAGCGAAAGACCTATTTGAGTAACTGTTCAAGTCCGAGTGTTTTAACTGCAATACAAGACAAATGACACTTGTAACACAACAAGCTAGTAAGTGCTGCCGCTGCAGCAGAGTTTCAGAACCTTCTTAACTGGCCATCTGCACCATCAGCCAATTTGGAAGGTTTTATTGTTGTTATGAATGCATGGTTGATAGGCCATTGACAACCATTCTTGGGCAGTAGGCTACATTGTTATACATTAATTGATCAACGAGGCCTATGTATACATGCTGTAACCTATTATGTGAGTTGTGCCAAGTCTTGGTCATAAAGTTGAGCAAAACTAAATGGACCTATTTCGAATATTGGTTGAACATTGTAATTGAGTCGGTTTCCTGTTTGTTATGTCCATAGCATTCAAGTGTGAGTTGGTTCTTGTGTTTAGAAACACAATATCTCCGTTTATTAAGGCTTGTGTCCTGCTCTATGCAACTGGATGGCTTGGGGGACAAATGTGACCTGCGATAATGTGACGGGGGAAATTTGAAGATTGCTCTGGTTGGTTTAGGGCCTGCTTGGCTAACATCTTCGAACGAGATTTATGGCTTCATAGACCGTTGACGTATACAGTCGTCGATCTGGCTTTGTCTTGCATAGTAATTTGAGTGTGTTCAGAGGATCAGGATTCCAAGCAGCGTCGTATTTAGTATTTTGGGGACCCTACGCAAAATTAGTTTACATGTGGGACACTGTTTTTACAGTAGACGTATATGTTCAAATGACAATGCTATTAGGGCCTATGACAATAATGAAGTTATTTTGGGGCTCTGAGTTTGCTGGGCCCTACGCGAACACATGCGTTGCGTATGCCTAGAAGTGGCCGTGATTCCAAGTCGTAACCTTTGCTCAAGTGACCTGGATGCATAGCGTTGCTATCTATAGCAACGCCTCTATGATCCATCCGAGCTTTGACTTCAGCCGGTCAGCGAAGTGTTGCTTAATAAGGGACTACTGCTGCAACGCATATATAGTTCATCAGTCGTCGTCTCCTGTGTATTGCATCTGTCGATTTGCATTGAGTTAATCGAGTGCAGAGTCTGGCGAATTTGTCCAAAGGCAAAAGCACAAAGCACAATGCTGTCTGTTCAGTTTGCGCACTCGCTTATTACCGCAGACTGCTAAAGTTCGCGAGGATTGTCAGGATCAGTCCCCTTGCGCGATGCTTTCGTCGCAAGTCACCTGGGAGAAGATGGCTTATATCCCATCGGTCCGCCTGCCCACCGTCACTCGACACAACTTATGCAGACTTCTCTGCCTCCTCCCTCTCCCTCCTCCCCTCCTCCTTCTCCTCCTACTGCTTTAGTTCTCCAATTTCGTCTCATCCAACAGGGTGAAGATACTCAGAGATAACATGTCAGAAGCCTACAACCCTGAATATCCGACAACGTAGGCCTACGACCTGAGACGATTATACACCTATGGGGCCATCCACATACATGTATTACGTACGCAGCGGTGGGGGTTTCGAATTCCGGCGATTTTGCGTATACGGCTGCGTATGATGGAGGAGTGGTCTCGCAAAATGCGCTCAAACCATCCGCTCTTCCTTCGCCTCATCAGTAAACTGGAAATGGCTCAGTCGCCATAGTTGTTACCTTTTTGTGGAATAAGCTCCCGCTCAAATTACAACTATTATCTTAGCTATCTTCTTAACTCACCAAATCGGCACATCTTGCTATTGCTCTTGCTATCTCAACACAAATAGAACTAGCAGTGACGTAACTGACGTTACAAATAGAAGGAGAGGGCGTAAAAAGAGAGCCTGTGACGCTGCAAATAGAGGAGAGAGAGAGAGAGAGAGAGAGAGAGAGAGAGAGAGAGAGAGAGAGAGAGAGAGAGAGAGAGAGAGAGAGAATAAATGAGAAAGAGCAGTGACGTAACAAAGATAAGGAGAGATTGTGTGATAAGAGAGCAGTGACGTAATAAATAGAAGGAGAGAACAAATGAAAAGATCATAGACGTCATAAAAAGGAGAGAGCAAGTGAAAAAGAGCAGTGACGTAACAATAGAACCATAGACATTTTAACAAAGAGAAGGAGAGATTGTGTGATAAGAGAGCAATGACGTAAAAACTAGAAGGGAGAGATTGTGTGATAATAGAGCAATGACGTAATAAATAGAAGGAGAGATTGTGTGATAAGAGAGCAATGACGTAATAAATAGAAGGAGAGATTGTGTGATAATAGAGCAATGACGTAATAAATAGAGGGAGAGATTGTGTGATAATAGAGCAATGACGTAATAAATAGAAGAAGAGATTGTGTGATAAGAGAGCAATGACGTAATAAATAGAAGAAGAGATTGTGTGATAATAGAGCAACGACGTAATAAATAGAAGGAGAGATTGTGTGATAAGAGAGCAATGACGTAATAAATAGAAGGAGAGATTGTGTGATAAGAGAGCAATGACGTAATAAATAGAAGAAGAGAGTGAACGAGCGAATTGTACAGCAGTGACGCAACAATAGAAAGAGAGCGAATGAAACGTGAAATTTAAAAAAAATGGAAGGGGATTGACATCGGGTGGAAAAGAGAACAGTGACGTAGAAAATGTAAGTCAGTTTATAAATAATAAAAAGTAGTTTCGATCAGATAGATAGTTTTATGGTGACTAATAGCCTAATCGTAATCGTAATCTCAACATTTCTACAGCGCCCACAAAAGCAAAGTCGCCCGGGAACCAGCTTATTCACAGGCGCATAGAAGTTTTATGGGGTTCAAAACATTCTAGTCAAGATGTTGTCAAATATACGTGCAGCTTCTAGAAACTGTACAATGCCTATATATATATATATATATATATATATATATATATATATATATTCGACAATGATAAAGTATTGAACCTTAATGAATAAAGTGATTGCTAAGGAAAGTATGAAGAGAGCCACATGCCTTGCTATAGGATTCTGAAGAAATGTTGCAAAATCTGGGTGGCTTTTCCATGGAAAGAAGGAGAATGAAAAGGAAAAAATCTACATGAACACGAAAATGTAGATTAGAAGACCTTCATCTATAGGGCAGCAATTGTAAATCTGAGAGGTCACAATCTAAAAGTATAATAATATATATAAATTATATACGTAAGGCCTAGGCCTATATTCATTTCATGCATTCATTCATTAATTCATTCTGAGCATTTATATAGCACCTCTTCAAGAAACCTACTCAGGAGCGCTCCCACGCCAGCCACGACTTAAAAAAAAGGAATTGAGAAAAAAGTTCGTTGAGACATTATAAAATTCTTTTTAATCAAATTATCGTGGATCACATGAATCGAATACCGTGCACGAGAAATAGTATCCAAATCGAACTCGAGCACTTTCAAACAGAAACTGGATACAACGAAAGGGCCTATAAGCCTACGTGCCAAAAAGCGTAGGCCTATAAAAATTAAATTCTATACCTTACCGAGTCTAATAATTCCGGATTCACTGTAACAAACTGTAACAAGCTGCGTGTAGGCGACGATCGTGATGCATCGCGTCGATGTACAGCAATTGTATTAACATGAATAGGCCTACACGGCCATTGGCCAACGTTTGTGGTCATTGTGGCAGTGCAAATGGATTGGACATTGCCAGGCATGGGCTACCCATATTTTGAAGATGCAACGTTTAGACGAAAGTAATAAAAATAATGAAGAGAAATGGAGTTAAGCGGTGAAGATCCATGACAGGCACTGCACTTGTACAGGACCTATCGGTAGCATTTGAAAGCTTGGAAGTAAGGTTCTGAGAAGGTTGCTGCTAGGTTGTATAGCCTATAGGCCTAGGCGTGCTGCAGGAGTGGGAGAAAGACCTATAGACAGTATACTGGATGGATGTGTAAATAGATGGTCTGAACTGTACTACTAAGAAAGACTGCAAAAGAGAAGGAATTACTAAAGGAGAACAGCAACCGTGAAGAGAGGTGGAGAGAATTAAAGTGCAAAGTGATCACTGCAGGCTTATCTGATTATTATAAAAGACAACTAATCGTTGAGCTTATGCCGACATCGTCAGCGTGCTTCTTACATCCACTGTTGGCCTTTCACGCAGAACGTATCTACAGGCTGCTGCTGCTGCTGCTGAGCGTGTCATGATGGATGATATTTGTGACCAACAAACACCGCGTGGGTTGAGGCAGCTATCGATCGCTTGATTGATTTGACAAGCGCAACATAGCCGATTATCAATCTTGTCTTTCCGTATCTAAATATAGATAACTCTGTCACAAGCTTTATCTACACGCACGTAGGCCTATCTGTTTGTCGGTCTATATATGTCTGTGGCCACCTCCATTTATCAATTCATTGTCCAGATGGTGTAAGATAAGTTATATTTTGTCTTAGATATCCATACACTGCATACAATACTAAGCGATACGTGTGACTCGGGTACCTGAGTAATAAAGCTGTTTAATTGGCGGATGATTCATTCAATAGACTTCTGGTCCCTTTAGGTGTCTCTCATTGTCTTCTACTTTGATGCTACTTATTATATCTACTTGTACAATTGGATGCAATAAAAGAGCATGTTATGTTATGTTATATTAAGCAAAAACATATTCTTTAGCACACTGAGACGTGCAGCCACAAGTCTACATATAAGCAAATAGCTTAAGGTACTGCGCATGGACATAGACCTAAATAAAGAATGTAGGCCTATATTTTCGAAACCATAGTTATGCCAATTCTTTGTTGCACTGCGTGTGCGTGCTGCGTGTGTGTAAGCCAGATCCCGGTTTCAAGAACACAAACTAGAGCACACCTCCAGTCTATATAAATAGCCTTCCATAATAATTATTCTGCGCAAATAATAATTACTTGATCGAGACGACACGCGATAAGACCGACCAGTTGTCAATATAGGCCTACCTAATACAAGACACATCCTGCTCTTATACTACTACAGTAGTCGTCGACACATTATTCTTCTATTTTGATATAAATGTCCCGATGGATTTATCACTCACAGCTGCGCAATTCACCGGTGTCATGAAGACCAAGTCCTCCCCTCATAACAGAAGCACGCACATCAAATGCCCATAACGTAGACAATTCCACCAAAATCCCACCAGCAGATGTTTTTCCGACAGCTCTGCAGGCAACATTAGCGCCTAGGGCCACCAGCAGCTTAAGACCCCGAATGCTAATAATTCGCCTCCGAGACGATTACGTCGACGTTCGACCGTTACAAACATGAGTTCCTGTTCAGCCTGTAATTGCCCTATCCGATTAAAGAGAAGTAGACCTATGTAGAAACCACTATAGGCTCTTAGTGTTGAGCATTTTCCATTATTAGATTACCATTAGTATATTAGACGCTTAGACATGACATCAACATCCAACTAGCAATGTGAATGCTTCACAGACACAATAGGCTTACGACGAAGACTTCAATTTTTTACGACGACTGCAGTGACTTCACATTGATGTACTCATGTTGCAGTTCAGTGTTTTCTGTGATGCTCACTTGCGATCGGTTGCCGTGTTTCAAGGTGCGATTGGAAATATGTATAACCAATGGAAATCGTGAATAAAGGAAGAGGCTGAGATTTACTGCCCTTAACGAAAGCATCTGGCCAAAAGCAAGTTCATTTCTAGGCCTAGACAATGGAAGCTCGTGTTCTAAGCGACATCATATGGTATGATTAGACCAGGATTGCAACAAGTTGGTTTTTTGGTTTTTTGGTTTTTGATTTATAACAAAAAAACAAAAATGGCAATTTCTTGGTTTTTAAAAATATATTTTAATTTACTAATGTTACTATTTTATTACTAATTGTGTGTTATTCAGTCAGAAATCAAGCTAAATTAATTATATAAACATGTTGGGGCTCTTTTTCATGCTGTGTTTTATGCTTTTTTATAACAAAACTGTTGTTACAAGATCCAAAGAAAAACTAAAAACCAAATAAAACCAAGAAAAATTTTTGATTTTTTGCAGCCCTGGATTAGACGGGTAGTTAGTGGTTACACTTCATTGATCAGATTGCTGCATTTCATGCAAGACGTATGTCACAGTAAAGCACTGATTGTTTATGTACATTTGCATATTAATCATGATGAGAACAATAAAATGCCTCATTCATGAGCCCCAAAATTTTGGAAGGGCTCGGAGGTTCAGGCCCACTATTGCCGACCGGCTTAATACAAGACGTAGCACTTACTGAATAGGCCTAGCTGTCAGTCAAAGCACGGATGTCGAAGAAGACATGAATTGAGCACATACACAAAGAAGAAGCATGCGAAAAAGAAGATGAGGCGGAGGATGAAGAAGAAAAACATTGCTAAAAAAACAAGAATGCGAAAAAGAACAATAATAATAAGAAGAGTATGTTGATGTCAGTGAGGAAGAGATGGAGTAGGAGCGTTGTAGCTTAAAGGCATCTGTAAATGTGCGCTTTCAATAGCAGCCATATATTATGGCCTCGATCCGATAAACATTTCAATGGGTTGATCGCGTGAGTTCCTTCACCACCGTCCACCCTCTAAAATGGGCCCAACACAATTTCGAGGTCCATATTACATAAGCCACCGTTGAGGGGCGCACGTTCTAACGATTATAACTAAATGGACCAGCTAGCTTCAAAGACAGCGATGGTTATGAAATGTTAGCGACTTCATTTGCTATAGCCTTGGCATATGAGAACAGGTCGTTTCTCACCGTCTGGTCAACTCACCTTCGGTGTTTGGACAGTACATCACAGCTGAGTTGGCTAGAAAGTTGATTTTCCACACAAGCTTGTTACTTGCATTATAAAAAAAAACCGTAATAAAATTTCTACCCTGGCCGGAATTCGAACCCCATCCTTGGTTGACCACTAGAGTACCGCGCCTCATAGATGTAGACGTAAACGTAGAAATAGAAGTAGGTTTAATATATATATATATATATATATATATATATATATATATATGCTGTTCATTGCTGAGTGGCAATCTCGTCATGTATAAGAATTCAATGGATTGCTTATCATCTCATTCCTGACCTCTCAATGTTCGTGTGTACGTTACAGCTTCGGCCAGGCATTGGGGATCGACTGATTGCCTCTACTGTGCATCATCAGCAACGACTGTGAGTGATGACGAGGCAGCATTCCCATAATTCGCTCAAATGGAATCCAACAGATAATGTAATAATGAATTATTCAAGCGACATCTACAGACCAGAACATAATAAAAGAGACACCTCAGAGTAACCCATCAACGCCAGAGTATACCATAAAACAACAAATTGACTCAGTCGTTGCTGCAGAGTAGACTCAGTTGAGACTCAGACGCAGCCTATAATCAGTTTCAAATCTTTACATCGCATTAAGGCGGTTATTGTGTAAAGGTGCTCAAAGGCACCAATTTCTGAAGTAACGGTGACCGCTGACAGTTAAATTAACAGTCGCGTCTGTAGGCCTATAAATAACTGTTAAGGCAAAGACAATTGAGGGGCGTGTCAGTCCGGAAGTTTGTGGCGTCAGTGACTCTCCCACCCCTCCTCAGTGTTTGGAGCGTGCATGAACAACATGGCTGAAAGAGCGAAAGGTTTCAGCCATTGGTAAAAAGCTGAAGCGCTCAGATCCACCGCTTAACGAAGATCAGAGAGCAGAGATCGCATGCTTCTGTTGCATGTTCTTAATAACATGGCAATTATTATTAGGGTGTTTCAAATCACGGCGCCGAAGACCATCATCAGAAACCATAATTAGGTCTGTTATTATCTGATGAGAGACGACAACAACATAAAGCTATACATAGTTCGCAGAGTCATCCTTGTAACCAAAAATCAGTGGCTGTGGTTATCTTCCATTGGTTGTTCTTATCTTCCATTTTAGATCTACACAAATGATTTTCCAGGATTTCAGGCATGAATATGGGTTGAAAAGACGTGGAGTATCAACATTGGAGAGAAGGTTGAGCAGAGGAGATGTAATCACAGTTTATAGGATTACAACAGGAAAGGAAGCTATACAGCGGGTGAGGTTCTTGAATGAGCACCAAAGAAGGCAAATAGAGAACACAGGTGTACATTATTTATTTAAGAAGCTGAAAGGAATATTAGGCAGAAATTCTTCAGTGCAAGAGTTATAGACTCATTGAATGACTTGGATGACTACTACTTCACTACTCAGTGAAGACTACTGTGACGGTTTTTAAGAGAAAACAATTCGGAGTTTTGTAGGTCTATTTGACTACTGTGACGGTTTTTAAGAGAAAACAATTCGGAGTTTTGTAGGTCTATTTGCAGTTGTTCTAATACAAACTCCATGTAGGGCCTACACGCCTACACTTAAGACCCTTGTTATGTTACGAGCAGGCCTCTACATGTATGTTACGTACGGATTTCTTCTTCTCCTCAACTATCTAATCTTGCCATCAAGGTTTTCCATTCTTTGAATGGGCAATATCCAGTCTCTCTCTCTTTCACTTACTTCCAAAAACTTACGCCATTTCATGAATAACTCCTCTGTTTCTCTTCCTCGTATGCATCACTGAACACTCCAAATTAAAAAGTATCTTGCCAGTTCCGGAGAAGCCTTCACACTTTTCTGTTCTCTGCGTCCCTTGCCCAAGTACAGACGCCCGTTGAGAGCGCTGCTGATTCGAGCGTCGCTATATAAATGTTTGATTATATTACATTGATTACATTACAGATCATCTTAACATTCTTCTAAGGTTTAATTGTAGTTTCTCAGCTTCCTCTTTGTCACCCTCCGCTCTATAAAGTTTAACATTCTCAGCATGCAGGTCCTACTTTTGAAATTTGCGCAACAAATCCATCATCAACCTGTATGTTATTAATTAAAAAAATCTCAGCAATGGCTCGGGCATACATCCTTGTGACAATCCACTTAGCACCCGTCGTCCAGCTAGAATATTTGTTGCTTATAACCACCCTTTGTCCTCCACATGAGAGCCGACTTTGAATCCATGTTAGTAGGCCTACCTGTCTTCTGATTCCCGCATGCTTGCAATTTTTTGGCCAACGTATCGACTAAATGTGTAGATGTATGGGGATAATATGCGAGTGGAAGGAGTGATGTGCATGAATTGGTGGTTGGTTGTTCGATTATCCTGGAGCATTTTATAGGCTTTTGCACGCACGATCGTTCCTACATATAGGCTTTGAGATATTGCGACGCCACTCTTTTGTGTATCGGACGCTAATCTGACGGAAGGAAACTCTATGGCAAAAATCACGGCAGATCATCAACGTTTCGTTCGACGATAGGAGTAGAATCCTCAACAGCAGATGTTAAGACTACTCCTCTATTTATGATATGTGAAACGAAGTAGGCCTACTCATCTCATGATGGCTTTTAGAGTTAGAACAAATGTCTACAACTCTGAAAAATTACGCAAATCTACGATGCCTAGAATTTCAGGCATGGAATGGGAAACATTTCGAACGTAAGGTGCCATTGAGGAGTCAGACGTTCGTAAATAAGCAGACGCATGTGAATAGACTGGTTCTCTGCGTTTTGCTGTGAATTTCGAGGTGCGATTACGAAGTACGCAAGAAGAAGCTTGACGCTTGGCATCATAGGCTAATCTGTAACTGATATTTATACAATACTATCAAAACCCGACGGCATCTTTTATTAATGGTCTAAATCGTGGAGAATGTTACTACGCTAGCCATTGAACAGAGCAAAAATGCAGCCGTAAGAAAGTCACAAGCAACCGGTTGAGGAAATAATAATAATATTCGGGTTGCGTACACAAACAGCCAAGGCAACGTCCCTATTTGAGTAGACTCAGTATAGATATATTTTATCCTAACATATCAGTTTTAGATGAACGATGTGAACAAGTCTCTTGCAACCTGTGCTGCAGTTCCTATAATTGCGCCTGACGTCGAATTATATTCGCGAACTCCGTCTCATTCCACTCCACTGCAACTGCGAGAATTATACTGAGGCGATTCATCCTTATTGCTCACTGATGCGATCCTACAAGTTCGGCTTATGTTTGGACTTCAAATATAGAAGAAGAAGATGATGATGAAGAAAAAGAGGAAGAAGAAGGAGTAGGAGTAGGAGGAGGAGAAGAAGGAAAAGAAGAAGAAGAAGAATGCGAGCAAGAAAACGAGAACAGCTGATACAACAAGAATAATAAAAATAAGAGACTATCGCAGATGGAACTGTGATATCGATTAAAACCCCCAACCCTTCGGTTGACAGTTCACCCATGCGCATGCTAACCACTAGGCCTACACTATCGCCAGACATAATTACGATGGTATTTGAATGCAGTTGAATCTCATGTGTTTATATTATTGCATTTACAATTACGATTACAGTTGACATCATTCAGGTCAATTCATCAAAATATGCAAACGTGTGATTTCGAATGCAATAAACACTGTTCGTTTCTTTGCATTATGAGTCCAATTCTTTGATTATTTATGGACATCGCTGGGCTACCCCATCATTCCCGATAGTTTCAATTTGACACAGCGTATATACATCTTCGTCAAGAGTTATGGATTGCCTCCGAAAATTGGCGGTCAGGTCGGGCTGGACGCTAAGAAAATGTCAATGGCTGGTTATAAGCACTGCCTGGGTAATGGGGATACATCAATGACTAATTAAACTCTCTTCACCTGAAATAAGAGAAAAAACATTCCCTCTGGCCGTTATATTAGGCCCTATCTCAAACTTATCCCTTCCCTATTCCCAATTTACATCTACGACGTTATATTCCGATTCCCCACTTCTTGAGGGAGATCGTCATTCACCCCAACCAAGCCCCATTGGTAGATGCCACTATATACAACTATATATAGACCTACATAATTGTCCATATTAATATATATATATATATAGTTGTTGGTAGGTAAAGCAATTAATTGTGTTGTGTCCAAACATTCTCCATTTTTAATCTCAGGGACGGCTTAGTTTCCGATTTAGATGGTGTTGGTTGTTGTAGAGAAAGAATATAGACCTACTATAGTTGTCACTCAGCTACAGAACATTCAGCAGCATACATGCAGACCTCTGCTCCTCAAATTAAAAATGGCATAAGCAATCATTCCAAATGGCAACTGCTAATCAGTCCAGGATTTAGAGTTGGTGGACTTTTTGGGGAACGATATAAATCTGCTGTTGCACACGCTACACTTCGCTGCCTGGGTAAGCCTACAGTAACATTTTTGAATACTGAGACCTCTAGCAATACGAAGCCATAATCCGCTGCTTGGTTGATTTATACGTATAAAATTCATCGCTGCGTCTACAGACTCCAAATCAGGCATCAACATTAAAATTTTCTGAATATTATTTTCTTGGCCACGTGGAGTAAAATTTTACAGAAACTGACAGGAAAATGAAGTTGAAATGAAATGAAGGAAAATTAGTTGTCAATCAAAAATGATAAAACTGATTTTGGTGTTTACAAACAATAAACTAATTCGCTCACCGTTGAGAAGAGAAACTGCATGGAACATAATGAAATGTTAATTAAGGCTATTTCGAGAAACGATAAATATAACGCTGGTCTTCAATTATCGGGCAAAGGAACTTTTCAGGCCACTTTATTGCAGAATTAATCACCCTGTGCACTGGTCCAAATCCACTTACACGCTTACAAAATTCGACCGGTGACTGCTAATAGCGCGCAGTTATTGCAGACTGTACATACGCACGAAACTAATTCAATCAGTAAAAATAAAAAATATCTGGTTGATGTTTATATATAGCCAGATGAATCCATCATTTAGGCCAACTATAGTTGGGAGAATATTTTTCATATCTGCGAGAGCAAGAAGTTACAACGCAAGGTACCCTCTTAGCTCATCGTTCGTTTGAATACTTTACTTTATAGGCCTATGTGTTTAATAACTTGTCATGGCAGACAGAGGCGCGTTTACATAAAATGGGGCCCTTGGCGCAAACATTTTGGGGTCCTTCTTAATTTGTACACTGAGTCTGAGAGGCCGTCTATAAATGACGTCACGCACATATTGGAAGGGTCATACATGTGTGACGATATGTGAAGAAAAGGAGGAGAGTCTGAGACATGTGACGTCACGTGATCACATCAAATATCGAAATACGCAACTTTATTTAATAATTTCACTCAATTGAACAGTGAGCCAACTCCCGATAACAAGCTGACATTGATATCGACATTAATAAAGCAATTAGAATTACCACAATACACTTGTCATGTGAATGCTTGGCTGCAGAAATAGAGAATATATTATATTTAATATATTTCAAACGTGAGACACGCTATTTTGTATGAATAGTCTTCATTCATTTAGTGGCCCCCTGAGATGTCATTTTCTATTTAATGCTTTCATTCATTTGGGGCTCTCTGAGATGTTATTTTGTATTTAATAATTTCATAATTTGGTGGCTCCTGAGATTCGGGGGCCCTAGGCGCTCATCTGGTGCGCCTATAGGTAAACGCGCCACTGATGGCAGAGAGTTGATGTTAATTTTAACAGGCAAGGAATGCATAATTCCCTGTAGACTATGACTCATTGCGACGAGGTCCATATCCAAACTGTTATGCTTTTTAAGTCTTGTGAATGACCAGAGGACCCAAAAGTGTCCCTTATTAGTGGGGGTGATGCTTGGTCATTTATGGAAGATCATGTGTTTACCGGTTCAAGTATCTACGTATATGCGTGATGTTCTGCTTTGTTCTCCTCCCTCCCCATGCATTACCGTTAGGGTCTTTGACAATATAGGTCCTTGTTTGGAGCTGCCCTTATTGCATTGTGCCACTATACATGTATATCTTCAGGAGCTGTGTCGACTCATTGTTAACAATAGCCAGTGATCGACAGCCACTCCGCGCTTTGCCCAGAAGGACTTGGTTGTCTCTTTCCCCAGCACTTCTATGGTGCAGCACGGCGCTTTTTTAGTGGTGGGTCTGATCACTAGAAACTGGCTCCCAAAAACCTTCATCTCCTGCTCAGAAATTTCCACCTTTGAAATCTGTGGCCCCCTACTTTTCTGTCGCAGTTGGACCGGCAACGCCTCTGAGTAGATATCTTGAAGAGAGGCTATTAAGTTCCCGTCGATTGATTTATTGATTGATTAATTGATTGACTGATGGAATGATTAATTAGCATAATAACAACCCCGATTTATAAGGCCCCGCAAGCGTGACCTTATAATCAATAAAAGGGCACCGTACAATCTAAAACGAAGGTCAGCGGACAGAGTAAGTAGAGATCGGTCTTCACAGAGGATCTGAGTCGTAGAATGGACGCAGAAGAGTGAGTCCCGAAGTATACGAAACATTAAACTCATATTAAATGCCAGTTTGAATTAACAATGAACACGAATGTTTTGGATTTATTTTTGATCAGTTACAAAGCAAAACAAAATGACGTGGCACATCAATACAGCAACAGAGACATAATGATATAAGGAAACTGATGGCTATAGGGATATATGGGAAGAAAGACGAAACTGAAGAAGAGAAATGAACGAACAGCAGAAGCAGACAATCAGGTATATTCAAAAAGCCTCTCTCTCTCTATATATATATATAGAACAACTGATCGAGTAAAACAAGGAGGCACATGTGGAGAAATCTATATAAATAAAGAGAAATGTCTGTCTGTGTGTCTCTCTGTCCTGCACAGTTTTACAGCTAATCACTCGAAACCTTCACCGTCGGCTCGGGAACACCTGGGACACGCAGTCGAGGGGTTCATGAACCCCGCGAACGCCGTCTTCCTGGTCTCCATGGCCAAGAACCTGTCTCAGGACCCTAAGGAAAGTTTTCTTTTCAGTCGCCAGGAGCGTGTCGACATGGTCTGTCGTACATGTGCACGTCTGCCACACCTCTTCTTCTTTTACAAATGGACAGTTTGTGAGATCTCGTACAGGTAGCAGGTAATCGTTTGTACAGTCGGTCAGGTGGGTATGTACTTTGTACGCATCAGTGTCCATACACAATTCCGTTTATGAATTTCCACACTTTTGCAGCTGTTCACTCGAAACCTTCGCCGTTCGCTTGGGGATCATACTGGGACACCCAGTAGAGGGGCTGGTGAACCCCGCGGCCACCGCCTTCCTGCTCTCCACGGCCAAAAACCTGTCTCCGCCCGTGCAATGCCGGGTTCTCCAGCTAGTAAGCAATACAGTGAAATGATGAAGCTCGGCACGGATAGGCTGCACGGACAAATCAGAACAACCTCCTTGAACACGAAATAAATGTAACATAAATTAAGTGGTCTCAAAACTGTTGACGAATGAACCACCCAATGTTCAGTTCTATGCTTTAAAGTGTTCTCTCGTACAGATATTCGGTCTGTATAGAAGGCAGAATCATAAGAATTAATAAAAAACCCATCCTGTTTTCACTTCACACCTTGCCTTTAAATTTGGCTTTTCTATCATGTCGGCCGACTTTTGATATCAATTTCTCATAGTTTGATTTGCTAAACCATTTTCAAGATTATATTAACACAAGACCAAAATCATTCAAAAGTTTAGGTTCAACAAGTTCATGCCAGTTACGTGCTTTAAAAGGGTTCTCTTATAAACGTACCATATAACAGAGGAAACTGAATTTAAATCTGGCTTACCCCTTGCATGTCTTCACTTTACACCATCGCTCGTGTTGATCAAGTTGACTTCACCTTGTCCATAATAAAATCGACTTTCAATCTGGAGTTTTCATAGTTTGATTTGCTGAAACCCCCCCTTGAAATCTAATTACCACGAGGTCAAAACCAATGAAAACGTTCAGCTTAAATAGTCATGCAAGCTAATTACTGTTCCGTCCTGGCTTTGTTAATGTTCATGCAGTCCTGTCTCTTAGTTAAGATATTCACGTATAAAGGTACTAATAAAGCAGCAGAATCCTAAATTAAATACCACATTACATTCACTTTCATCACCTTGGCTTTTTAGTTAGCTTTGCTCTCATGTTGGCGATTCTAAAGCTGACTTTCGATCTGGATTTTTCCCTTCAACTTCAACTGTCAACTTATCATAACATCGATACTAACGAAAAGTTTAAGTTAAATATGAAAGATAATGTTCAGTTTTGTATCATAAAGGATTCTCTCAGTTCTAGATTTAAAGAGTTTTCTTATAAAAGTATAAAGCGATAGAATCGGAAACAAAGTAGGCCTACCTTCTGTCTTCACTTCTCGCCTTTTTTTGCCATGGCCATCTATTTTACGTCATTATCAGCGATTGTTTCAATAATTACGTCATCACTCACCAATCACGGCACCGATGTTTATCACGTGCATCTGAGAGCCTATCACTTCTCGGTATTAGTTCAATTTTTAAAAGCAATGCTCTTGCGCCAGTTTAACCTCGATTTGAAGCAGTGAGCCTACAACAATACAATACAACTTTCAATCATAGCGCACCTTAATAAAACAGAGTCTTACTTAAAGGACGCGTTACTAGTGGCGGAGCTGCATAAGCAAAATACGCAATTGCGTGCCAAAATTTGCCGAAATAAATAAAAAAATAAAAAAAATATTTCAACAACAATGTTTGTCAAAAATATAAGAATTAAAATACTTAACCAAATAATTTGTAAATAGAATTAAATTTCAGAACACGCTTACATACGGTGTATTGATATTTGCGATATACGAGCGAAAGATCGTCATTATTTTTCAATGAACATCATGTGCGGAACACGCGTAGGCCTATTGCCGCTATTGCGTACCAAATTTTCAAGGCCAGCACCGCCACTACGCGTTTCAAGACAATTCGTTGATCATTGTAACCACAGACACACAGAAAATATAGTAGGCTAAGTATGTAGCAAATCGAGGTTGACAGTATACAGTGGAATCAGTCAGTTGTTGGAGCAGGAAAGTGAAGAATGGTCTGTCAGCGGTGGTGATAGCTGCAGTTTAACGACACTGTGTGATAACAAAGATCTGGCCTGTCAGCCATTAGCAGCTCTAAAGCCTCTAATTATATGAGATGCCCTTCCCCTAGCCAACATTTCACTTTTTATTTTATCATGAACATGCCTCAAAACTTGATGCCTCTCACTGATGGAGACAACTTTATATCGCGCATAGGCTATTCCTCAACTCCTAGGTGTCTAAGCTATTAGACCCTATATGTAATTTTTTATGTCGGGCCCCTGTACCTACACGATTGGTAGTATCTAAATGAGGACCTCAGACAAACAATGTCTGTAGTTTGTGAGGAGATACTGTTTAATGTTAGACCAATATATAGCGCTTCATAAGGCAAGCGTGGATGTTTCTGCCCGTGTATCGCCGCGTTGTTCAATCAATCTTTTAGTCTCTACCGTTTGATACACCAGATGTTCTCTGATTTGTCATCTCACAGGTCGACCGTTGCAATAATTTGCTGTTTGGTGCGCACAGGTACCTTGTTGACAGACTACAGTCGGTTTGGTGCTGAATGCTGCAGCAAGGCTACTGTGCAAATTCCACGCAAATTTCATCATGTTACGCCACTCCTGCACGACTCCTGTGTCGCATTGTATCAATTCTAGCGTCTCTCCCCTACTGAAAAAGACCAATCTAGACAAAGAAAAGCTTTCTGACTACCGTCCCAGCTTCAACATCTCCTTTCTGTCTAAACTAACTGAAAGAATTGTTCTTACCCGCCTTAATGACTACCTCTCAACAAACTCACTGCTAAACCCCCAATAATCAGACTTCACTAAGCACCACTCCACAGAAACTCTGCTTGCCTCTCTATATAGCAAATTGGCCGCTGCCGTCAGCCATCAACAAGTTTCCTGCCTCTGCCTCCTCGACATCTCTGCTGCATTTGATACCACTGACCCCAACCTTCTTTTGACTATCCTATCCTATTGGTTTGGCGTTTCTGAGACTGCTCTACTCTGGTTCCAATCCTACTTATCTTCCAGATCCTTTTCTGTCAAAGCCTCCAAACTCTGTTCGCAACCCCTTCCACTCACATATGGTGTCCCTCAAGGCTCCGTCCTAGGACCACTTCTCTTCATCCTGTATACCACACCATTAAGTCATCTCATACAATCCTCCTCTATTGACCACCACCTGTATGCAGATGACACCCAATTCAACATATCCTTCTTCCCAACCTCTTTCTCCACCTCCATTGCACAATTAGGCCTACTGAATGTAGTAAACTTAGTCTCCGAATAGATGTCATCTAACCTTCTCTGCCTCAACCCTTCCAAGACAGAATTTATCCTCATAGGCCTCCCTGACCAAATCAGGAAAATACCCGACCCTGCAATTCACTTACCCACTAACTCTTCATCTCTTCCATTCACCTCGGATGCCCCAGTCCGATATCTTGGCGTCACCTTCGATCCTCATCTCTCTTTCTCCAATCACATCTCAAACCTCTCTCGCTCCTGCTTCATGCACATTCGCGACTTCCGCCGCATCCGACCAATGCTCGACTTCAAAACTACTTTGCTACCTCCATCGTCCAGTCCAAGCTCGACTACTGCAACTCCCTCTTCCTCAACCCTGAAGTCACACAGATCAAACATTTACAATTAATCAAAAACTCAGAGCCGTCACCAGAACACCCAATCATCATCATATCACTCCAATTCTCAAATCACTTCACTTGCTAAAAATCCTAGAGCGCATTCACTTCAAAATCTTATCTTTAACTTACAACTCCATACAATATTCCAGGCCCAAATATCTTCGCGAACTCTTCACCATCCAGCCAACCCGCTCTACCCCATCGTCCTTCTGCCTCACCCTCACTCGACCTCCGATCACATCTCATCTCAAGTTCTCCAACCGCGCAATATCAAACGCCTTACCTCGTCTCTGGAACGACCTTCCTCCTGAATTTCGTGCCTTCTCGGTTCCTTCACCATCACTACCCGTCATGCAACATCATCTGTCCCTAGCACCTCTGTCCATCGCACCCCGGGCTTTCCATTCTAAACTTAAGTCCCACCTTTTCAAGAACTTTTACCCAAATTCACTACTTGACAACCCACCTGTCAATCCTCGACCAAAGCGACACCCTCCTTAACAGCTACTCAGCCTCCCTGTTGACCTCCTGGAAACCGAACTCTGGCCGCCCACGGACTATCCTTTGAACAACCCCTTAGATTTGACGCAGCGCTCGTGAATAAGCCCTGCGCTTAGCTTTAAAGTGGCGCTTGAGAAATTTGGAGATTACGATTACGAATTCCGTGTCGTGTAGAGCACAAACTCGCTCAGGTCGTTTTTAAGGCATTGCATGGAACATCAACGAACTATCGGGCTCTCTGAATTTCTACAGCAAGAACAAGCTGTCATCCGGACCCCGGACTGAACAGTAATCGTAATCATAAATTCCAAACTTCTAAAGCGCCACTTGAAAGCAAAGTGCGGGGCACCTGCTTATTCACTAGCACTGCGGCGAATCAAAAAGGTTGAGTATAGGACAATCTGATGGAGGTAAAAGTTCGATTTGTAGAGGATCAGAGGAGGCAGACCAGCTGTTTAGGCGGATGTCAATTAGGTCGAGAATCGGAGGATGGATTATGAGGTGAATCGGTGTTTGAGTTGTTGAGGAGATGAGACAAGTTTTGAGTGGAATGCCCGAGGGGTGAGGGATAGGAGAGTCTGGGGAAATGATGGTGGTATTTGGCAAATGGCAATAATGGCTGAGCGTTTATGTTAGGTATACAGACACGTGTCACGTGTACAGTTTTTAATTTTATTGCGTGTATACTAGTTTGACACAGTTCAATGACAGCAGTGCTTGAGAATCCGAAATGTTATGCAAAATAAGTGAACTCGTGTTCACCAGCAAAAACAAGCATTGATTGTAAAAAGACAGTTAGGCCCAGCCTACAAAGTCCGAGAGACGATTGGCAAACCGCGTTCGAATGGCTCTTGTGGCAGTTAACTTGAGCATTAATTAATTAATAAACATGATGCCAAACACCTTTATTGTGACAGGAAGCAGTGACAGTCACATATGTCAATAGATTACGATCAACATAGGCACTTGTATAACAAAATCATATACAAGCATCAGCAACCTTTCTCGTCTATACATGGTAGGCCTAAACCGCCTTATAGCAAGTAACTCGTGTGTATAACTACCACAGTCAAACATAACTCATCATTCTTCAGGATGTATTCTTGCAGTACCCAAAAAGGCAACTAAAAGAAGCTACTTCCATTGCTCCTTCTGTCATGCCATGATATTCATCCGAACCTAGGGCCATCAGCCTCATGTCTACTTAATCTTTGCGCACTAAACTGCGGATTCAGTTAGCTTTTTTAACTGAAAAAACACTTATGGTGCGCTTCAAATAGACCGTCATATCGTAATCGCTCATACAGAAACAACATGGCACTCTTTCGCAACTTGAAAGTTGCATTGCTGTTGGCTAATAAGCTCACACCCACCAGCAGTAACTGTCATCAAAAGGTTCATCATCTAGACTGAGAACTAAGCTGCCTTAATAGTCCGTGAACCATACTTTTCATACCCTCGAATCATCATCGTCACTCATATAACAACTTTCAACGCCGGTTTTGCTCTGCTCAATGCTCATGTCAATGCTTTCATTGAGGACTTCAAATCGTGCATCCAGGGGTGACGATCCCGGGGGTCGAGTAGGACAAGCCCCCACCTTTTACAGATAGGGAACATATTATACGTTTGTCCTCCTCCCACATTTCTTGCACCCCTCATTATGTGTCCCCAACCTATCAAGCGAGATCGCCGCCTCTGCATGCATCTACGTATATCTGTAAATGCTTTCAGTCACATTTCATTGAGTGTAACCATGCACATGTAACCGTTCTGAGACTAGATAATGTTGTCAACCACACACCTCATTCCCGGCTCTGCTGTCGTTTGAATTTGTCCTCAAGGTTGACTTTAATATTCAGTTATATTTGTGGACTACTTCCGACTTATGTCAACCTATCGGGTCTGTAATCGAAACTGCTGAACGTCAGACAATCTGTGAATTTGATGTGTATTATTAATTAGAAAACAGTTGCGTTGTAACCGTTGACCTACTCTTCTGAGTCCAACATGAAAATACACTCCCCGTACAGCTCTAGAAAACGACATTTATAAATTAAACTCATTGAACTTTCTCATCAGAACCCATGCAGCCACTTTTCCCGTCATTTCATCAGATAAGTCCGCAGAAAAACGTCGTTGGTATTCCACAACTGTACGTTATTGTACAAACGTGGGTCTTTTCTCACCGCTGACCTAAAATGGCCACCGTGCAGGTGTCTACGTAAGTACCTCAAAGCGCAATTTTATTGAATTTTGTGCCTTGCATGTACCTTGCATATGTGCATCTGTGAAATTAAATTTGAAATGACCAATATGTTCAACAATCGGGCCTGGTTATCATATGCAAAACCTTAAAGCTGCAATTGCCTTAGGATTCAGTGGTGAAACAGCTTGTGTGCGCTGTGAACAGGTTTTTGCTGTTAAAGTATATATATTTTTATATAAATATACATAATATTATACAAACTGACATAGGCTACTTGGCTTAGTAAACTAGTTAAGTATTAATATAATTATTTGCATCTGTCTGCCTTATCTCTCAATCTGCTGCATGCCTCAAAACTAGTATGAAAGAGTGTCCCCTACTATAGCAGAACCATATGGTACCTTTGGGAATTTGTTTCTTTCCCACTTGCCTCCCACCTGAATGCGAAGTTTAATCAACAATGTCCAGTTGACGATTCTTGTTTAATCTATCGTGCTAGTTTAATTATACTGGTTAATGACTGGTTAATGGTTGTATGAATGCACTGTCAACGGATACTGTAGCTGGAGACAAGAAACAACGAACAGGTGTTTACCTGGCATGGATGAGTAGAAGGCCGAATAGGCGTACGCGCTGCAAATGCGACGGGAGACCTTAGCTGCTGATGGCGGATATAGTTAATTTGAAGTGTGAACATTAGGCCTATATCGTAAATGTTGTGCTGCCAAATGGAGCGATTGAGTTGAACTATAATGCAAGTTTCTTCTGTTTTGAAGGAAAAAAGAAATATTTTAAAACAATGAAAATTAATAGATAAGCACTACCAGAATTTAGATATTTATTAGTAGACGAATAGATGAAGGACGTTTAGTTAGAATAACACATGCAAATTCGACTGATATCAGTTGTTTGATTCCAAATATGAGGACTGTTACAGAAGAGTGGCGTTCGATAGCCACACAAGTGTCTAGACACACAAGTGCCTGACAATGCCAGAAATGGTGCTGTTACGTCGTTCGTGTGGGCCGTTGCTGCAACAGGCAGAGCAAAAGAAATCGCGATATGTTTAATTGATGTCGGGCTCAGACACGGCTTCACGCTGCAGCGATTTGCGATCGTCAGCGATATGAGTGGATAATAAATCAGAGGAGACACGTTGTTTCTGCGTCGACTGCAAAGTAGACACTTAGTCGCCGCCAAACATAAGACAACAACAGCTACGAACACCCAAACATCGCGCCCTGTATATGCACACCCCTCGCGCCCTACATGTAGGTGCCGTCGTCACAATCCTTTGCAGCTGCGACGCAGGTTGCGGCGATTTACTGACCAACCGTTGCTTCCCCATAGATGCTACGTAGATGAATTCACCCCACCCACTTCCACGACGAGGACACGACGATGGTGATGAATATGGGGACAACGACATTCGCTTAGCTGCAGCTGCAGGGGTTTGTAACTGTTGTTCTTGCATATATGAGGAGGAGCGACGTTGGGTGGATGCGTGATCAGCTAAGTGGGCAAATATCGGCCAAACGCCTCACTCTGATGAGGGTGACCAGAGCACCTCTTTCTCCCTTTCCACCGCCACCACCGCCTCCTCCTCCTCCACCACTGATGGCGTCTCTTGTTCCTCCTCACAGTCACCAGATGGCCGCCACTTCTCCCAAAGCGTACTTGGCAAGACGGCGCCGGATACTCGTCGTGACGGTGCTGATGGCGTCATGGCTGATTGGCTCCGGTTCACGGGTGATGGCATCCCAACTTCAGCAGCAGATTTTGCAGCAACAGAGGCATCGTAAGATCGACGATCGGAGGATGCCTTTTCAAGAAAAGTACGGACAGCTGCTGGCATCTGAATCTGCAAGTCTCACAAAGTCACCAGGTATGGCACTTCACATTAGGACGGGTATAATGTAACCTAGCGTCACTTTCTCGACGACTTTCAAGACGATGTTTTTACCGTTCAATTGGGAACACTAAATAACTTTCAGATTTCCTCAGTGTACAGGTATTCGTATTTCTACAAACTCGTTGCACATGCTTCAAAGGACACTTCGTTACAATTTCTATTATATATTTTATATTATAAATCTTCACGTACAGTAATCCAACATAAAAATATATCTTTAGGTCTAATTCTATTGAGTCAGATCAAACGCAAATTTCTCTAGAGTGGACATGTCTAAAAAATTGACATTTTCGTCTGTGTATTGAATGAAGCTGGACCGGTTAAACATTTTCAATACCAAAAGACATTTCGTTCTGCGCATGTAACTAAGAAAACAGATCCTGTAGACATCTGAAAGCCATCCATTCTTAATTTATCAGTCGTTTTTTTTAATTTCTTCTTTCGACGACATTCTTTGTTCAAACGCCGAATGACTCACGTATTCTGAACGCATTTGTATGGATGGAACTAATGTATTACATACTCAGAAATGTCAACTGCTCAGTTTCCTCCAACTGCCAAACTGTAGGCCAACATGAACTGTGGCGTTAGAAAATTGTGCTTAGATGACTTGACCAAATCTCTAATAATTCTTTGTACGCTGCACACTGCAGGCAATATTAACAACACGTTTTGTGTAAGAAACACTCTATTGAAGGCCCTGGCCTGACCCTTATGGTTACCTGAAACTTGTAATGTCGCCTATAGTTACCGTAGACATGCCATTAATTCCACTCATCAGAATATAATTCCTGTTAGTCAATTCCATCGCTATCTATATATATAGGCCTATATATGTATTAGGATTGTACCGTAATAGGTGATATTCAATATTCGGCCGAATACGAATAATTAATTGGAAAAACTATTCGGCCGAATAAAACGAATAGTGTACAAAATAGGTCTACCGACAAATTAAAAATTTTCAAATGTGAGCAACAGTTTCAGTTCAGTATAATTTAATACATAAACTAAAATTAAACAGTTAAATATATGTAATTTAGGAAACCTTCTGCCAGTTTTGTTAACAAGGATTGGAACTAATTCAACTAAACTTAGAAATGAGACGGCTGGCACTGCGATACCGTGGTCTAGGCAGCAGAGAGTCACTTCCGTTCACTCGATTTAGGCGCCGCTACTTGTGCAGAAACAGGTGTCACGTGACCACTATTCGTATTCGGTCCGACCGCCACTATTCGTCCGAATACCGAATAACTATTTGGTCCACTATTCGTCTCCTAGCAAATACCAAGCGAAGATTCGGTACAGCCCTTATATATATATATGTATATATATATATATGAGTTCTTCACACTCTTCAGCACGGAGTCACGAGACTTGACATGCTGACTGTCAACAGTAGAATAAAGACTATAAAAGGAGTTTAACCCAACGACTCAACTTAATTAAATACTTAGCTTTTATCAAACTTTGTGCAGTTGGTCGTCTCTGAACACTGACGTTTCATTGTGTCCTCTTCATTTTTTGCACAACTATCGTAAAATTTATCCATAATTATGTTCCACTATAAAATAATAAACTTAAGTTTATATTCGTTTTGTAGGTGGGGGAAATAGCCGACTAAAAAGGTCATACCCCTCTTCCATCGTAATTAAACTTCCAACTCTTAAAGTGGTCCTTATGATCAATTTTATGCATGAATCTCATCTGATTGTAAAGCCTTGTTCCAGCGCCGTTATGAGGTTAAAAAGAGTCGCTATGGAATAGATGTATTACTTTGTACAGGGCCTACAAGTAGATGTGCCCATGACGTGCTTAAATACATACGTAATTTACTTAGTTGCACGCGTAAATAAAGGCAAACAAGCGCTTTGGGAAAGACCTTCATGAACGAATGATTGGAAGCGCTATGGGAAAGGCCTTCATGGATGAACGCTTGGAAGCGCCGTGGAAATGGTCTCTGTGGCTGAATGCGTAGAATGATACATAATCGTAACCGTGTACGGAATTTTTTCAGTTTATGCGAATTGCACAGACTAAACAGTCAGCCTTTATTTTAACATAAATTACTGTCAAGTAAATCGACACAATGGAACATATATACTGCTCCTATTTATCATCAGGGAAACGTAGTGCGGAGCGACATGGTTCTGCTGAGCCTGATGCACAAAACGCGCATTTATACGTGCATAAACGTGCATCTATTTCTGTAGCTGAGGTTTTTGTTGGGTCGTTGGTTCTGCTGAAACCTGTTCTCATCATGAGCATATAATTCTGCCTCCGTCTGATAAGAGTGAGTCCTCTCTGCTATTTCTGGCTAAGACTTGAACATTCGATCGTGACTCAGGTGCACTCAATGGCGCCAATATTGTGTCACATAGCACTCTTTGGTGATTACATGTTTAGTGATTGCAATAGTGTTAGGGTGAATGTCACCGAGTTTGTGTAAACTAGACAATTCGTCAACATGATACTTTGTTGTTGACGGCAAGGATTCGTTTGTCTGGATCAATGTATACGACTCCAGAACCATCAGCTCAATTACAATATTAAATGTGACCGTACAAGCCCCATGCACACATGTTAAGTGTAGGCCTATACGTATTGTACATGTATGATTATTATAGGCTGTGTACATGGTCTTCCCTTAAGAAAGGACCTCGTTTGTGTACGTTGATTGAGCGTCAGTCGCTTTATAAAGCCGTAGGTGGAATTTGAGTTTAAGTTCTCTGAATCAGTCACAGTGTTAGAACCTTTTTGCAAGTCCTCAATGAATAGTTCCCTTTCATTAGATAGTTCCATCGTTATTGCAATACGAGTACGCCATATTACAGCCTGCATACGATCGCTATCTACAATGATGACTCATCTGATTACCTATGCTGCAATCGGGAGCATGCAACTAACTGATAGAAGCTAGTATTCGTTCAACAGACTGTGTGTAAATATTCCGACATAGGCCTACTGAGCTACCTAGAATGGCTTATTCAGTTATTTAAGTAAGCATAGGCCTAGTTTTGATTCAGTTACTGCATTTTCGCACTTTAGTGTAAAGATACAACATTCTAATGAAAAATTGAATATTGAGTTAAATTTTGCCTGCCTGTGGAATATCACGATCGGCTTTAATGGAGAAAGCAGCCTGCATGCGCGACATGTGACCCGGATGTGGTCTAGCAACATTGGAGATAAGAGGAACAGAGAAGACCTGATTGAAGTCAACACGAATAAACCATTACCGGGAAGTAGACAGTGCAGATGGAGAGGTTTTTGATCTAGCACCAAACATCGCACTAGCTGCGCAACATTCCGCGCCCACCTTCGATAAGACAAACTGTATTATAGACCTGGCACAAGTGACTCAAACCATTCGCCACTAAAAAATTAAATAACTGCTCAAAATCCTTGTTCGTATTTCGATTTCTCGCGTAAGAATAATTATTATTCAGATAGTTCTCCTGCCTGTCCTAGCTGCAAACATCGTACAGGTGCCTATGTTTCTTCAACCGTTTTCTTCAGAGCAACAAACTGTTTCTATTCCCTCTTTGTGTCAACATCAATTTTATCTACCTGTGCCGTTTTAGTATCTGATAATCCTTTAAATCAGTGTGAGCTTATCCATTTAGCTTTCGGGGTCTTCAAAGGTAACAGTAATTAATTTGACCTGTGCATTACACATTCACGTTGAAACTGCGAAATGCATTCTTTGCCGCTTCAAAATGTTAAGGCACTTCATCATATCGTTTTGGCATTTTAGGAATAGACCTACAGACATACATACTTCATTGCATTACATTTTCTTTTAATGTTAGATGGATACTAATGGTTCACTTTCACGGCATTTCTTTCTCTCTTCTTTTCGTTTTTCCTTTCTTCTCCTCTCTTGGTGTAGACCTACGTCTCTTTTTTGTCTCTCTTCTTGGATCCATTTTTTTCTAATTAATTTTTAGACGTTCTTGTCTTTCCGATTCGACCCGTTACTGAGGGTGTCGATAGATAAATTATCGGGGTTTCTGTGAAGTCTCGTGTTGTCTACCTAGAGTAATAGATAGCTTCTATAGAACAACAGAGGTGTTTTCGATGCATCTAAAGGGTTGAATTTAACCCGCTAATATTCTTCATTCATATATACTGACCAATCAAATTCAAAGTATATAAACAGTCATATGATTCTATACAAATATATGTATATTATATATAATGCTTTTATTGCTTTTATTAATATAAGCAGTAATAATTATAGTTTATTTAAGTCACATGAGCTATAGAGAGTAAAGCTCAGTATTGAGTTTGATCAACAATAATTCCACGTATCTAACAGAACTTGAATTGGTCAAACGACGTTCCAATATGGAAGTACAAAAATAAAAAAATCGGAAATTGCTAAATAAATGACTGTAAAAAGTCTAATAATAACTGATTGTGGACAAATTAGAAAGAGGCTAATTAAAAAAAAGCAATATCGGCATTTTGAAGTTATTGTTTCTTGCGTATCTGCCTGTGCGTCTGGTCGTGTTCTTGTCTGTTCATCGTTCCTTATTATGCTCCACATGTATTTGTACCCATGCAAACGCCGAACGGACGTTATATCTAAGCCTATGATGCACGCGGCCAACACCCATCGTCCCCTACTGACTAAATGGCAGTCACATGGGGTGCCAAAATAAACTCGATAGACTGTATGCTCTCTCTCTCTCTTTCTCTCTCTCTCTCTTTCTTTCTCTCTCTCTCTCTTTCTGTCTTTCTGTGTCTCTGTCTCCCTGTCGCTGTCTGTCTGTCTGTCTGTCTGTCTGTCTCGTTAAAACGTTCTCGCATGTTCCAGCGAGCTCAAAACCGGTTCCCGTTCATTTCTTCGCAGATCATTTCTTCGCATTTTAAAAACCACACTAACCCTAACCCCGACCCTAAACGACCCTCACCTCGCATACCATGACCCTAAACGACCCTCACCAGGGGCGTCCAGGTAGGGGGTCCGGAGGCAATGCCTTCAATTTCAGGTAAGGAGGAAATATCTTGCCTTCCTGGCACTTAGGACTGGGGGTTTGCCTCCATCACTCAGAGGGATTGACGCCCTGGCCCTCACCACGCATACCCTGACCCTAACCGACCCTCAATACGCATAAACTGACCCTAACCGACCCTCACAATACCTAACATGACCCTAACCGATATGCGACGAAATGAATTGCGACGAAATTAGCTGCTACGAAATGAACGGTCACCCTAAAAGCTATTATGTAATTATTAATGATGCACACTGAGAGGAAGGTGAGTAGACTGGAGGGAAAAACAATTAGGGAACTTGGTATATGGGACAGAGAGTGAAAATATGAATAAACGAGGAATAATAAGAATCAGGAAGAATAGAAGGAGGAGTGAGGCGCTATCCCGATATTCCTCTATTTATAAATTGAGGAAGTAGTAGGAGAAGCGCTGGAAAATGCAAAGGAGGGAATGAAAGTAGGGAGACGGTGGATAATGGCGCTAAGATTTGCTGATAATCAAGCAATGATTGTAGAGCGCAAAGAGGATTATAGAAAATAATGGATAGATTGAACAGGATATCAACGGAGTACGAAAGAAAAATAAACACATAGAAGACAAAGGTGATGATGATAAATAAGGGAAAGATGAAAGCGATCAGAATAGCAATAAATGGGGAGGAGACAGGACGAGTAGAGAGATTCTGTTACCTAGGAAGCATGATTACGCAAGACGCGAGATGCCATGAAGTGATTAAAAGACGAATAAAAATGGGAAAACATGCATTTTACAAAAAGAAAGAATTTCTGAGAGGAAACCTAAGTAGAAACTTGAAAAGAGAATGATAAAAACAATTATATGGGGCGTTGTCTATTACTGATCAGAAAAGTGGACAATAAGACAAGAAGACAAGAAAATATTACAAATGTGGAAGCATCGGAAATGTGGATTTGGCGCAGAATGGAAAAAGTTATTTGGACAGAGCACAGAACTAACGAACAAGTACTACAAATGGTAGAAAAAAAGATCACTATTGAAGACAATAAGAGAACGATAAAGATGATGGAAGGGGCACATATTAAGAGGCGACTCCCTATATGCATACCACGAAACATCATCGAAGGAAAAATTAAGGGGAAATAGACCAGAGGAAGACCAAGAGCAATGATCTTGGACTGGATGATGGAAGGGGGCGACTACAAGAGGATATGAAAGAGGAGGTCCAGAACAGAGAGAGGTGACGACATTGAACATGGGAACCTGACAATAGGGTGGAAGACTGAATAATAAATTAGACATATAGGCCTATATCTTCATTGCCCTCCATAGGTCAAGCCATAATAAAGATTCTACATGGTCTGGTAAAAGTGAGTGTAGACAGCTAAGACATGCCCGCCGAGAGGGAACACAGAGGGCAATTGCCTAGAGGCCGGGCGATATTTAGAGGACCGGACCTGACACACAATTAGCTTATGAAATATAATATACTCACATTAAACAAATTTTATGACTAATTCCTTTTTAAATATTTGATATCACCCAGTTATCATTTTTTGAAGTTGAACACGCTCACTGTCTTTTGCTAAATTTTAAGGTAGCCGGATAAAATGAAGAAGTTTGTGAGAGAGAGAGATTGGTTGCCATCAGGATTTTTAAGTATTTAGAGAGAGAGAGAACTATATATTTTATTTGTTGTTTAAGTTATTATTGATAATAAAATGCGTTTGGGACTAAATAATTCCGCCATCGTCTCAAGTAATTGCGCTACCTCTGCCATGCAGGCAGGATAAGACGAGAAATGTGCATATGCATATGTAGGCCTATACGTCTATTATGAAAATGTGCACATTCACTCATCTGTCATGCGAAGTGTGTACATGACAATGTGCCCGTTCATTCATATGTCATGTGAAATGTGCACATGCATATTCTACATGTACGCGTGTCATGAAAAATGCAGGCATGCAGTTAGGCCTATCTATCATGAGAAACGTTCACATGCATTCATATGTGATGGTAGGCCTAAAATTAATGTTCGCATACATTCCTATAATATGTCATAAGTAAAGCAGACATGCATTCGTCTATCATGAAAGATGCCCACATTAACGTGTATTGTCTTGTCTGTCATGATAAATGTTATAGACAGGAAAGTGTACTAGAGGCATACATGTATATTGCTTTGATAGAGAGAGCTTACATTATGACTTATCTGGTGTCAAAAAAAGAATCAGCGTGAGATTCACTTAATTCTATTATGTAGAACACTATGTTTATACTGTTCAGTCAGCCTACTGGCATTTTTGTCATCGTCCAATTGATATTTATTACTATAACTGATATCTACGTTCAAATCACATGACATGTTTATTGTTTCGTATATTCATGTGTATCGGCCACAAATTGCAACGTTGTACATGTAGGCCTTTTATATTTTGCACCTTTCATATCTTATACACTGACACCTTATAAGTTCGTTCATGACAATTATTGACATTGTTATCAATCCATGTATTGGCTGCAACGACGCTATAGTAGCCGGCTTATATTGCATAAATGACGTCACGCGCCTGGGGGAGGGTTCACACATTTTTGACGATGTGTGACGAGGGGGTGGAGTCAACCAAATGGGGCATCCCGTTATCACATCAAACATCAAAATGCGCAATTTTATTAAAATCTTTCATTCAATTGAACAAGTTCCACTTAATTCACAGTTGTCACATTCAAACAGTTGCCAAAATTTAACAACACTAATTATAATTATTGTACTCTTAATTTTGGGTTGTAGACTTTTACGCTCGCTGTCGATTTTGGGGTTGTGGAGGTGAGCCAACCATTTTTTGTAACACACAAGCGGAAATCAATTATACCGCTATACCGCCAGAGCGCATCAGGCTACCTTCATCCGTGGATCTCTCCACTGGCTCCCAGCACCTCAACGTATTCGTTTCAAGACTCTCGCGCTGATGCGCAGCTGTCTCCTTGACTCTGCCCCGCCTACCTTCTGGTCCTCTGCACTAGGGTCTCCTCTATTCCGCACCGGGTTTTCCTTCGTTCCTCTGCCTGTGGACTTCTGGTGGTTCCCCGCATGCGCTCTACTACAGCCCAATCCAGGAGCCACGCCTATGTGGGTCCCACCAGCTGGAACAGCCTCCCCCTTTCTCTGCTGGAAGAGCTGGTCTCTCTTACCTCTGCCGCCGTCGCAAGCGCCTTAAGACTTTCCTGTTCTCCGCCTAGCTTTGTGTTGAGTCGTGAGCGCCTCTGATTGCGAGGGGCGCTATGTAAGTTTTCAATTACAATTACAATTACAATTACAGTTACAGAGAGTCATTGCACGTCGGCTAATGGTTGTAAGCGCAAACGAAGAAATGGAGATACATGTAGCTTAGATTGGATAGACGAAGAAGAGCTGGATCTGAATGGAATATCTAATGAGTAGGACGATGAGTATATGATCTCCCTATGTATTCCATAAGAGAGCATTTTGCTTCTCGTGGGAAATTGGAGAAACATAACGTTTTGATTGTTTCAAGCCAACGTTATTAAGAATTTTTCGTAACTACAATGATTCTTTCAGAGCTTTTCATCTTGTGGAACGCAAAATGAGTGTAATAATAGGCTATACTTTTCCATTTTTCTTCGTTCTGCTAAATAGTTTCAAGTATTTTACGTCATAATAAATTAATTGTTTTGATAATTAGAAGAACAATTATTTCATATAAAATTCTGGACATCTGTTTTTTCGGTGGGGTCAGAGCTTTGTGGCGCCATATTTGATGGGAATCATGACATTTGTGACGACGTGTGACGAGGAAGAGTGCTCAAAATCCGTCTTAAATAGCGTGACGTCATTTATGGAAGGCCCCTATTGAAATAAATAAATTGATTCGATTATTTATATATATTCCTAAAGCCATATACGGAGTATTTTATATTATGGCGCTATGTATGGATAAATAAATATACGTGTATGTGAAGAACAATAGCGTACGTATACCTGCATGGCCGTGGGACATCGACCAAATTCCACCTTACCTGCACATTTTATTGCCAATCAGCTTTCTCTGTAAATGAGCGCCTGTAATCTTAATCGTAATCTCAACTTTTCTACAGCGCCCACAAAAGCAGTAGCGGAAGTCAGCTTAATCGCAGGCGCTTAATCAAAACAAAATTGCTAGGCAGAGGGTCAAACCTAGAGAATCAGGCAGACAGACAAACAGACAGCCAGACGGCTAAGGTGGATGGTTTTTGGAGTTGAAATAGCGAGGAAGAGAGTATGATGCGGAGGATTCAGGATGGGATTTGTGAAAAAAACAATGTCTTCAGTTTTTAGTGGAAAACCTGTTTTGATGAAGCGAAAGGTGAGGTTTTTGTGAGTTCACAATGGATTAGATATTTGTCTTAATGATAAAAGGAGTTTGTTCCAAAGAGGCGAGACAGCAGTAGATATGGAACGATTTGCAAATTTGAGTGATGAGGTGACGGAAGGGCGAAGCAGTGTTAGGGTGGAATAGGAACGAGTTGAGCGATGTGGTTCAATCATGAACACTTGACGGAGATAAAGTGGGCAGTGAGAATTGAAGTACGTTGTAGGTAACTGAAATGACCTTGTATTCAATGCGTTCTGGTATTTTGAGCCAGTGGAGTGAGTTTTGAGCAGTAGTGATGTAGTGATGCTTTGGGGCTTTGGTGACAGCACGAAAGGACTAGAGCATTCTGAAATGGCTTTTGCGCAATACAATGCATGGGGTCAATAGTGGCTGCACATAATTATATCAAGATGGCAGAGACAGGAGACTTGTTGGTGAGATACGGCAGAAACAAATTTATTGTACAGGGAAGTGAGAATGGCTTAGGTTGAGTGCCGCTTGATAAAACCACACTGGTGTGGATTTAGGAAAGAGTTCGAAGTCAGGTAGTCATCGATAGAGGATAGGACTATTCGTTCGGTTACTTGAAACGAATGACAGGTTAGAGACAGGTCGATAGTTAAAGAGGATTTCTTTACCGACTACCGAGCAATGGTTGCTTGAGGAGTGGAGTGATAAAGGAATGTGTGTAGAGTAGAGAAAAGTTGCCAGTAGATGAAGAGAGGTTTATTATTTCGGTAATGACGAGAACAAGAAAGTTGTGAGTTCTCGCGATTTGTCTTTCTTACACGTTGATGAGATTTCGAGATTATGCCATTAGGATCGCGAAGACTCTTAAAACCCACGCACGATTCGCTTCGGTGCTGAAAAATAGCGAGTTTCACGATCTTGCCTAGCACATCAATGGAATTATATACAAAAATAAAGCTTTCGACCGACATGATTAGTAATCGCATAAATCCAGGGCAGGCAAACATATTAGGGACTACATTCGACGTCACTTATAACTTGAAACTAAACTTACAGATTCTACGTTATAACGCGCATTTGAGAACACAGAAATCAGCTGTTCACTGACTTTGTATATATGACAGGGCTGATTATCGTCGCTTGTTGGATGATGTATCTGAACACACTCGCTCAACAAGTAGGCTACGCTGTCATCTATACATCTGTTCATCCGTGTCTTCAATTTCCTGACGTCTCGTGCATCTTCACTTTAATGATGCAGTTATATTTTGCTTATAATGAATGCTTCTACTCTATCTAACATCCTCTCTCCCGCTCTCTCTCTCTCTATATATATAATATATATATAGTCGACTCCTGTAATAACGTGTAATCATTTGTTCAGTCTATGTTTGTGATCATATGGTGGTGGTTTGTCAGCTTAAAAAGTAAAATAAATTAGTATTATTATCATACATAAATACATGCACACATACATACAGGAATACATGTAGATACATTTACACATAAACGTATTTACAGGCGATTGCAGATTCATTCAATGTTTCATTCAGGATGCAGTGTGTTGTAACGTCTAGAACTTGTATATAAATATTTATATACGCGGAGGTCACAAGGATTTGTTTACAAAAACCAATACAAGTTCAATATATTGGTCTGCTCCATTAGTTTCTTTTGTTCTCTGCGCAATTAAAATGCTCGAATGGTTATGAACGCGCACATCTGATCAAATAGGCAGAATAATTTAACGATATAGTCTATGATACATTGCTACATGTATTAGAAAGACCGCATGGCTGTAACTAGGACTTCAGAAGTTGACTAATGCCTTATAGTCCTCAAAAGTTGATGACGTGACTTTTCATGTAGGCCTACATGAGACTGCGTCTGCTTCGTTTCGTGTTTATTGGCTATAAATTCCTGGGCTTATACTTAGAAAATGCATCAACTCTTTTTTTAGTTGGTCCAATCAGTATTGAACGCCTCTCATTTTCGGTTGAGTGAAAATATTCATAAACATATGCCTAATCCTGAACTGACTGGATATACATGTTTGCAAACTATGTGCTGTTGTAACCAATGCTTTCCACTCTTTGTTGTACGCACTCACTCATCCACATACACCACACACATACACATACACACACACACACACACACACACACACACACAAGCACACACACACAAATAATAAACCACGCACATACAATACATACATATATACATACATACATCATGAACATGCAAGACATTCGAGTAAAAGGCAGCTGCATCCAATGCAGCTATGCATACGCAATGCAGTCTCCGAACGCCTTCTTAAAACAGCCATTCAAACAGAAGCATCCGATGAATGCGTTTCTATTGCTTTGCTCGACCAACTGCAGCTTATTTACAGCGGAAATTAGCGGAAATGGAATGAATGGTGTGCACTTTCAATTCAGTTATCTACAAGAAAAGGCTGAACGTGATAAGACATAAGAACGTAGCTACAAGCAGATCTGGTGCTCCATTCGTAATAATAAGAATCAATATAATTATATTATTACGGCCATATCAATTATGCTGTTATAAACATATCTGACGCAGTAAAGCGATATAGTTACAAACAGATCTGGTGCTCCATTCGTAATAATAATCAATGCAATAATAATTATGAATCTTATATTATGACCTAAAAGAGAACGCAGAAAACTGATAAGTCCTTCACAGAATTATTGATCAAGCGAAATCCTGTTGTCATTCATTTGATTATAAATAGCCCTCTCTGTGTCTACCTCTCTTGCAGACGATGGTTTGGCCGTCGAAGGTGCGTTGTCCGCAACAGATTCGGTGCAGCAAATCGACGCTTCCGGACCAGACAATCACTCGCAATCGACAGAGGGCGCCGATAATCGTCACGTGATTCGGCGTCGTCGTCGTCACGTGATGCGTCCATTTCCTTCGCCACCTAAGCGCAACTCTGTGTCTTGGCTGATAGCAGCGACGCTTCGCACCTGCAAGGATTCGTTCGGGGAGTGTCTACGACAGAGACGGCTTCAGTATAGCATCAGGACCCATCAAATGGACTTGGCCATGAAGTCCAAGTTCGTTGGCTAGAGTCCGACAGACGAACACACAATCATTGGGCCAGATAGATCGTCGTGTACTTTAAGTGTGTGCAAAATTATTCTGCTGAGCCTTTATTTACTGCTTTGCGGTAATTTAAATTCGCTGTCGTATTATTTAGACGACAACGCGTGGTCTACGATTAAACAATATAGTAATGCAATCTTTTCTAGACGTGGGTCTGGCTGTGGAGCATAATATAATGCGTTCTGTTTCCATGCTGAAAGTCGATGTAACTTGTTCAGAATGTCACGCAATTTACGTGAAACTCGCGCTTATTTTCAATTTGGGATTGTCTTTGAAATCGACGTGTGAATGAGCGAATTGCCGACATTAAGAGCGCATTATATAGAACGTGTCATAGACAGAAGACGCAGCTAGTATATATATATATATATATATATATATATAATCATGGTGGCCTATTTATTGACCTCTGTATCATATTATTACAATATATTGACTGTATCCTATGAGTTAATTAACTCTAAATTTGGCATAATGCCTTAATAATGGATTCTTACTAGTTTACGCATGATCACATAAAACTGGGGAACAATTTGCTTTAGACTAAATTTGGGTGCTGATTATAAAAAAATACAGTCCGTTTTATTCTATCATGTGACGTTTTTTCTGCACACATGCCCTATAAATGGGCAAAATTGTATTATTTGTCTAGGCTATAGATAGATATAGGCATAATTAATAGGACGGGTAAGATGATTTGCTCGGTTTAATTATTTTATTATAATTAACACATCTATAATTGATTAAAATAATATTTTATGATTAAAAAGACTTCAGAACTCGTAGATTGAATGAGAAAGACTTGCTTGCTATGGAACGAAGGCATCCCACTTGGTAACCGAACAATTTTTCGCCGGACAATTAGTCGCGGACAATTCGTTGCGGACAATTCGTTGCGGACAATTAGTTGCGGACAATTAGTTGGGGACAATTCGTTGCGGACAATTAGTTGCGGACAATTCGTTGGGGACAATTCGTTGCGGACAATTAGTCGCGGACAATTCGTTGCGGACAATTCGTTGCGGACAATTCGTTGCGGACAATTCGTTGCGGACAATTCGTCGCAGGACAATTCGGCGCGGACAAATCGTCGCGGTAAATTTTAATGTGTTTATAGTGTCAATGCGGGGTAGTTAGCTCTCGTCGATTAAATGGATTAAGCAATACAGACTCTCAATTTACCATCTAACCATCCAGTCTACTTCATTGTCCAGTCTACTAACAGTTGAACAATTTCGGAGAGGATTTTTCCAAAAATTTATTAATACTTAGTTGACAATGTGTTAGATTAGAGTACCTTCAGGATTTCATAGGCACTAATTAGAGTATAGGCTTATATATCCATTAAAACTTGATATTAAGCCTAAATATTTTGAAAAACTTGATTTTGCAGTCTTATGATTAGTTTTGATATTGCTGTTTATTTGCATGTGTACCTAATGAAGCATTTACCATTATTTTCATATTATTATTATTGACCGCGTCGAATTGTCCGCGACGAATTGTCCTGCGACAAATTGCCCCAGAACCGTTCTTTCTTCTGCGATGCGCCCATAAACTACATAGGAACAGATTGACTACAGTTTGCTCTAACTGACTCACCAGGATCTAGATCCGACCCGACCCGCCGAAAATATAGGCCTACATATAATCGTGACCCGATCCGATCCGACCCGACCTGTGGGTCAACTGGACCCGTGGACAACTCTGATCTACCGCACCTAGTAGGCCTACTTGATTACAATACCGTATGCACAATAGCCATCTCAATTATTGTTCATTCCAAACTCTACTAACATAACATCAGCTTGCTATAACAGCGACTCTGCTCGAATAAAAGGACCTGCAAACAATCCAGAACGCTCTCGCGAAAAGCCCCAATCACCATCACATAATCCTCGTTCTTAGATCACTTCATTGGCTAAATGTCACAATAAGCGCATTAAATTTTTTACAAGATTGCTCCTCTTACCTGCAACGCCCCTGAGACTCTCAGCCCTTTAACCATCCAGTTTACTCTCATGGCTGCTCGTTCGTCTTCAAATGTCTGTCCCTTCGGTCTCATTCTCTGCAACCTCCGCTATATATAATAGTCAATGCCGCTCTTTGGAATGAACTCTTTTGGCGCCGAGAAACTTCTAAGCTTTCCATTGACATTACATTTGTCAACGCTGAAGTTATCCAAGTCTGCAACTGCGTCACAATTGGGCCACAAGTGCAACGCTGATGTAAGTAGTCTTATTGTTAGCAACAAATTGTAAATCAATTCTTCAATACTCCACTTGAAAATACACAGTGGGACATACAGACAGAAGCAATTATACTGATATATGGATGTAATAATTGGTAATTGTAATGATACATAGGTGTAATAATAGGTAATCTGAAACATAAGATACTGACAACACAGTTTGAAAAGCAGAATAGTTAGGGGATTTTACGCAGCAAGAAACAACTTTGCAACCTCTTACTCCAGCTTTCTAAACCATTGCTCGCTTAAGCTAGGCGCAGGATACCATCTTAAATGATTAGGCAGATAATGGTGGTCGAATGGTATTGTTGATGGAAGCACTGAGAAATTCTGTTGAATTCCGGAAGGAAGTTCATTCCATAGTCGAAGCACGTACGAGATATGGATCGAATGGAGAGCTGGAGACAAATAATAATATGTTACCAACAACTGTGAAAAGCCTATAATTTCTCATGTTGGCCTATCAATTTGTATAGCCTACATGAGATGGGGTTCAAATTAGATCGTGCAGTTCAGTTCATGTACCTGTAGCCTACGCTGAGTTGTGAGGATCAGAAAGAAATGAATTGCAACTAAATTCGTTCGTTTGCATGTTTGACCGTCGTCTATTCGAACGAATACGTTGGCCCATGATATAAATCAGCATAATTGTATTTACATACAAGATTACCCAAGTTGTCGTACATTATTGGAATCCCTTTCGATCTATCTCGCCACCCCCTCACCCATCCCAACCAGAACGTAATCAGTAAATACGATCAACAAAACGCAAGTTTCGACCTTATTTGTTCAGCGCTTTCGGCCGAAGGATGATTGAATTGCATTAGCGATGCCCGATTAGAGTTTCTCTAGAAGCAATGAATCTGTTGCTCGGAAACTTCGGTGCTGCTGTAACATTATTGTCGAAGTGTCAATCGTATTTCGAGATGCGGAATGAGTAGGCCTATGCATGCATGCACGTGTATCTGCAGAGAGTCGATCGATCTATGTAAGACAGGCCCGCCCGGCGACAGAAGTTTCTGGCTCCCAGCTGACAGAGCAGTGAATTACAATCCTCTTTGACAGAAGCAAGCGTGTGCAATAGCAAAAAAATTATAAGTAGGCTAAGCCTACGGTAATGTTCAGATAATTAAACTCATAATGATCGTAATTAAGTGTCAGCTATATCGAATAAATCACAAACTTATTCTATTGATATTTTTCACACGTTGATAACGGCGGACCTGGTGGGAGAGATGTCGTGGTAGAGTTGTCGCATATACAGTCACCGCATATAGGTCCTATTATTATAGTTGGTGTCGAGGAATGTATACGTAATAGTTATTGTTACTGCTGCTATTTTGAATAAAGTGAAGTTGTCTGCAGCATAGGCCTACATGTAGGCCTATCTACCAAGACTGGCGAAATTTCTTGAAATTCCATGAAATGGCCTGAAATAGATTGCCTGAGTTCCGGACTAGGCCTATATATAAGTTGCATTCGTTCGTTACAGAATTGACTTCCTACGTGCTACGCCCTTACCTGCAGGCATCGTGTCCACGTGAAAAATTTTTAAGATCGATCTAAAGCCAATGTGAGTTGATGCATAGGCCTAATCATCTTCGTTATGGATGCGTCGTTAAATAAATCTATAAGCTTACAAACCCCATGTCGGTCTCGTCTAATGCCTGCCGTGGAAATGCTGGTAACAACGGTAATTTGTCAGCTAATTCACATACTAGATATTGTTAAGTTTCTTTGGCATTGTGTTTTTTTTAGACAGACCCAATCGTTTGTTTCAGGGTTGGTCGATCGAGACCTGTTGTCCAAGTCATCACGTTCGTATAGGCTTACCTTAAGCTAATTATTTAAACATTTCTCTTTGGTCTCAGTTAAATCAAACAGGAGGTAGGCCTATGTGGTCTGAGAATTGGGCCCAGGGCCCTATCCGACTTTGTTTCTCTCTTATAAATTTCGTGACAATATTCTTTCCATTCCATTGGAAGTAGACATTCGATACATTCTGTGACTTCGATCCTTTCTCGACGTGACCAATCTGATTCCAAATGGATGAGAGATCGACAACTAATCGATCATATTCAATTCGATTGGCTAATTTATTATATCTTAGACTAGGCCTACAAATATATCATAATTCTAACTTAAATTTATTAGCAACTTGCAATTAATTCTAATCGCAAAACGATTAGCTGATTGATTAGATCTGTCATTGATTAGGCTAACACGACGAATGCACAGACGATCGACTGACGATACAAAATATCCTGAATTAGTTGAAACGTTCTTTATGTCTAATAGGCCTAGTCCTAGTATTGCGAAAAAAGTGGTATCGGAGGGACGGAAGAAAGAGCTACGAATTGTTGAAAATAATAATAATAATAATTATTATTATTATTATTATAATCTTAGTTTAATTTCAAACTGACACGCTGCAGTACAAGTACTGTATGAACGAATGATGACGAGTTATTACAGGAGTCGAATTTAACCGTCGGCAGTAACGCAGGGCGTCCCATTACGGTATATGCATCTCATTTTTAACAAACACAGCCGCCTAGCGAAAGAATGAAAGAAGTCAACCTTGGGGACACGGGTCACGGGATACGGGTCTCGAACTCGGTTCCTCAGCGCTGCATCCCAGTGTGTTCACCACTACACTTGCCCTCTTTGCCAGCTTGTCTGTGTCCTCCGTGGACTCTCACTGTATCTGGCAAGAATAAGCAAGACTGAAGATCGAGTTTACAAATGAAAATGATACTTTACCAACCATGACTATTCTTATTGAAGCATGACCATGCTCATTGAAATTTAGTTTGCTAAAGCCTTCAAGCAAACTGGCGAATCGCGTGCGCTAAGTGCAATGTAGGCTTATGCAAATGTCATCCTAGAAAATAAGCAGTATCATGGGATCTTCAGCTTTGATCTACAAATTGATCATGATTGTACAGAAGGTTTTTGAATGCAGCTGTCGAATATTACCTGCTAGACCTGTGTTGTACGTGTTTCTGTTTAAACTATGTGAGATACCTGAACTGCCAAGATTCTCATGAAGACGTGTGTTAATGGGCCCAGTAGGACTAGTCAAATAATGGTGCGATGTTTGAGTTATTGATTACTATCGCCTTACAAATATATATATTACTTAGTAACTTATTAGTAGGCCTTTTGTCATTACAGTGGATAACTTTGGTGCGAAACGTTAACGCATAGAAGTAAGCGTACCGAAATAAGATATTGTCGTCACCGTCTGTAAATTAAGAGCTAGCTTGGTCATCAGATAGTACAGCAGTAACATCACAGCACACTATCCTGAAAACAGACAGAGAATGGCAACGTGCTGCTGCCAATCTTCGCCATGCAGTCAACCAGTTGGATTAACTGCACGCCCAGAGACCACCACGAGGAGGTGTTGGCAAAGGTCTCCGTAGGCCATTCATTGCACCTCTCAGGCAGTAGAAAGTCATCACAAATTTGGCATCACCCACAAATAGGCCAATTTTAGAATATCGAAAACAAAGTCCGTGAGAGTAAAACTGAATGAGAGAAAACGGAGAGCGAGAGAACAGACACTGCAGCGATAGCGAAAGAGTGAAAAAGAGACTTAGTTTGAAGATTGAGAAAAAACAAAGACGATTTAGCGAGTGGGTGTAAGAGATAGAGAGAGAAATAGACAATAGGCCTAGACCTATATGGAGATTGATTGATAGATAGACAGACATGGCAGATACAGAAAGACAGACTGCATAGACAGATAGATAGACAGATAGATACATAGATGGACAGACAGATAGATAGATAGATTAATACAGGTCTGAGGTTAATATAAAACTATCTTCGAACACATATCAGACTGAACACAGCATAATCATTAAATAAACTGGTGTCCTGAATTTGGCTTTCGAGTGGCGCTTTAAAAGTGTTGAGAAGTTAACGATTACGATTAGAGTTATATGTAGCAGCATAATTTTTATACTGTACGCCATTTTCTTTTCGTCTGTGCATTTAGATGGAACTTATTCGTGTTGAATTGCTTACTTGTGGTCGTTGTGGAGGCAATCAATTATCAGAACTTAATCAAAGGAGAATACAGGGACGGATCTAAGACTAACGTATACCGAAACTGACCAAAATAAGTGAAGAATAAGACAAACAAGAAAATGAGAAGGGAGAGCTAGAGTAAAAACTCAGAGTAGGACAGTGAAACGGAAGTGAAAAACACAGAATGTACTGAGAACGGAGATAGAAAGTAATGAAACAGTCTGATGATGATGATGATGATGATATTGATGAGTCCTTAGCCCTCAGACAATATCCATTAATTGGCTTATATGCCACCCATGTTCTACAAGGGTACGGTGATTTCCCATTGCCTTCCTTCCTCACAGACAATTCTGGGCAATCAACTTGTCCAGTGACCAGCGTCATTACGGAGTGGCTTGAGGTAGATGCGTACTTGCGACCTTCCACTAACACGGCATAGAACGTATATCGCTACACCACCGCGTCCCACATTCATCTAACCTAGTATAAAGCAATTAATTCTGTAGCTTAGAATTCTAAAACTTAACTCAGTACTGTAGTCCTTCCCGTGTAGGTCTTCATATCGAGCAACGCATCTCCTCCTCCTCCTCTCGTCTCCTCTGTCCATGTCCAGGTCCTTCTCGTTTTCGTCCCATGACATCTCCACTCTCCAGGCATCTCAGGTCGTCTGTGATGGTTTCCAGTCAGTTCTAAAGGACAAAAAAATATACATGTATCATTTAACTGAGCTGCAATATACCAAAATAATTTTTTTCCAAAGCAAAGCATAGGACAATGTTGCCAAAAGCTTTCTTCAAAAATCTCGTTCCATTCATCCACAACAGGGAGGCAGCCACACCTAAGACAACATTTTGGCCACAAGAAAAGATAAAATAGGGTCAGCAAACCAGATAGGAGGGAGAGTCCAAGGCAATTTCAGGTGGGGGATAATTGATTAGTCTTAGGGGGGAATATCTTGCCTTCCTGACATCTTGGACCAGAGAGTTTGCCTCCATCGCTCAGAGGGTATTGACGCCCCTGAGCATACCCAAGAAGAGGGAAATAGAGATAATAGAGCTCTAGACAGACCCAAGACAAGAGAAAGAGAAATTTAGGAAAGAGACAAGCAGAGAAGATATAAAATGCTCTGTGTTTCATTATCCTGGTCGACATTTTGCTATATAGAATCTTCCAAACGACCCGACGATTTTATTAGCAACCAATCTATGGAATTTTTCGCAAACCTTCATAAAAACTGAAACTAACCTATAGCCGCTGGGAGGACAGTCAGTCAGTTGACGGCGGTCACGAACAGGCCTCGATAACTGAAGACAGGTAGCGCTTCATGTCAGATGCCACAGCACCTCTACCAGGATGGACAGTGCCAAAACTGCCAGACTTCTCTGGCTTGAGGCTGCCAGGATGGACGGTGCCAAAACTGCCGGAACTCGCTGACCTGTGTAATTTATACACCTGCTGATATTGTATAAATCTAAACAGTGCCTAAATTGAGTAATTTTTATGAAGTTGATAAAGCATTGTACCGAATGTAATGTAGGGCCTATAGCTCAAAAATAGCAGACTTATTTTTGCAGACTTGGTGCCACCAATCGTCTGGCATTCTGAAGCTCAAAATTGCCTGTCTTGCTATGGCATTGGCTGCTTACATGGAAGCAGTGCCATACCGAGGGTGACCAGTGGGGCCTTGGCCCAGGGCGCAAATGTGGAAAGGGCGCAAAATTCAGGATGGAATAACTAATTATTCCATAAAATGCACTATCCTAAAAATGTGGGGGCGCCAAACTGATGCTAGGCACAGGGCGCAATTGTTGCTCGGTACGGCCCTGCATGGAAATGCTTGAGTTATGGCTAGAATAAAAAGAACTCAGAGGGGCAGTCATGGAGCCATACAATCCAACGAAAATGACAAACTGCCTGAGATACTTGTAATGAGTGGACTACACAAATCAAAATGTATCCTACTTAATATTATCTCAAAGCCAGGGCCATACACAGAAAATGTGATGCATTTGGACAATCACATTTTCTCTAGCAAGCAATTGGAAGGTAGTTCTGTGTTGACCTGATCAGGTCTGAGGTCGACATCTAACTATATTCAAACACCTTAGTCTCCTCATTTCAGACTAAATGCAACATAATCCCTCAACGCCTCTGAAACAATGCAGCGTTCTTGGATAATCTGGTTTCCTGCGTTTGGATTTCGAGTGGTGCTTTAGAAGTTTTGAAAAGTTGACGATTACGATTAGAGTTTATAGCAGATTTTTATACGGTGTGCCATTCTCTTTTCGTCTGTGCATTTCAGATGATACTTGTTCGTATTGAATTATTTACATGTGTAGGCAATTGATCATTAGAATATAACCAAAGGAGGATACACGGATCTTAAACTGACGTATACTGAAACTGACCAAAGTAAGTGAACTGTAAGACAGAATTGAAAATTCGAAAGGAGATTTAGAATAAAACTGAGAGTAGGGTAGAGAGACTGAAGCGAAAAACACAGAGAATGCACCGAGAATGGAGATAGAAGGCAGCGAAACAATCTGATGACAATGATGATGATGATGATGATGATGACGATGATGATGATAATGATTTCTCTGCTTGCATATCCTACCCGGGATTGAGCAGAATGAGGTGGTTTCCCATTGCTTTTCTTCCTAATGTACAATTCTGGGAAATCAAGTTGAAAGAGATAAAACTCTTAAGATTAAAACTTACTCAGTATACTATAGACCTTTGCATATTGGGCATTGGATCCCCTCGTCCACTCGTCTCCTCTTCCATTGACAGTTCCTTCTCGGCCGCGTTCCACGACATCTGTTTCAGGGTGATAAGTCGTCTTTGGTGGTTTCCGGCAAGTTCTAAAAGACAAAATAGTGATGCATAACGTTACAAAGCAAGAAAGGGAGTGTGCTAGGCGACAGCGAGAGAAAGACGTGGAGTAGCCTAGGATAAATTGAAAGGGAGCAAACAGTAACTTTATAACTTAACCGATCTGCAATATGCCAACGAAGTTTTTCTATGACAAGGCAAAGGGATACGTTGTCAAAAGCTGTTGTAAAAAATCTGGTTCAGCCAGACCTAAGACAAAATTTTGGGCACAAGAAGGAGAGAAAATAGAGTCAGTAGATCAAAGAAGAGACAAAATTGAGCTATAACTATACGCAAACTTAAGACAAGAGGAAGAGAAATAACAAAGAGACAGGCAGACAAGACAGAAATTGCTGTGTCTCATTATCTTAATTGACATCCCATACTTAGCATCTTCCTAACGACCTGACGATTTTGTCAGCAACCAATCGTCTGTCCATCGCCAATTAAGTGACCATGCCCATCTCTATCAACTCCCGATAAGTCGAAAACCTTCATAGAAAGTAGAAACTGAAACTAACCTAGCTGCTCCAACAACGGTTGGACAGTCGGTCAACCGAATCATTGCAGTTGATTTTGACTGGAATTGAGATCCTTCGATTGAAGAGCTTCACACGACCAGCGGTTGACGGCATCACGTACAAGCATCGATAAAAACAGTGTAAAGAATGTAATGTATTTAAATTAGGTCAAGTATAGCAACTTATTTTTGCTAACTTGGAGCTACTGGCACTCTGAAGCTAAAAATTGCCTGTCTTGGTATGGCTGCTTGTATGAAAATACTTGGATTATGGCTAGAATAAAACGACCTCAGAGGAACAGTCATGGCTTTATAGAATCCAATGCAGTAAGTTCCTAGCACCAGGTCTTCAAAAGTCGTGACCAGCGACAGAGGATTAAAAAATAGACAAATACAAAATAAAGGATCCAGTGACCCAGGGTCTCAAAAATGGTCAGGATTTCAAACCTAACCTCTGTAATGCGGGTAAAATGAAAATTGATCTGTTGAATATCAACATATTAATGATATTATCACACTGGACATCGCAGTTAACTTATTATCAATAACCCATTAGGTACTAAAAATATGTTCAATTCAATCTTTTCTTCAATCTACAATTAATGTTCAAACATCTAATTAGGCCTAGGCTACTCGAAACAAGAGAAGACAAAAGCACGTACATGTAGAAATTAGATAAGAGAAAGAGAGAAAACAATAGGCCTTTACAACAGAAAACAGATTAACTAAGGAGAGAGATTTAAATTCGCTAAATTTAACATTTAGTAAAATACCAAAAATAATCTTTTAGGCCTACCCCAGTAGGCCTAGTAATAAAGTATCATCGACAGGTCTAAATGGCAAATAACATAATAGCATCAAAATGTGTAGCTTAAGATCGAAAATTCGATCTCCAAACTGAAAACATTCGATAAGAAATCGTTGTTTTGAAATTTGTTAAGTCTACTTGCTACTTCTCGACGAAAGTTCAATCGAAACAGAAGTTGGCGATGCAGATTTGCGAAAATTTCGCAAAAATCCGGAATTCGACCGTCTTCTTCTAGATCAACGCCGCAACTAAAGGTCAATACGCTGACGCAACCATGATGACATTTTTTTTGTCCAGGATATAGAGAACTTGTTCATCTATATTATAAATAAGTAAGTAAATTAAGCATAGTCTTTAATAACGATACTAATAATTTTCGCTTAAATTCAAACCGCTATATGATAACATAAATAGGCGCCTATTGTACGTTATACACTTATTTAACCAACAATGCTGCTCAGTGAAAGAAGGACATGTCAACGTTACAGATATACAATGATCTCACTCGCAGGGCCGTACCGAGCTCTAAGTGCCTAGTATCAATCTGGCGTCCCCATATTTTGCATTTTGAATATAATAAGTAAATAAATTAAGCATATTCCTTATATAAAATTTATTAATACACAAGAAATGATTTAACTGGTATAACCAAAGATGGTATAACTCCTACCAAAAACTTTCTTAGTTGCACTTTTTAACTGTAACTGTAATTTTAGTTTTTATTCTTGAATGAAAATTGGGCCATCTTTGAAGGAAGAATGAATTTATAGAATAATAAAAGTTATGTCATACTGAAATTTGCGCCCCCTCCATATTTGCGCCCTGTGCCAAGGCCCCGCTGGCCCCGCCCTCGGTACGGCCCTGCTCACTCGGTTCGTTAGCTTTGCGCCCCACCCCTCTTCGCTCCCTCAGCTGGATGTTGAAGATTCGTACTCCGATGTACAACCTGTAACCAAGGACCAATATACACCTTGACCTGTAGCTAGGAATAGGTAGGCCTATATTCCCTATATGAAAATTATCAGAATTGTAGATAGATACTACATATAGCACCAGGATGATCAACGTGATTGTGACTTGAGACGTGCATATATCAATCAATCAGTCAAAAAAACTTGATTGACCGCCCCTTCAAGATATCTACTCAGAGGCGCTCCCGGCCTAATCCTCGGCTGAAAAGGACAGTTTTAAGAGAGGCGTAAAATGAAGATGATGAGTTTTTAGGTAGGTGGCGGTGCTCGATAGGAAGTCCATTCCAGATGGTAAGTCCCACGACCGAGAAAGCCCGATTCTGCATTATGGAAGTGCGTGCAAAAGGGACGATCAGGTCGTCATGAATGGCAGAGTGAATTGGTCATCGACCACTTCTGGCAGTGATAGGGCGACATAGCTCCTGTAAATAGGCAGGTGCAGTACCGGGAAGGCAGCGCCAAAATAAGATGCGCTTGGATAGAGGCAACCAGCGCAGGATATTCCGAATGCAGGCCCTACTCTGATACTTGACCTGTTCTGGGAATCCCACCGATCAGTCGGGCGGCCGCACGCAAAACCCGCTCCAAACGCCCAATCCGAGCTCGGAGGAGGCCAGCATATATTGAGGAGCAATAGTCAAGGCGACTGGTAACAAAGGCATGAACCAGAGTAGCTGCGGCGCTTAGGGTACGAGAGCGAGATATTACTCGCAATTGGCGAAGCTGGTAAAAGCAACAGAGGCGAAGAAAGTGAAGAGGGGAAACTAAGCAGCGAAGGCACAGAGATCAATTTTCGCCAGCTGCTGCCTGGTGCCAAGCCAGATAAATTGAGTTTTGGATGGGTTCAGCCGAAGCCGATTTGACGACATCCAGCCACCAAGGAAGTCTATGGCACTGTAGCGGACAGTCTACAAGGCTTGAATGAAGGATTTATTTTTAAATAATCGGCTCGCCATAGCGTTACATTAACGTACATTTTTACAGTGTTGCGCCTTACAACTGTGTAAGTCAGCGCATAGCTTGCAGATACATGAATAGGCTTGAGTATAGCCTGACATACGGTGGATTGCTATATATGTGAAGCAGTGGTTCGTACTGCTTCATACGTAGAGTGGTTCTCGTACCACTCCAGAGATCGTTGAGTGATCGTAAAGTTTCCCATATAAATACGACCCCTAGTGACAGCCGCTCTCGCGGTCAGGCCGTTGCTGCTTTTCGCTGATCTGGCGGGGTGGGCCCCTCTACCGTTGATCGCAAGACGGACCGTGCCTTGATCGTAGGGGTTAAGAGGCTGACAGAGGAGAGACCAATCGTGAGAAATACTCACAGGTCTGGGTGCCGTTCGAGAGTGCGATAAAGTCCGATCGTGTGAAATAAATGAATGACAGTTCTGTACGGGACTACGGAGAAGATGGTGACCCATCTGAAGCCGTGAGAAATAGAGATCGGATAAAGCCCCTAGGAACCGAACGTTTATATCGAAAGAGGCCTCGGTGGCCGCTGAGATAACATACGGGAAGAGTTACCCAGTGAACATGTTGGATCAATACGGGGCGGGCGACCCCGTTGGAGCAGTTGAATTCAGACCGAGAGAGCTTCCGGAAGAGCCGTTGACACATACTGGGAAACATAAATACGTTCGATAAATACAGGGAAGATGACCCCATTGGTGCGTTCGATAAATACGAGGAAAGGTCCTCACTGGTGCCGAAAACCTGATCACTTGCGGGCGTCTCCGCATATTCTTTTCTCTTTACGATTGTCCGTAAATATCTATACTTGACTACCTAACGTGGTCACAGTTACTCCTCCCGTTTTCCAGAAATCTATTCACTTTGTGTCTAGTTGCGATATCTTTTACTCGCGGTTCCCCGCGAGGCTTCTACTTGCAGGACTAGCCGCAGAATTTCTTCCTGTAGGTCTACATATGATGGTGACTTCCTAGCTCTGCTCTCCCCTATCTGCAATTTTGACAACAGCACTCTGCAGATGAGGGGCACTCAGAAAAAAGAGGACACACACTAAAATTACGAGCTTCACGCATTTTTTCGCAGTCTTCATTTTTATTGGAACTTCTAAATATTTGAACAGCACCCTGTGCTGTAGGTGGGCTTCTGTGCGTTTTACAAACGTTTGACATTCTAATTAAGTGGGCTAAGTTAAAAACTTATTCTTTTAAATTTTAGTTGAAATTAAAATGATAAATTAAATAAATATTATTTCAAACAGGAACAATGTTTTAGGCATAGGCTACACTTGGTTTCATTAAAGTACACGGGCCTACGCGGGCCTACGTGCTAAATCAGTGGTTCTCAATCGGTGTGCCGCGCGCATATATGATAGTTGGTGATTGAATTATAGCCTAATCATCAAGGATGAATTGTAAATTTGCGTAATTCAGAGGGTGGATCGTTGCAGAGGCGCGGCTGGATAGGCCTATAGGCTATGGCTCTGTAGGAGGACTTGATCAATAGTAACCGCGGGTTCGACAAAAACTTAGACAGATCTTCACAGAAGGATGATCAGATTGAACAGGATGGTAATCGTAATTAATCGTCATCTCGTCGACTAATTAGTGGCATCCCTAAGCTTTCATATATCTTATCTTTCATCCGTGATCTCTTCATTGGCTTCCTGCACCTCAACGCATGCACTGTAAAGTTCTTACTATGATGCAAAACTGTCTTGTTGGCTCTACTCCGGCGTACTTTTGGGCTCTCGATCTGTACCAGAATGTTTTCCATTTCCCCAACGGGCTTCTCTCCGTTCATCTGCTCATGGATTATTGCTAGGGCTGTAAATTTTTCGCAGACGAAAATTGAAAAATTCGCTGGTCAATTCGCGGCCAAAAACATAGATTTCGCGGCGCTTTCGCGGTCAAATGTGTTAGGTACACAAATTACACAATAAATAAGTCAATAACCGAGTATGATCAACGACTATTCATGCCAATAATCGCGGGTGCTGTTGCTGCGACGTCTGCTTTGCAAACACAGCTGAAAGAGCAGGTTGCAATTATTTCCTTTTCGCGGATTTCGCCTCTCCACATTCTACATTATGTGCTTTGCGCTTGTGAACGGTGATTATTCGCGTGAACTGTCCCTCCGATTAAATTCGACGTGCACAGTGCACACTGCATGACAATAGATCGTCCCTCGCCGATCACCTGAAACGTACCGGGCTTAAACTGAACGTCTTCCTGTAGACACCGAATGTTTTGACACACGAAGACGTCGTAACTAATGTTTCTAACCTTTGCCTTTACCACATGGTCCACATCAAAAACACAAATTAAGCAACACGAGAAAGCTGTCAAATTCGCGGTCATTCGCGGCAAAACGTTAAAATTCGCGAATTTTGCGAATCCCGCGACGACCGTGAATAATTTACAGCCCTAATTATCGCCCACCCAAAAGTTGGATATTGTAAAAGTTGGTTTATGGGTTGCGACGCGTAATCCCATATGGGTGTGATGTGGGCAGCCCACGCCCTTGATCCCACTCATCGCTCACCCTGAGGTTCTATATTGCATATATTGGTTAATGGGCTGCTAGGCGTAATCCCACCTGGGTGTGATGTGGGCAGCCCAAGCCCACGAGTCCACACATCGCCCACCCAAAAATTGGATATTGCAAATATTGGGTAATGGGCTGCTAAAAGTAATCCCATCTGGGCGTGATGTAGGCAGCCCAAGCCCACGAGCCCACTCATCGCCCACACAAAAGTCATATATTGCAAATGTTGGCTAAAAGGCTGCTAAGCGAAATCAAACCTGGGTGTGATGTGGGCACGAGCCCACTCGTCGCACACCCAATAGTTGGATATTGCAATGTTGATCAATGGGCTGCCAAGCGTAATCCCATCTGGGCGTGATGTGGGCAGCCTAAGCCCACGTGCCCACTCATCGACCTCCCGAAAGACGGATATTGGAAAAATTGGCTAATGGGCTGCGAAGCGTAATCCCGTATGGGTGTGATGTGGGCAGCCCAAGCCCTTGAACCCACTCATCGCTCACCAAAAGTCGGATATTGCAAAAGTTGGTTAATGGCCTGATAAGCGCAACCCAATATGGGTGTAATGTGGGCAACCCTAGCCCACAAGCCCACTCATCGCCAACATTTTATTTCGGATAATAGGCACCTTATCTCACGCCCAGATGGGCTTGACATGGGCTAGCCTCAGCCCATGAGCCCATCTAATTTGGATATCCGTTCAATATGGGCATGTTGGCAGGGACTCTACAATTTAACCGTCGGCAGCCACGCAGGGCGCCCCATTACGTTATGCATCTCTTTATTAACAACGCCGCCGCCTAGTGAAAAAAGGAAAGAAGTCAACCTTGGGGGACACGGGTCTCGGGATACGTGTCTCGAACTCGGTTTCTCAGCGCTGCGTCCCAGTGCGTTCACCACTACTCTACGCGACCCCCATAAATAATTAAGCTATCAAAACTATTATTAGAGGCCAGCTTATGTGTCGTTAAACTTCATAAGTCACGTTAAGGGGCCATTCACATATTATATAACGCAGAAAATCTCATTTTTTGGCCCACCACTACCCCTAATAACGTTATATAACCCCCCTATCCCTATTTTATATAACAGATATGCTACCTACCCCTCTACACCACCCCAGTCTATAAGCACATTAAAAGACATATAATCGACATAATTGTATTGCACAGTTTGAAATTTTTTTAACAATACAATGTTAGTTAGCGCTTTAATAGTGACTAGATTATGTTAGTCAGTACTATAATTTAGCTACTAGACTATGCAAATTAGCACATTAATCGTTTAATACTAGAAATGCAAGAGGCGTTAATATAGTTAATTAGTATACAGTGTGAAGACAGCAAACCTTTAAAAGAGTTCAAACCATATTAAAACTCTTTAAAATTTGTTAATATAGAATCTAATATAGAATATAGGAATATAGAGCGTTTGTTAATATAGAACGTAATTAGCTGTCCAGTCAGTCCAATATGGCAGCTGTAGTTCATCTTCCCGTACAATTGGGTAGTCGACGATTGTCACCATGTATCTACATGTAGGCCTACTATAACAGCATGATAATACATGGTAAATCCTATCGAGAACAGCATTTCCTTCCCTTCTGTTGTGCACTAGAAATGAGCATTAGAGTATCACAAAGAATCGATCGATTGGTTTAATATTGCACTATCACGTATTTATCGACAGGTTCGCGGTACAACTCTACCTTATTTAATAGCGTATGATACAGAGATGTATGCTACAACTACAATTGAGTGTTTTAGCAAATATCAACTAATACACATACTACGGAAAATGCAGTCAAACATATCTTCACAATACCTACCGAAATAATTATTTCGAGTGAATTAGTTTAAATTTAAACCAGAATGAAAACAAATCACACAGAATTGAATTTACGAGCGTTTACAGCTAATATAATGCACAGGAAATTGTTAAAATTGTAAACAGAAAACTGTTACAAGGGAAATTTCATAAATAATAACTAAGAACGTCAAATCAATTCGCCAGATCGCAGCTGATGGTGCTAGTTTTGGTTCACAACGTATTGTGAACTTCGATTAAAAAATTAAGGTCTGTGGTACATGGAATTTCCAATTGGCAGCCAAACAGGCAAAATAGCATAAGCTGAAAAAGTTTGTTATATTACAAAACCTTCAACCTGCCTACCCCCCACCAATGCCATCCATACACAATATAACACTAACAAAACAGGAACCCACCTACCCCTTGAGCGTTATATAATATGTGAACGGCCCCTAAGTTGAGTTCAGATTTGCAAAATACATTATTGACCGGTACGGCTGCATATTTATATATTATTGCTCCGTCACTCAAGAAGGATTGAATGCTGTACAGTTGTGTTCCCAATATAATAATATGTCAGTGGTATTTCCGGTTAACGGTAAATGCATGCGAAACCTGATTTCATGCCAATAAATAATAAAACGATAAAACTCGATAGTTGGGGTATTTCAAGGTATCGTATAACTATTGCCATTAATTCTTCAGTTTACGAAAGTCAGAATTTGATTTGACAATTTGTTGCTTTTGACGGAAAAAGCCACTCACTAATAATAAATATTCTGTGGCTGAAAGTTCGGCCTGAAAACGCACAGAAAAATAACTTCTGCGACCGTAAGTTCTTTGTATATGTTTAAAAGCGACACTAACCCTAGAGTGCCTAGACGATCCTCACGATGCGTAATCCGACCCTAAACGACCCTGACGACTCGTATTACAAATTTTTAGGTGTTTTAACAGTAGTGCGCATGCGCCAATGGTAGAGCATGTGCAGAGGTCTTCACGCGCCAGATTTTGTATGGGTTCGACCATAGAGGTAACATTTTCGTTTGTATCGCGTCCGAACTTTCTGCCGCAGATGATTTATTCATAATAATAAGGACCATAATAATATAGTATTGGCTTACGTAATTTGAAGTCGACGGTTTAGCACGCTTATGCCATTAGGGTAATTTGTAATTGTAATGGAAGCACCTGGATTTGGCCGTGGCACAGCGCATGCGGGGAGCCGCCTGCGGGCAGAGGAAAGAAGGGAAGCCCGCCCAGTGCGGAATAGAGGAGACGCTAGTGCGGAGGGCCAGAAGGTAGGCCAGGAAGACCCACAGAGACAGTTATGCATCAGTGCAAGGTTAGGCGTCGTGAATGTCAGTTATGGTCAGGTTAAGCATAGTTTGGTCGGTTAGGGTTTGGGTTAGTGTCTGTTTTTATTTGCATGTAAAAACCTACCACAGAAGTAAATTTTCTTTGGGTTGTGAGGTCGAAGTTTCGGCCGCAGTGACATCACTCATATCTACAAACAGTCACCGAACAAAACGACCCTTTCATTGCCAACACCTTACTTTTATTGACGAATTAAGTCATGCTAACCCTGAATATAACAGACCCTCATTCAGGATGCCTAAATATTTCAATTGCTAACAACGCCTAATCTCTTAAACATAACTATGCAATAGAGTTGTACCGATTAATCGGCCGGCCGATTAATCGGGCCAATTATAGAGATATCGGATATCGACAAGATAATCGACGCCAATATTTAGAAATTTTTTTTTAAAATTTCATATTATTATTTTAAGTCTATAAAAGCAAAATGACGACAGCAACATCTCTGGGTCTGTGAACAACGGCATTTCGTTCCGTTCCCATATTGTGTCGTCGAGCCAATGGCTTCTTCGGACCATTGGTGAGACCACCCACTGTGCTAGTATAGACCACGGGAATGTGTCAACATAGGTCTTGTGCAGATTGAGTCATAGTGCCTGCTTATGGGCCAAGGAATGGCTGGCCAATTCAAGCCAAGGAACGGCTGGCCAATTCAACAGAGAAACTGATGAATGTACATCGTGGAGGCATGCCTAATGAATACATGCTAGCTGCCAATCGCCTGAGAGGCTGAGACTAAATGGGTGGCTGTGAATAGGCCAACCGTTCCTTGGCCTTTAATTACCCTGGGCACAGTTCGACGGTGGGCGGTTATCTAATCTGTATTACCTGCCTAGGATTAGTCCCCAGCTACATGATACATCTCCTACGAAGCAAGCGTTCGCTTGTATCACAACAGTAGGCAGTAGCAGTAGGTCTATCTTTTGGAACTGGACATCTTGGGAAACACAAGGAAATAATCGGCTAAATAATCATTCAGCTAAATAATCGGGCATCGGCAAATGAATAATCAGCAATAATTGGTATCGGCATAATCAACAAAAAGTGCTATCGGTACAGCTCTACTATGCAATACCATTATCTATACCTTGTTATCGCTATATTTTATTATTACTTATATGTATTCCTTATATAAAATTTTTATGTCCCTTTGTGGGGTAATAAAGGCTGTGCCTACTTAGTTACTAACCCATGCAATAAGCGTTATAAAGGTTGTACTTACTTACTGTGTCATACAAAACACATCCCTTGACATATGTACTCGGCGCCTACAGAATTTCGTCCATAGAAAATTAACCCCATGTCAAATGTTTGCCCACTTAACCTGACCCTGAACTCACGGCACCTAATCGACCACCAAGATGCCTAACCTGACCTGAACCGATCCTCACTAGGCATATTAAAAGAATTTAGGCGTGTTTTTGGTTGCTCATGCGAGATATTTTTTCGGCCGTAGAAGTAACTTTTTGTTATATTGTGACCGCACTTTCAGCTGCAGAAGATTTATCCCTCGTAAAACATTTTCTCGCAAGCATTCTAAGACACAAAAACTTCTACTCGTCGCTTGAGAATTTATTCACAAAGTTTCTAAATATAATAAATTAATTGATTAAAGCAATGTGTCCAGAAATTGTGTAAAATCGGCGTAAGTTTGTTCTTCAAGCACTGTTTGTATGGTTGAAATGATTCTGACATAAATTCTTATTTTCTTATTGTATAATTTCTAATACACAGTGCTCTTGTTCTCTCAGAATCTGGGTCGATTTTGGTCATGTTATTTGTACTTAGCCAGAACCACGTAACCTAAATTAGATTTTACTTCAGTCATTAATATTGTGAAGAGCTGTTGTAGAACTTTGGTAAAGCATGGAAACATTGCTATAAAACAGATCTGACATACTTGACTTAAGGTAAGTTGTGAATGTTTAATTTGACATTATGTATGACCTGTTACATGACAACCTTACTAACAGTCCTGAAGAATTTCTTTTACGGTATCTCATTATGTCTGTATTATTGCTAATAATTTACATGCATTTCTTCCAGACGATGACTGATATCAAGCAATTTCTTTATGCTTGGTGTGGGAAAAGGAAGACAACACCAAATTATGAATTTCGTTCAGCTGGTTCAAAAAATAGACAGAGATTCATCTGTGAGGTAGGAATCCTCTCTTAACACTAACTTTATTAAAGCTTGTTAGCACTGATATTGTAATAGTTTATTACTAATGACTAAAATGTCAGTGGATGACTGGGCAAGACTATGTAGCAGAGGATTGATAAATATTTCTTCTTGTTTACTATTTGGTTAATTATTTTATACAGTATTGCATATATCTTAGATTTTAAAACGCTGAAAGTTTTCTCTTAATGTTGTGCTGTTTATATTTGTTTGTTCAGTTAACTTGTTTGATACATTAAAACTTCCATATTTTATTTGTGTGTTTAATGCAGAAATTTTCTACTAGAGCACTGCAACTGGTTATAATAATGTGCAAGGTATTTAATTGCAGTCACACTAATATACCGTTTAGATCAGTGTGATGAGAGGGAGGGATGGCCTAACGAGTGAGTCTGAGGAGATTACTCCTAAAGAAGATTACTAATGCTGAATTCAGATAACCTTAATAAAAGTTGAAAAGACAACAATGCTGCTCTAACTCAGGGAACATTTCATAACTTTGTTGTCACTAAAGAAACTTTGTGATGAGGTTGTATCAATTAGTAATTCTGAATCTGAGGAACATGTCTTAGAAAGGTAAACTGATTTTTAAATGTCTCAGTATTAAGTACTATACTCAATTTTGATCTAGTGTAGTAATTGCTTTATCAGTATCTTTTATTTCATGGTTCAGCGAACAGATAAAGGTTAATGGCAAGAGAGCTATCTTTGGCCCTTGCATATTTTGCATCACTTTTATCAGCCTTCTAAGTGAAATGCACTTATATTCTATAAGGCGATGAATAATTTATAATTTTGTCTTTTGTAGTGCCGTATAGCTGGTCATGATTATGCTGCTGTTGGTAATTCAACAAGTAAGAAAGATGCTCAGACAAATGCAGCCAGAGATATGGTTCAGTACTTAGTGCGAGCTGGAGATATGCAACAATGTGAAGTACCAGACTTAGGAGGGGTGAGTCTACTGGTGATATGTTTATGACTAAAATCTTTATTATTTCTTGCTTTTGTTTATTTGCTGGTCAGTTTTTAAGGCATTAACATCCATTCATTTTAATTAAATTGTAATTCTAAATACATTGATTGTAATAAATTCATTTAAATAATTAGTTTATGGGCACTAAGAATGTTATTGTTGATTTGATTTCTGACTTCAGCAACCTGTAAGTAATGCCTTTGAGGACAAACCAGATGGATTTTCAGGACAGTTACCTGGAACTGTGGCACCACCACCTCATGTCTCTTTAGGGTTAACAGGTACAGTATGCTTTCTTTCGAATAAGAAATGGTTTCATTCATAAATAGTTTTTAATATGCTTGTAATACCCTGTTTATTATGGTTAATATTTAGTAGAGATATGAATGTCATTACTGTGGATAAGGATTGAAAGGAAATTTGAACATTTCTAGAAAACTTTAAAACAACAAAATCGGTTAACTTGTGATCTGCTTCCAAAACATATTTAGGAAAGGAAAAGAATGGTTTTACTAAATGGTCAGAAGAAATCTTGTTTTGATATGAGTTGCAGAAAAGTGAAACTAATTTGATTAATAAGAAATTACAGTGAGGATATAATTTCACATTAATTAAATAAATGAGTGGAGAACAGTTCACCTTTGATTAACTGTTTCTCATCATTTAGATAAATTTCCAGGATAACAGTGTGCCACTGATGTAGTGGTGTGCTGCTGTGTTGTGTATAAAGCTACACTTGTTTAAGTGTTTCGTATGGGGTAAATTAAGTGGTTAATTAAACAGTGGGTAGTTAATTAAACGGTGAGTAGTTGTGAATGATTTGTATCTAACTTTTTGAATTTGTTGTTTAGGTCCTGCGCCAATGCTGAGCGGTGGAGAATCACTGTTCGCAGGTCAGCCACCAGCACCCTACCAAAGAGGACCACCACAAGACTACATGGAAGCTATTACTAACAAGCGACTGATAGAAGAGGTACAGGGATTATTGCTGAATTATGTGGTCTTTATCTAGATACTTCGATCTTTAGTTGGAAATGTAGCTTTTGCAAACACGAATGTCGTAAGTTATAGATGATATCAAAATTACTCCACAGTGGCATTCAGGAGCATCATGTATGAATTTTTTTAATTTAATGGACCAGTTTGGTAGAAGATATCTGTTCCATGGTCTTCTTTCCAATTATTTCTTAACTTAACCCTTTAGTGATGAGCTTGTACTAAATTGTATGGGAACACCTATGCAGCTCGTTGATAAAGGATTAATTGCCTAATTTGCACTTTTGATTTATTCTGTTGATGACTTTCATCAGAGCTCAATAACATTAAAGACTGAATTATATTAGATTTCCACATACATCTGGTATTTCTGTTTGAACAGGCAGAGGAGGCTGACTTCACAGCAGATATCCATGGCAACTGGACCCTTGAGAATGCCAAGGGTAGACTGCATCAGTTCATACAGACCAACAAAATCAAAACCGACTACAAGTACGCCATGGTTGGTCCTGACCATAATAGGTATGACATTTCACCATTTTCATCCTGGTTGCTGGAATTTCATCAGTGTAATCCTTACAGCCACCCCATAATATATGCCTATGTGCTAACAATAACATTGACCATTAGCCTTGCATTTTATGTATAGTGCAATAGATGTGAAGCAGACTGTGAAGGTTTATTTGGTATTGAAGGCCTTACTATGCTCTGGTCAGTTCTTTTTCTTAATTTGATTAAAATTATGGTTTATACTGTAAGCAGTCTTGGAAATTAGGTTTTAGGATCATACGCTGTCTATCTGCTTTATTACTAGAGGAACATTGAACAATGAAGTTTCAATGGACGATGACCCAAACCAAATGTGATAGGCAATACCTTGGATACTTTCCTTGATTGAATGCCTGTGACTTACATGGTTTTATTTATTCACAGCCACTTTGATCAGACTTACACTTTAATGTTGAATAGGTGCTGAATTTATGTTTACTATGTTACTTTTTGATGTTCCATATCAGCAGTAGTTCATCAATTGTACAACACCTGAATCTGAGTATATCTTGCTAAGCAGCAGGACATTATATGCTAATTAAACAGCAGGACATCGCTGTGTGAACTCACGATGCCCAGCTGTTGTTGTAAGATCATCAAAATCATATGGTTTCACTGCTCTGTTTGCTCACTCATTTGATCAGTGTCTGGTCATATGACTAACTCATTTTTCAGTCAAATAAATGCAGCACAAGTTATACTTTAGCTGCTGTTAAAACTTATTTTCACTTTTTTTAACATGCTGCCATAAAATTTTTAAGTTTACTTTTAATGGTGTTAAAAACTTATCTCACGTTTTCAACACTTTGACAAAAATGTTGCAGTAGGATGAATAAATGCAAAAATATGTTAATCCTACTGCAACATTTTTATTTATTCTTTTCTAAGAGTGTTTAGTCTAACTCTGATGAATACCTCTTCATGGGTACCTGTCAATTGTTGCAATTTATCAACTGGTTTGCATGGCAAATCCAAGACCCCATAATTGGTCTTGTTTTTTACCATACACTGAGCAGTGAAACTATTTGGAATTTCTTTCACATGTATGTCCAACAGTTGGCACACAATTGCTTATCATTGTGTTGCAACTGTTGGATTTACAGATCGTGCTGCCTCCTGGTGTTGTACAATTGATGTCCAGCCATCGCAAGCGACAGTTTGGGCCGTGGCTAGTTGTTGAACATGCTTTAGCTGCAGGAAATTGCTGACATGGTATTGGTTTTGTTTTCTGTTAACACTTGTAATCCTTCTTATTGCAGTACTTTGTATAACCATTCTAAGAATTACACCAAACCCTCATAATGCGAGGATGCAGTGGTCACCAACCTTGTTTTGGTGAAAAGCCGCATTGCTAGGTTTTGGGAGCAGCCATGGTCTTAGAAGCTCAACAAATGCAGTTATTAATTTTTGTATGATACCTATTACTGGTGGCTCGCGTCATTAGCTGCTAGCGTTAATAATAATTAATTTATAAGAAAATATACAATTCAGCATTATATATTTAATTACTAGCTGGGGTACCCGGCATTCGCCCGGGTGAAGAAGATCATGGGGGCACCTCGATTGAGGATGAAGTTGTTGAGAGGCATTCCTGTTCTTGCAGCATCTGCAGCCTGTCATTCCTGACTGGCCTGAGGGGACTCTGCAGCCCTGCAGGAGGCTGCCTGTCTGGCAGAATTAACCTTTCCTCACTCTAATCCCTCCTCCTCATCTCTAATTCCTCTTCTCTTTCTCTGTCTTCTCTAATTTCTATTCACTCTTTGTTCTCACTCACCTTTTCCCAACTTTTCCCCTTCCTCAACTTCTCACCCTATTGTAGCCGCTTCCTCTACAGATTTTCTTCCTGCAAATTCATCAAACTTTGTACTTTTCATGCTGGTTTTGCATCACTGCTGTTATCAAAGGGGTTTTGTCGCTTCATAAGTTTGCAAATGTCTTTCTCGATACAATTTATGCTTTTTATTGAAATAAACTCAGTTTGTTATCACTAATCACTCATCGAAATCTGAAAGACCAGACTGAAATGCGAACAACAACGTTCATAGAATTTTGAGCTCAAGCAACACGGAAACATCCTATTTCATTGCGCAATTTTATCCATCATATAAATATGTCGCTTTCTGGAAAGCTGTGGAGAGGTGCCTCTGAACTCATTGAGAACCACATTTGCTGCAGGTTGGTGACCACTGCCATACTGTGTTTTGACTAGACTGTATTATAACAAGGTTGCTTCTGGAATTAAACTAATTTTTTAATCTATATTTTTGACAATATTTTATAAGATTTTTGAAGTACTGTACATACATGGAGACTACTAGTTAGAGATTTAACAAGTTGCAATGTAATTTTGGTTGAGAATTATACATCCCATTTGACCTAATACTAAATCTTCATGTTTGTAGTACAGTGATTTATATCGAAAGTAATTAAAAGAAAGTTAGCCAAATATGGAGAATGAGCGATGATAGAAAAATCAAAACATTGTTGTTCGGAAGAATGGAAGGAAAGAATAAAAGGGGACATCCTCACAAAGAATGGCTAGAGGATATAGGGAATGGGAAAAATAAGCGGATTCAAGAACTGACACATATTGCACAGGACAAACAACAGTGGAAAGTCACAACGAAGTGGGCATCGGACATCTACGGGCGTTGTGCCCAGGATTGATGATGATGATGATGACGATGATGATCTTTATATCAGCAGATCTTATGAGTTGATTTGGAAAGCAAGACACAACATATATATGTAAGTTTGGCGTTGCCTTGGCGGTACTGCATCTGCTTATTTGCAGGAGCTATGTCGCCCTATCAGTGCCAGTAGTGGTCGACGACACCACTTTGCTCTGCATTTCATGGCGACTTGATCGTCCCTTTTGCACGCACTTCCATAATGCAGAATCGGGCTTTCTCCTACAATCTGGAATGGACTTCCCATAGATCTCCTACCCAAGAACTCCTCATCTTCATTTTACGCCTCTCTTAAAACTGTCCTTTTCAGCTGACGATTAGGTGGGGAGCGCCTCTGAGTAGATATCTGGAAGGGACGCCATATCAAGTATTTTTGATTGATTGATTGATTCAGTATGTTTGCTTCGTTTCATTTGTAGGAGCTTCATTGCAGAGATGGGCTTCTACGTAAATAGGCTCAAAAGGAGTAAGTTGAAGTGTTGAGAGCCATAGCCTTTTGTCATTTTGACGTTTGTTTGCTGAAGACATAAGATAATCATAAGAGTTTATGTTGATAACCTATTCAGCTGTTTGTACTAGCACGTCTTTACATTTTCATCCAAACTGGATGATTCCTGGCACCATAGCCTTTTATTAATGTGTTCAGTAGAATTTGTATCGACAAGAGACACAGGTCAGTATTTTGTTTTGTATAATCAATCAATTTTTAGTTTATTCCTTCCTTCACACTGACATAAATGCAATTACACTTAAGGAACTGGCATTAATTGTTACAGATTATTGAGATTGTGGAAAGAACTAGATTCATAGGGGTGAGGGGAGTTTATTCAGTGCAAGTTGTTATATATGACTCTTGGGATAAAATTCAGATAATTTTTTGCTGGGAGAGAGAATTTACGGTGTTGAGATCGGATCCAGTTGGTTGGTAGGGTGCAAAGAACATCCAATGAAGTACATATTCACTTACTGCTGTAACATGTTGGAGGTATTATGTTTGATGACAACCTATACCGCTGCGTTAACTAGCATGATGGTATTTCCATTATATAACAGATAGATGTAGATGCTAGTCAACATCCTGTGTTGACTCACTTAATTATATTTATTCATGTGTTAAAGACATTAGTTCAAGAGAACATGGATCCAACAAAGTTGTTGCCTCAAAGTCGTGTGCTCTGTCACTCGTTCGTCAGCTCTTCCATTTTGGCATTATTGAGGCTTTCACTGGAATCAAGAAGAAAAACAAGGAAAACAAGGTACTCTTTGCAATTCTAACTTATTAACAGTTATTTATTCTTTGATAAGATCTTTATTTTTCTTCAAACATGGCTTCAGTGGTATTCGTACGATCAACTAAACTTTCCTATGAATGTTATTATTACTGTTACCGAAACTTGATACTGCCCCTCTTCCAACGTTTTATGCACAGAAGTGCTGAATGTTGTGGTTAAGTAACAAATGTATCATGTGATTTTAAATTTGTGTAATTTACTGAGCATACGACTAGATAGTGTGCAATGAGGCAATACACAGGTATAACTTCTGATTAATTCCTTATTGTGTTTTAATTTCCAATCATTAGTCTCAAGCTGCATCATAGGTTGCAATTGGTTGGTAGGGAGATTTAATAAGGCCTCAGTTATCGTGGAGGGATCGTAACAAAATATTTTGCATTTACTTTTAAACTGGTATGCTGGGTTGTTGGTTCCAAGATTGCTTATTGTGTGAAATACTAGTGTAAAAAGTTAAATTTTGGCTTTTTGAGTGTTCTCTGAATTGTTAGGTAGTTGGGATTTTTAAACTTGTTAACAAGTTTGCAGACGTCATTTGTTTGATATGTTGGTTCGCTGCTGAACTTAAGTATATTTAGGACAATGTGATTGATGTGTAATGAATTGTAACATCATATTTAGTCAACTTACAACAGCAGTGCTTATTTTTAATACATATTTAATTGTAAATAATAATTTTGCTTAAAGTTCTAGTTGTTCGTATGTGTAGTTGCCACCATATGAAGTTACTTTGAATTGTGATGTGGAGTCCAACTTAACATCAATATTGGAACAATTGACTATTCATCCAGCAGAAACAGAGGTAAACCAGTTTCTTGTTTTGGAGGAGTCTTTATTTATAGCTGATGTTAAGTTCAAAACTTAGGTTTGCATGCGTCTTTAGAAACTCATCTGAGGCATGGTCAGGGTATCAGCTGAGGTGAACATATGACCGCAATGGTTCAACTACAGACCTCATCTTGAACCAACAATGAAGCCTGCTGCATAACAATATAGTGCCTGCATTACATTAAATTACTGATGTAAGATATATCGTTAACTTATGTGTGTTGACAGTAAGTTATCTTCTAAAACCATTAGCTGGCTGGATCCCTGGTCCACATTTACACTGGTCAAGAATTGTCTGACCAGAGTGCCATGCCACGGCACTGTTAGTTATGTTGAAATACTAACATAAGATGGAATCTATGTATCTGCACCTATGCGCTGGTAAACTTATATAGACGTTTTCAAAGGTTCTCTGATCATTGATGTTGCCGATGCTTAACCTCGTTTAGTGATTTGGATGGTTTGTTTTTCTATTATAGGGTGGAACAAAAGATGAGCCGGTGTCACTCATCATTAACCAGAAGTTGTCACAGTTTGAGGAATCAGAGACTGGTCAAACGAGGCCTGGCGTTGTTTCATGGTCACCACCTCAACCCAACTGGAATCCATGGACCAACTGCAATATCGACGAAGGACCTCTTTCCTCTGTTAGGATCTACTGCATGATATGTTTTATAACTGGTTTAGACCATCCTTTAAGGATTTCTTGAACAGTGGACTTATACCTGAAATTCATAGTCTTTGTACTACCGTTGGGAATTTCACAGAAACGCTGATGTTTGATGTCACACTAATTAATAATTTAATTATTTTATCAATTTAGACTTGTTGAGCAAGACATTTCATTATTGGTTGAATCGACTTTTCAAATGTGCAGTTTCATTGATATCTAGTCATTAATAATTCTAATCAGTACAAGGATATTTAGTAGAATGCAAGAGCTAGTCTATATAGATGAGCATTTAGAGCATCTATATAGACTCTATAGTCTATAGCCTCCTGTTTTGACTGGACGATTTTTAGTGGATTCTGTATATTTCTGTTCAGGCTACAATGGAACAGATCAGTAATGATCTGCAGGATGGATTCCAAATGCAATGTCACTCTAACACAGCTTTACAGAAGGTAAAACATTTGCTATTTAGATATTGTAGGGATTATTCTGACCGTCACATCAATTAGAACAGTTCTCTACATCATTTGTCATTACGGGGGTGTATTGACTGGTCATTGTCATAGCTGGATAGTTAAATCATTTTACAGGTCATTGATTGTGATCAACTAATGATTAATGTGGAATGTTGGATGTTGACTGAATGCTGTGATGCGTAGTTCTGTGGAGTTTGGTATTACGTGCATTCTTTCAGACTTGTCTGTTATTTAAAGTAAGGTTGTACCAAATATTCGCTTTGGAGACAAATAGTGGGCCAAATAGCTATTCGGTATTCGGCCGAATAGTAGCGGTCAGCCCGAATATGAATAGCTGCTATATCGAGTGGACTGAAATACCTATCTATTGTGGCATGGACCATGGTATTGCAGTGTCGGCCGTCTCATTTCCAAGTTTAGTTACATTCCTACAACTGGTAGTTTATACAGATTGGCAGAAGGATGCAACAATTACATGTAGTTAACTGTCTACTTTTATTTTATGTATTAAACTGACTTAACTGAAAATTTTGCTCACATTTGAAATTTTTTTATTTGTCAATTGACCTATTTTGTAGGCTATTCGTATTCGGCCGAATGGTAGGTCCAATTATTTGTGTTCAGCCGAATAGTGAAAATTACCTGCTCAGTACAGCCCTAATTTAATGTATGGTTATTAGTCATGTATGTATCGACATTGGTCATTGCAGTTGTAGTTTGATTGTTCATAGGCACTTGAGGAGAGAAATCGTCTGCCAATTGTGGATTCACGTGAAGAAATCCTTCAAGCAATTGAAAGGAGTCCTGTGGTGTTAATTCGTGGTGAAACAGGGAGTGGCAAAACAACACAGGTTTGTCTGCTGTCTTGATATTCTTTCAGTTTTTTCGCTCATTAGACAAACTGCCAATGAGTCTGTTAAAAAATCCTGATCCTTGCTGTGGTATACTTATTGTGACATTTATTTGCACCTGAGATTACCCTGCCCACCCTCTTTGGAACAGTGTAATAAGATCAATGAACTGAATTGCATGACTTGAATTAATACATAATTTATGCTTTGTTTGTAGGTTCCACAATATATTTTGGATGCTTTCATTGAAAGTCGTAATGGAGCTTTGTGCAATATTATTATCACTCAGGTGAGTTATTTGATCTAATGAAGTTTGGTGTTTTTTTATCTTATCTCATGTACCAAATATACTTACATGCTAGTGAACCCCACTTATAAGCTGACCTTGATTGGGGAACAGTATGACCTGTGTATAACTTGATTATCAATGTTGGACTTTGTTTCCTCAAATGTAGACCAAATGGTCTTGCAGTTCTAAGGGCAGAGTGATGTGCTCTGATACAGCCAATGGGGCTGAGGAGTTACTAATTTTTTATTTCAGGTTTTCGGTGATGGGATGCACTATAATGCAGTCAAGTGAATTCATGGACTCTGTATATAATTTCCAGTTGTTAAAGTATAAAGTATAAGGGCCATTCTCTGCCATCTGAGTGAAGTTGGTGTTTTAATGCTATTCATTTGGTTTGTCGGTTTCCTCATATGGATATTTTCATGCAATCTGTAGATTTGTTGTGCGATCTTTACTTGACCCTCATATATAACAAGCCTCCTGTTTGGACTTTCGACTTTAGCCAGAATTTCTTCATTTATGCAGGAATGTGTGTGGTAATTGTAAATCGGTCTAAAACCAGGAATTATGTTTTCAGTTATCTGATCAGTTAGATAAGGTATTAACTGGTTGATTGAGGATTTCTTACCACTCTTGCCCTTTCATGCTGCAACCTTAAAACTTCAACGACCAGCATGGGCTGAAACCTATCTGGCTGGTCGTTAAAGGGTTAATGATGACCTTTTTAAAAATGTAATTGAGAAAGTGCTAGCTAGATCTTTAAAAGCCAGTCAATGGCTCTAAAATTATCTATTTTTTTAAGACTAATGTGGTTGTGAATTTAGTGGTGTTAACCTTTTTCATAAAGGAATATATTTCTGTTTATCATGATATTAGATATTCGTGTATCTTTATTGTGTGGCACAGTGGCCGATTGGTTGAGAGCCCATAATGCTCAGTGTTGCTAAGTGAGCATGTTCGACCCTCGTCCAAGGAGTCACTGTGTAGGGACCTTGGGCAAGTCCTTCACGCACAATTGCTCTGCAGCACAACTGCAATTGCACCATCGAGATGTGTGTGTGTGCACTTCTGAGCAAAAAATGTTGGAATAAGGGCGCTATCAAATTTCAGAATAAAAAATAAAAAGTACCTGCTAAGTACCTCTTGAAGGCGTTTCTTGCTAATGTAAGTTACTATAATGGTTACTGCTGTGAGCGTCGCTATATATATTAATGAATACAATATGAGCAAAAAATGCATCATCCTTAAGGAAAAATGCTTGACATGCGTGAAAATTGACCTCTGCCAAGATTTTTTTAATTAACAGCGCCTAAGAAACGTTTCCTCCAGGTTTGACAGTTTTTATTTAATTGTTAAATATTGCCATTTAATATTTAAGTTTTTCTATTTCTCTCAGCCTAGAAGGATTAGTGCTGTGTCAATAGCAGAACGAGTAGCAGAGGAACGTTGTGAAAACCTTGGCTTATCTGCTGGATACAGCGTTCGCTTTGAGTCTGTGTTTCCACGACCGTACGGTGGTATATTGTACTGCACAGTTGGTGAGCAATACTCTTACTCATCAGTAATAAATAGTCTGTTCTAGTTATTTCAGTGCATGGCAATTGCAATCTCCTTTTTGTAACTATGACATTCCAAAAATTTAGGAAGGATTGAGGATTGATGTCTTTAGCCCTAATACGACCAGCGTGCAGTAAAACGTAAGGCTGGTCGTTAAAGGGTTAAAAAGTTGTACTTGATGGATTTGTTTTTCTAAGGGAATCCTCTTTTATGACGCAGCACGTCTTTTTAGCTTGTTTCATTGTATGTGTTTATTGTTTTCTATCCGTATTAACATTGACTCAGAAGATTGTCATATTCTAACTGACTGTTGGTGTCACTTGATTTCGGTATTAGGAACTCTTCTGCGAAAGTTGGAAAATGGCTTGCGTGGTGTATCTCACGTAATTGTGGATGAAATTCATGAGCGGGACATTAATGTAAGTGTGATCCGTTGTTGATAAATATCTAGAGCAAAGAAATTTAATTTTGGAATTGTTACTTGTTCATATTAGTTTTAATGCTTTATTAAAGAAAGAAATTTTTGTGGAGTATGTAGATTAGGGCACAGGTTCCCAACCATTGGTTTGATTGTACCTCAAACTAAAAAATATTGGTGTGAGTAACCCAACTGTCAAGACTTTCCTTGGTAATATGTTTACTTAGAATGGTCAATAGATTATTAAAATTAGAATATTGGTTATAATATTATTAATGACTTTTGCTGAGTTTATTATATTAAAATAATTATTGTTGTACAATGTACACAGTAAAAGTTATTTAATTTAAAATTCTCTTATTTTATTCTCGTTTTATTCCCGTTTTTTCTACTAACATGAAGATAGGCTAATGGCTTCTAATTAATCAAGTCAACATAGAAGTTTAATAATTTTCATACGAGCACAGGCCTTGCTTAGATTTGCACAATTCTGCAATATCAGGCTTTATTAGTGTCAATTTTAGACAAGTCTGACTCAAGTTCAAGTTTTGATCTGTATTTGCTTTTTATTGCAAGCATCACAGGGAATCAAAAACGTCACAGCTCTGTCAGAAATTAATCCATATTCTGGTCTTCTTTTAAGCCAAAAATCACTTAGCAAATCCTTGTTGAATTCACTCCTCAATGGACCATCACATGAAAGCTCAATGAAATGATTTCTTTCCTGTGCAGAATAATTCAGCTGACAATTCATTCACGGAAAATGGATTTCTTATCTTTTCTTGCGTACTCCTTGGCAACAGTGGCGTACCCCTAGGCTACACGTACTACCAGTTGGGAACCACTGAGATAGGGTAACCACGTGTCCGGGACCATCCCAGAATTGATAAAAAAATGTCCCACCTCCCTGACATGTCCTTTCCAGGACACTGAAAAATCCTGGAATTAATTCTTCTATGTTAATAAGTAGAATTTGCAGATCTTTAAGTATCTACTTATTAACCCTGAAATTATGAGCTTTTGCTAAAATGTATGGGAAACCATTGCAGCTTGTGGGTGAAGCGTTAGGTTAGTTCACATTAATCACAGAACATTTCACAGTTGGACCAAGGTATATGCATTAGTCAGTTTAGGTTGAGTCTAATTGTAGTATATATTGATAAATTCTTTGAATATAAGAATCATGTACTATATGATTATATCATATTGATAGTTTTAAGAGACTCTGCAAAGCAGATGACCTGTAGTGTTTCTTGTTGTCAACAATTTTAAGTGCTTCCTGCAAAGACTGATTTCTTTCTCTTTCAGACGGACTTTCTTCTCGTCCTGCTTCGCGATATGCTGAACGCATTTTCCAATCTGCGTGTCATTCTTATGTCGGCCACCGTCGACACGACCCTCTTCTGTGAATATTTTGGCAGCTGTCAGGTCGTTGAAGTGCATGGAAGGGTCCATCCTGTGCAACGTAAGCTCATACCCGTTCTTTGGTAATAAACTTAAAGGGACGGTTTCCAATTATATTCCTAATAGACAGTACATGATATCAGTGTACAGTGTTAAAGAAACATTAGTGTACATAAAATCCCTATGACAGTTATTTTCTTATTATTCACTTTAAGATAGAGGTTGTCCTTAGTTGACTGATCTTTAGAAATACTCCATGCTAGTTACATTCCAAATGATACTAGTTTTTGTCACTAGTTATGTAACTAGTTAGTGAAAATGAAGAGACATCTAGTCACCTACAAATAGTTACTTGAGAAAAGAGTAACTAATTACTGATTTCAGTTACTTTGGTAAAGTGGCTAAGTATTTTTAGTTACTGTAAGTGGGACTATTGACTTGAATTTTCAGTTCCCAACCTTGTGACATTAGGCCTTGACTTCTAAATTGTCGAATAAAAAGAAAGAGCTCAAAGGCATTTGCACAGACTCAAATTTGTGGATCACTTTAAAGCTCGTGAACTAAAGAATTTGCATCTTTATCGTCAAACACCGTTATCAATGTTTATAGCATCATTATCGAACTAAACGATACAAGGTAAGCTTGAGTTGAAGCAATGCAAAGTAACAAACCTTTTGCATTATGATTACCTCATTAAAGTATAAATAAATCAGTTAATGCTGTGTGTACTATTTGGTAAAAGGTACCTAGTTACTGCAAATAACTAGTATTTCAAGTAGCACAATAACTTGCAACACTGCAGACGTGTTGGAATTTGTAAAGATAAGAGAACTTGTGACAAGCATAGTTTATAATTTTGCTGTTGATTAATTATTTGTTTTAGATTACTTCCTTGAGGATACAGTGCAGATGTTGGATTTTTTCCCTCCACCGTCTGACAAGAAGAGGCGAGATGAGGAGGAAGTAGTGGCAGACGCAGATGATGACAAAAGCAACAAAGAGGTTTCTGTCTTCATCTGATTTTATCAAATCAAATCATATTGCAATCCAGTTTTGATTGGTGATATTTCATCTTACATATATGAAACATACTGACTAATTGTTATTGGAGTAGCATCCTTTGTTGTTTATTTTAAATAGTTGTGATGCTATATTGGGAGATCAGTCTGCTCTCTTAGTGAACCAAGCTTCTGGATATTGATTTTTTTGACATCTTGGTTTTCATGCCCACTTACTCCCACTTCTGCAGCTGCTCTTGTAGATGCTTTTCTATCAACCAGACTTGACTACAGATTTACTCTAGTTAGCTGGCATGCCTTGACTTCACTACATTTCATTGCATGACTTTTTGATCAAATACCTGAATGCAGCCAAGTCTCTCGGTACATGCTGGAAGTCTCAGCTGATTCCTTGTCTGCCACCATATTGTGGTGCCTCTTTGGTGTGTCAGTGCCAGCTGGACCATGCTTCTGTCTGTGGGACCTCTGTCAGTCCTTGTGTAGGACCCAGGGTATTTGCTCACATGGATTTCTGTCCCTGCCTATTGTAAAATACATCTGTCATTATGGATGTTGTAATCGATTTTAAATGTGCTGTTGCTAGCAAGAGAACTGCAATCTTCTTGTGAGCACCGAATACTCAGAAAAGACTCGTCGTGCTATGGCAATGATGAGCGAAAAGGAGCATTCATTTGAACTGATTGAGGCAAGTCTGTCCTTCTAATATCTCTTCAAATCTAAAGATCTGCTTTGCTGTCAAATAGATGCAATTTTTATATATTATATTGAATTCTTACAGTTATGCTGTTTGACTAATGACTAACACTTTAGTCATAAGCAGGGGAAACTAAGTGTCATGTGTGATCTAGCCTGCACACTTCTGTTGTGCATCAGTGATGGACAGAAAGAGCAGTGTTGGATTTTTCATGTAATGTGTGAGAGCAGCACACTTTTCAGTGACATGGATGCTATAGCAACACTTTAAAAATCATATCTAGGTGACCTGTTAGATTTGGTTCGGGTTTCAATAGAATTGTGTGTTTTACCAATTGCTGCCATTTATTTCTCATATGGTGAAATATTTTTGGTGGTATGTGAATATTTACAGGCCCTTGTGAAATATATCCGTGAGCTTGGAATTCCTGGGGCCATTTTGGTCTTTCTGCCTGGTTGGAACATCATCTTTGCCCTACACAGGCATTTCTCACAGCATCCTGTCTTTGGTCAGTTGTCCTATTTCACTTTCTCTTATTTAAGGTCAATTGTACGTATTGTTTCTCGATTTTGTTTTTGACTATCTTCGTTATTTCTAATCTTCTTTGGCACAAGTGCTCTGTAGTAGTTATATTTAGGCTAAAAATTAATGCCAACATATGACAAGACTTGAAAGTTCTGCTTTTAAGAGTGCTCTGTTATTATCATCTGCTTTTTGTAGTTTGTGCACTAATGTAGCAGTGAATGTCAACAGTTGAATGATGTAAACACATGTTGCAATGATGTTTTAAGTATTATTTTAATAGTTGATCTTTGTCTATGTACATTTATGATTGTGTATATTTATAATATATATATTTGTATGTGTGCACAATGTATATACATTTGAGATCAGTTACATTGTTGTCTCTAGGAGCATGACAACAACTGTCTTGTAAAATGACTGTCTTATAGGAATGAAAATGTGGAGCTGCCAAGCTTTATAGTTGCAATATTCAGGCAAAATATTCTAAATATGCGTGCTTATGTTAAAATATTGATTAAGATATGCAGAATTCTTGTACAGGATCTCAACAGTATCGTATTCTTCCGCTGCATTCCCAGATTCCGCGTGAGGATCAGCACAGAGTTTTTGATCCAGTGCCACCAGGTGTCACCAAGGTATGTCTGTGCAGTTTCATCAATACATCTGTGTTTTCTCATGTACAACCCATGTGCAGATACAGCCTGCACAGTGCACACTCTTGCATTCTCCTGCCTGTCCAGACAGACCCTATGGTTATAGTCTGTAAGTGCTTCTCCATGTCTTAAATTATCTGAACTAGCTGTGACGATTTTTTATTTCTACTAGTTTTGCTGCTTTCTCTTTGACCTGAATATAACTGGGTTTATCAAATACTCTCTTGATATTAGTAACATGTTGTATGCTGCAGAAGTAGTTTTATTTGTTTATTCTTATCTACAACACACACATAGTTCTGTTCATTTGCTTCTTTGATTTTAAACAGAATTTTAACATTTATTTCAGATTATTTTGTCAACCAATATTGCTGAGTCAAGTGTTACAATAAATGATGTGGTTTTTGTCATTGATGCTTGCAAGTGAGTTTTTTACCTTTGTGTTATTGATTATTTTGCTGAGTTTATGATTTTTTTGCCAAAACTTCCAGGGCATTGATTGTAGATATGATTCATTAGCAGTGGGGGGTGTGTGCCTGCTTAAGAATTTCAATAGAAAGATTTAATCATTTGCTGAAGGGAATAGTTAAAAAAATGATGGTTTTAAAGTTTTAGAAAAAGTCAATTTAACAGGACATCTAATGGAAATTAGGTGCCTTCTTTTGAGGCTCTCTGTCTGACTTCTGTACATATGCTTAGCAAAAGAGACATGGCTAATAAATTGTGGTGTCCATGAGACCATTGAATTTGTGATAACAAAGTCTTGAAATGAGTATCTGTATCTCTATATATGTATATATATATATATAGAGTGAAAGAGAGAGTAAATGTTTTTGTCTGATTGCAATTCCTGTTTTGTAGAAGAACAAACAAGACGTTTATTTAAACTTTACTTCTGCTCTTTGCAGGCGTAGTCTTTAGATAGTTTTTCGTATTTATTTGTATTTTTGTGTGTTTATTTGTTAGATAAATGTTTTACTGATTTAATGTTGAAGAGCCAAAATGAAGCTGTTTACATCCCACAACAATATGACAAACTATGCAACTGTGTGGTGTTCTAAGACGAACCTTGAACAGCGCCGCGGTCGGGCTGGTCGTGTGCGTCCAGGGTTCTGCTTCCATCTGTGCAGTCGTGCAAGATATGACAGGTATGCTCACTTATGGATGACATTTCATTTATTCAAGTAGTTGTATAGCCCTTTGAATTTATAGCGTGTTTTGTAAAATCTCTGTTTATTGCTCATCTACTACAGTTCAGCTGAAAATGACTTTATTTTATGCTTTTGCAAAGCAGATAAATAAAGACAGGGCTTTTAACTTTTTTAAACTATTTGCTGCAATTATAAATTCTTACTGGTGTTAAATTTCGATCAATTTGTTTGATGCAGTCTGTTTTGTAGAATGAGTGCAGACATATATAATTAGTATTAATACTTATGGACAGAACTTATTTGTGCAAAGTTTTTATTTCATCTTTTGTGTCATTTCCTGATTTCTTTCTGACATGTTTGAACAACAGATTAGACCAGCATACAACCCCTGAGATTTTTCGAACACCACTACATGAGCTGTGCTTGTCAATCAAGTTGCTACGCCTGGGTCCAATTGGTCCATTTCTGGCAAAGGCTGTGGAGCCTCCACCAATTGATGCCATCATTGAAGCAGAGGCTTTGCTCCGAGGTTTGCAATGAAACCCTTGACTATTTTGTCTTAAGGTTTTACGCTTATTGAATGCATGACTGGACTGATTGATGCCTGTGTTCTTTGACAATGATACAGTCACAGTATTCTTATGAGATAAGACACACACTTGCTTGTGCTGTGTTACCAAGATCCAGGTTGCTCTCTTATTAACCCTACCCTTATTGTTTCTTATGATTTTCAAATTTGTGGGTAAATGGCTTAGTTAGTAACACATGGAACATGTGTCACATAGAACATGTGTAACTCATAAATCGTCCTCTAGGTTATTGTCTCTGGTAATCTCTTGTAGTTCTGTTAAATGGCTTTCCTCTTTGTCTCAACTAAAACTATAGTAGTTCATCTCCTATACTTGTCTGTGTCTATTGTTTATACAAAATTGCTCAGCCACTATCTGCCAACCCACCCACCCACCCTTGCACTCAGTCTTTTTTACTGAAATTGCACCATTTACCTCTTCCATTCTACTTATGGGAAAAGTGTACCTCTGCACTACTGTAGGGATTGTAGGAAGTATTATCAAATTATTTAGTTGTGTTATGTGCAGTTTCTTACATACATACTTGCTAATACTCCTGGCATTGATCTATATGTTTAGAGATGAAAGCTTTGGACAGAAATGATGAACTGACGCCACTTGGTAGAATCCTTGCCCGATTGCCCATTGAACCACGCCTTGGCAAAATGATCATCTATGGATGCATATTCTTGTAAGGCTAGTATCAGTGGAGCATATACTTAGTTGGCTTAAGCTGAATACAAGAATGCAGCATCTTTATGAAGCATTTAATCGTAAGAAATGAATGAAGACTAAGAACTGAAGAAACTACATGTGATTGCGTGTATTATGTGACAGGGTGCGTTCATGTTGCTGGTAACCTGCCTTGTTGTTTGCACTGCTTTTATATGGGCATTGCTTTCTGTCTGGTAAACAGTGAATAACTGATGATCTTGTGATGATGGGACAATGTGGTGCAAAGCTCTGCCACTGTGCACAATGTTATGTAGGAGATGGTTAGATAAAGCTTTGGGTGATTGATTTGTTACTAGAAATTTTTGATCAAATTTTATGTTGAATACATAGATGTATATAGTTGTATCTGAATTCAATTTGTGATTGGCTGTACAATAATTGCAGTTGTTGAGTATCTAATAAATATCAATTTGTAAGGTGCTGTAGAATGTAACTAAGTTTAGCTGTTACATTAAACTAAGTATAGCTATTAGACTACAGCTGTGGGCTTGGTACAATGTCATTGTTGTGTGATTTTTCTTTAGCTGTGGCGATGCCATGTGTACGATTGCAGCCAGTACGACGTTTTCTGAGCCATTTATTACTCCAATGGACAGACGTCGTCTTGGTTGGGTTCACAAGAGTCTTGCTGGGACAAGGTGCAGTGACCATGTTGCACTTCTGAATGCTTTCCAGGCCTGGGAAGAGGCACGGTATGTAGCAGATGGCTCTCATGCTGTAGTCATTGTAGAGACACAGTTTGTGAATTTTAAAATAAAATCTAAACTCAGGACCTACTATTAATCAGACGTTCATGGCATGTCACACTTAATATTGGATTCTGTCCAAACTTTACAGAGCTGCTTATATTGCTACTTTGTGAATCTTCCTGTTGTCATCGACACAGCCTGTGCATGCCAACTTCTGCCTGTACACATAATGTTTGTGCATTAATATTAATATTAGTATCAATTTTCTATGTGCTACATTGTCACTGGTTTTCTGGTTCAGGGCTTTCCAGGAACCTAAGTTGATATTCCACCCAGCCCTATTTTCTTGAGTTAGTTAGTTAGCTGTGCCTTTTCAGTTGCAGGGCCCATGGAATGGAATGGCCTTCCAACCACAGTCTGCCAGGCCACATCTGTTGCACAATTTAAATCAAAATTAAAGACTTAACCTATTCTCCCGGAGTTATGACTTAGGAATGCAGCGCACCGCACTTTCGTGCAAGATTTGTTTAGTTAAAGCGCGTTATAAATGCTTAACTGTATTGTATTGTATTTGGGAATCATGCTGTCAATATGTTCTGTTAATGACTTGTAGAATGGGTGGAGAACAAAGTGAATACAATTTCTGTGAAGCAAAATCACTGTCTGTTCCTATACTCAGAATGACCAATGAAGCAAAGGTCTGTATAATTATTTTGGCCATCTGTTGGGGTTGAGCATTGCATTTGAGCAACACCCCAGTCAATATTAGAAGCTGTATGAAAATCCATGCCTATATTCACCGTACGTTACTGTAAATGTACTCACAAACCATATTTTAGAGCAGCGTTTCCCAATCTTTATTTGCCGTGGAACCATTTTGATCTTACATTATTTGGCGGAACCTCTGTCCGAAACTAAGCTTGTGCTGTTGCAGCTACAAATGCTTGAGAATACAGACAATTACAGGTTTAGGCCAAGATTAGCTTAATAATAACACAAATATTGATGACTAATGACATATGACTTCTCTTTCATATAAGTTTATATACAGATGGCAAGCAAAGTCTTCATTTGTTCACGCCAAAAATTTCCTCCGGAAACCTTGTCTTCACCTCACGGAATCCTAGGGTTCCGCGGAACACAGTTTGGGAAACGCTGTTTTAGAGTCTTCTTCATGCTTTCATACTTCTGCTTATTTGAAACTATTAGCAAAGTCTGGCAATCAGACACACAATCAGAAATAGACCTTTGAACTGACCTAACTTTTGTATTGTATATCAAGACAAAAACTCGGAATTCTTACTTATTTTGTTATGTACTATCAGTAAGCTAGTTAAGAGGAGCAACTTTTGAGTTTACTCTGTCAATCTTAAGACAGATTTTATAGGATTATTTTTTTATAGCGGTCTTGTTTGCCAGCTGATGTGAGGCTAGTTAGTTACCTTGGAAGAAGACTGATGACTTTTTAGCTGCTCACAAGGGGCTCAGTTAGCTGCTCACTGTGGTCTGTTTGCTCCTCACTTCAGTCTCAGCTGCTTACTATGGTTTCAGTTAACTGTTTGCTCTGATCTGTTTTCTGCTCACTAGGGTCTCAGCTGCTCACTAGAATATCAGTTTTCTGCTCACTAGGGTCTCAGCTGCTGATGCATGTATCGAATAGTTGACAGTTTGCATCTTTTGACTCCAAGCCTTGCTTTTAGGAATTTTTTTATTTTTGATTTCTAATTCATAATAGAAAAGCCAAGAGTTAACACCTTGTTTATTATGGATTACTATGGAAACCATGAAGGCTTGTATCCGCTTACCTCATGAAAGATCATGATTCAGAGTTCATTTTCATGTGTCATAGATTGCACAACAAAATAAGTCATCTTTCTGAGCAATCTGGTTATCTTAAAGGTGTTTCATTATTTCATTTTCACTTATCGACAGACTGGTTAGGTTCATTGTTGTAATGCATTACCAGTACAACTCCACTTTCGTCATTAGACACAAACTGTGTGACTCTAAAGTGACTGTTATTTGAGGATCAATAGTTCAGATTCAAATCAAGTTTTTTTCCATTTAGTTTCTTACTAAGTCATTTGTGTGGAATTACCTGTGTAAGATGATGTCGTGTTTTGTGTGGAACAGAACCAGTTGTCTGCTATTCTAATCAATGCTGGATTTCCTGAGGAATGCCTCCTGCCTCAGGTCTTCAATTTCCATGGACCAGACCCTAAACTTGATGTCGTAAGTTACTCAGGGCTATTAAATCAACTTTTTGTGCTCAGTCTCCCTTGTATAATTAGATTTTGATGAACACAAAGTCCTAGCCTAGTTTATTTGTCTGGTTCCAATTAAGTGATTTTGTAGTGTTTCATTATTTGATTTGCTTGAACTATTTCAGTCTCAAATTATGTCATCGTATGTTGTAGAAAACATTATATGTTTATGGCAATGGAATTAAAAAATATAATACTTGCAAACTTGAATAACTCCAGTTTGAAAGAACTTATTTTCAGATTGATACCTCGAGAATAGTGATGCCGCATTGTGGATCCTTTTACATGTGCTCATTTGAAAATAAAAAAGAAACTTTCAAAGTTCAATTTTCTTGAACTACTTAAACTCAATGCGATATTGTCCAGTATTCGAGGAAGTCGATGTTTAAGGCACAGTCTTACTGAAATAACTGTATTTACGTTTAGATATGCACGTTCTCTTGGACATAACTTCCCTTGTCGATATTTGGATGTTCCTTCCTCTCTCATTGCAGTCATTCTTTATGGATGATCTCAAGGAAGCAATGGTGGTGGATGTTTTACTATTTCTAGGCAATCTCATTGTTGGCAATGGGTTTGTATCCAAACGTCTGCTATCACAAAGAGAAGAGGAAGGTTTTGACAACAGAAAGCAAAGCCGCTCTTGTTCACAAGTCTTCGGTCAATTGTACCAATCAAGCAATTCGTTTTCAGTCACCATTCTTTGTTTTCGGTGAAAAGGTATACTTCACTGCATATTGCCTTTGCTAACTGGTTGATTTTATATAAATATTTTGCAAGTGATTATATTATTAGTAATATTGCACATTTAGTTTTAGCTCTGCTTATTGAACTGCATGAAATGGCAGAAAATTTCGGTTTAATTCTCACTGTGGAGTGAAACAATTAAGTATGCAAAAAACTCTGCTAGACGACAAAAGCAGTGGTCTTAACCTTTTTACTATGTCGACACCCCCGAGATTTTTAAATATCGTCCTGCACTCCCAACACTGAAGACAAAGAGAAAACCTTGAATATTCAGTTCAAATTATTACCCATTCATGTTGGAGATCATTTATTCATACTCATAGCTGCCAAATGGCTGGCATCATGAATGTTTAGCAAACAGAAAACTTATCCAAGGCTAATTAATAGTGTTTGCACACAAACCATTTCCTGGATTAGGATCTTTCATTGCAGAGAAGTTTCCAAGATATAGTGTGGACTCATTTACACACTCCAGGTTTATTTATATGCCATTCCTCTTAATGCAAACTGGTTTTTGTCCCCAAAAGCTCTTAGCTTAACTTGCCATATTGGATATTAGCTATTTTTGTGTGCTATGGGTTAATATTATTTCATCAATAATTGTAGTGCTTGATATTGAAAATATTCAGTATTATTCTTTTCAATGTTTAGCATGGTTTACATGTTACATCTAACTGCATGTCCCCAATAAACTAGTGTTAATTATTTCATGTCATGACTCACTATATATGTTTAGAGAACAATCTTTGTAGCACGTTACTGGATGAATTGCTTCTTAATGTGCTTTATTTAAAATTTAGATTCGTACTCGAGCTGTCTCGTGCAAACAGATGTCCATGGTTACACCAATCCAGTTGCTTCTCTTTGCGAGCCGATCAGTTCGATATGACAGCGAATTTGTAGTACTAGATGGATGGTGAGTGTAATGGCTTGTTCACCTTTTTTGGCAAAAATAAATTTTCTGTCATTTATTAAATTGTACGTGTCACAGACTTTTGTCAAGGTTCACTTAATGTACTAGTCATTCAAGCATACTGCTGTGGAAAATAAACTTTTGGTCTTAGCTGAAGAACTCAACTGTAACAGTACAATTCTCATTGATCACTCTGCATAGCACACATTTGCAAATCAAGATTAGAAACTCTGTTACTGTGCTTTAAGACATGCTCCTTTTATATGCTGTTCTAGCCTTTGATAAACTGTTTATAATTTTTATTGTTTATTTTAGGATAAACCTGACCATGAGTCCAACCACAGCAGCCAAGATCGTGGCTCTTCGACCAGCTTTGGAATCTCTTATTGTTAAGGCACTTGCTAATCCAGACGAACTCATGGAACCTCAGCAGGTCGATTCAGATGTCATGAATGTTGTGAGAGCCCTTTCAAGGTCTAATGCAGCCAAGTTTGGAGTAAAATCAGAGGAAGGGGAAGAGTACGTCAAGCCTCATTTTTGTTTCATCTTTAATTCCATTTTAAATGCATTCCTAACCCTCTTGCCCTGAGACCCCGATTTATCGATTTGTTACTTATTACCAAGAAACATCTTTATGTTTTGCCACCCATTGTAATTGTAATTATGACCATTTATAGAGCCGTTGATAGCAAGATACTTCTAACTACATAGTGCTTTACAAGACTATTCGCTGTCAGCGCAAATTAAGAAACTAACGCTTGGCATTATGTAGAATGTACGGTTTTTGACTGTTTTTGGAAAGCATATTGGTCTTGGTTTCCTGAACGGTTGCAGGGAGACTGGTTTAGGCACGTGGGCCAGCGACTCATAAGGCCCGATCGCTGATTTTAGTCTTCGTTCTTGGTACGAAAACATCGAAGGCTTTTGATGATCACAGTCGTGATCTCATGGGCTCATTTGATGTGGTCTGTGAGATAAAGTGGTGTACAGTTGTTGAGGCATTTATGCATAAGAATGCAGAGTTTGAGTTGATGCACTCTCCTATTCTAAGCCACTGAAGCTCGTCTTGCATCGCGGTTGATATGTGGTAGAACTTTTTAAACCGCAATACCTATGATGCCTGTGAGCTTAAGGTCAGCATGATATTGCTCAGGGAATTCAGAGGCATTGGGGTTAATATTTGAAACCCATGAACCCATGTCTGTAGGCCTAAGGTAATCAGTTAATGCTGTTTTTGATGATGAAACCATTTTTTCATTTTCATAAAATATAATATGGGTTTGTGGTTGTGTCTTCATTGGCTTAGGATATCCTTATCTCTGTGTGGATGTCTGCACTCAGCACTGTACAATACTTGGTCGAAATAATAATTCACCAGTTAATGTTTAAGTCAGTCTGTACTGAAATAACTTTCAAATTTCGATCAGGACAACTTCATTTGACACAATGCCCTTCCATGTATGCACTGGATGAACTTTCCCTCCGTTTTCACACGTGCTTATGCATGACCATTTAAGTTGTCAGTAGACACTTTAATAGACATCTACAGTATCTGAACCTATAATCATCGGTTGATTCTATATGTGTATGAAAGGGATTGAGGGCCTCTTCATGGAAACAGCTGTTCAAGCATTTCTTGTCAGCAGATGAACTTGTCAGTTTTAATTAACTCTAAGATCAGTATTAGAGTGACATGAGAGTATAAAGAGCTATAAAAATCAGTGATTAAAATTTCAATAATATTTATGGTCTCACTTGTTCTGTTGTTTTCTCTTGTAATTTTGTAGGCCACCGACAAAGGTGCCACGTCTTGGGGACTTTGGAGGCGGAAGAGGTTTCCATGGTGGTTACAGAGGTGGATCATCTGGTGGATATGGATCATCTGGTGGATATGGAGGAAGGGGTGGTGGATTGTTTGGAGGATACGGACAGTCGCGTGGTGGAATGTCCAGAGGACGAGGATCTGGCGGATATAGTCGTGGTGCTGGTGCAGGCTTTGGAAGATATGGTGGCAATCGTGGAGGATTTGGTGGCTCATACAGTGGAGGATACGGTGGAAGGGGAGGATATGGTGAACCTCGTGGAGGATTCAGTGGAAGCAGAGAATTTGGTGGATCAGATAGAGGATTTGGTGGATCTGGTGGAGGATTTGGTGGAGGATTTGGTGGATCAATTAGAGGATTTGGTGGATCAGATAGAGGATTTGGTGGATCTGGTGGAGGATTTGGTGGATCAAATAGAGGATTTGGTGGATCTGGTGGAGGATTTGGTGGATCAAATAGAGCATTTGGTGGATCAGATAGAGGATTTGGTGGATATGGTGGAGGATTTGGTGGATCAAATAGAGGATTTGGTGGATCTGATGTAGGGTCTGGTGGAGGATTTGGTGGATCTGGTAGTGTTGATCCTGCAGGGTTTGGTGGAAGTACAGGAGGCTTAAGTGGTAGTTCTGGAGGTTTAGGATCTACTGCTGTAGGATTAGGTGGAGGACTCAGTGGTTTAGAAAGAGGCCCTAGTTCATTTGATAAGGGGTCTAGTGGGTTTGGTGATGATTATATCGGATTTGGCAGCGGATAAATAAACACATTTCTGTAATAGATGTACAAGACCGTAACATCTAAACTTTCTCTCACAAGAATGGAGATCTAGCAGAACCAATAATGACTTTTAAAGACTTCTTTTTGATTCAAATATGTGAAGTTGCTTTTAGGTCTCATTATAACTTATTAAGTTGACTAGTTGTGTTAATGTGTTGGAATTTTTTTAACATTAAGATCCGTGTTAGTCTTATTATGCACTGTGCCGCTGTAGAATGTACTGGGATTGAGATATGAGATCATCATTAATTGATTAATATAGGCTGACACTAAAGTTTGTTCACCGTTTTCAAAATGCGTTTTCTCAGTAAGGGCTTCATATTTTTTTATGATATTTTGTCAGTGCATACACAAGTCAAATGAAAGATATGGGTACAAATTTGGTTAAGATCCGGTCCGTGGTTGCCATCATATATTGAAACAATTAAAGAGGACCAGTTTCCAGGAAACTGCTATGCGATGCAGTTTGTTCATTATAATATCACTGTGAACAAAATATTGGGCCTAGTAGACCAAAACACAATATTTGTACCCAAGTCTTGGAGACAAAGGCTATTAGCATACAGTTTGCTTTCTGCTTAATGATGTACCGACTCTGTAGGCCCCTATGGCATAGACTGGATTAGCGACTGAAGCGGCCCAACTTCTATCGATTTCCACGCTTGTTGGAGGCGACGTTTGTGCTGATCAGCGTTCTTTGGCTCATGATCATCATAAACGCTGAGAGACTAAATACTTCACAAGTTCTAAATGCGAGAGTCATCCAAAGAGTTGGGTGCCTAATCCTTCGACTTCATGTATGACTATAGAGATTGTAGACCAACCATTTTGTGGTCACATTTGATGTATGACAGCGTGCACCATCCTGTTTTTTTGCGGAATCCTTTGTGGACAACCCCTTTAGAACAAAGTGAAGGCTAATGATACTCCAGATGACATCCCATCCCACATCATCACTGATGGACTAAACTTCATCTGTGGAGAAGATGGAACGTTCTCCTCCAGTGAACCCCATTTAGTACATAAAACTTCTTGAAGGGTGACTCAGAGGCCATCCACATAGTATGTACACAGCGAGGGGAGGGGTTTCGAATTTTGGCGATTTTTGCATATGGGTGGGTAGGAGGTCCAGAAAATATGTACCTATGTAAATCTAACTGGCTAATTGTGACGTCCACAATGCGGAATATTAAGATCAGAACTGTGTACCCATTACCCAATCATAGACTATGTTCCTGCTTAATCAATTTTATGTAGCATTAAAACTTTTTTAAATGCGAGTGTTGTTAGTTAATTAGTTAGTTACTTCATGACAGTTAACAAACTTAAGCTGTTAAATATGATGCTTAATAAAAATAAATAGCCTGCAGTAAAATCAATGGCTTATAGATGTCCATGAAATGTACACAGAGAGGGGGGTCCAATAATCAGATTTCTTTGCCTACATAATAGATGGATCGGCCTTCATAAGTAAACAAATTATTAGAGCAGTATTGCACAGTCCAGTGTCCATGCTCCTAATTTTAATCAATTAATCGGCATGAATATTGGTGACATATTCACGCACGAGCCAGAAATGCACCTCGTGCACCTAAGGTGTACATTGTCGCATCATTTAACGCACGTTCCACTTCAAAATTTTAGGGATATACAATACGGGAGTCCAGTATATGCCTAACATAACAGAGGTTTCAGACGGTTCAGTAGACTGAGGCCTATGTTAGAATCACCCCTAGAATAGGGTGTGGGGTACAGCTCAGATGAAAAATATTTAAGAGTTCCGAATCATTTTGACCGAGATATTTAAGTTTGAAAACAGTGAACGAACTTTTGTGTCACCTTATATGAGCCTTGTCAGGTCAACATCAATAAACTTAGAATATTTGATTATTCAATCAATTTTGTGAATAGAATACAAGTTGTATCCAATGAACCATACATAGTCAACAAATTTGATTAAATACATTGATTGAACTGTTGATTAATGCATTCAATCATGTGCAAGACTTCATAAGCGCAAGAAAAGTCGAACCGTAACAAGTAACTACACAGAGCTTACAATTTACAGGCCAGGATCTACTCAGAGAATTGTTTTACCAATGAACACATATTGTGTCTCCATCTTCTACAGAATAGAAAGCAAGATCTCGCAAATTATTGTTCAGTTCTATTTCAGGTCCAATCATCTTACTTAAATAAGTCAACTTTAAGTTTGCCTGGTCCTGGATTCGGAACATGCGCTGGACCATAGCTTTTAGTTTCTGTACGGTCATTGTGAGCAGGATCTTCTTATGAAGGGGTGGAGAATCTCCGAGCATTGAACTTTTGATTTTGACTGTTATAAGGCTGTTCTTTAGTGCACTGGACTCCGCTTTCTTCATCTCAGAATCTTCAGCTGCCCCATATTTCATTATGAGCTCCAAGTAGCGTGGATGAGCTTCAACAAATGCATCAGAAAGTGTTGTTGTAAGATCTTCACATCCACCAGCTTTCTTCCAGTCCAAGCCATGCATCTTAATGTAGTCGATCTCTGCTCCGCGACGTTCACCAGCTGAAACAGTCATGCTGTTAAGCTTTTTAATCTTGGCGACCTTCGCTATGATCATTTGGCGAGCGGCTGTTGAACCGCCTACAGTTGCCACCAGAGGATTATTCAAACATCGAAGCTCAGTCAAGGAATTCAGTTTGTTCAGTTCATTAATTGATGACAAATCTGAAACGCAGTTGTTTGATATCCACAGCGATGCAAGCTTTTGAAAATATTTTGTCGTAAGAGCACCATCTGGGAACGAGATTTCACCGAGTTCTGTTCTATTGAGAATTAGTGTTTCTAGAAGTTTCAGCTCAGAAAGATTTAAAACATTTTTCCAGTTCTTAATTGGATTACCCTCAAGGTTTACTAGAACCAAGTGTTCCAGGAAGACTGGACAATTTTTGAGACTCGAGATGCGATTGTAGCAGACAAGCAGAGTTTGTACCTGCTGGAACATTGTAAGAAATTTGACAACTTGGTTCCAATCATAGTTCATATGGTTTGCATACAATGTCTTAACTGAGGTAAATGCACCTTCTGTGTTTAATTCTTCATTATCGGGCAGCTCCAGGCGATTACTAGAGACATCAAGTTCTTCCAACAGCCTCAATTGTCTAGCGATCCGAGTTACTTCCATCCAAGATGAAATGAGGCTGATAGAAAGGTTCAGCAGTTTCACATTTGGAGTGTTTTTGGCAATATCGCCTTCATCTCCTCCTCCATTTACATACATAGCTCTCAGACTGATGTCTCTCATCTCGTGAAACTGACTCTGCTTCAAGTTAATTTTCCCCGCACCAACCCATTCTACTTGGGTTTTCGTGCTTGTTCCCAACACGTACATTTCTTCTGGTTGCGTAAGTTCATTTTCGTCTTCAATTCTTCCGTAACGCTGCACCAGCGCCATCATATATGACATACCAAAGTTGCATTTCTTTGGCCGCAGAAATGACCCAGCAGTTGGATGTTCCGTAGAAAAGTAGCGCACTCCCTCGTAGCAGCCATCATGTTTGCCACGGCTGGGATCATCCCATTCAACTCCAACCCAAATTCCAGATGTTGGTGGTACCTCTCCAACAAATTTCACTGTAGCATAATGACCATCGCTTTCAACCCGTGTGCCTTTACTTGTTGTGACTTCATTCATTATGACTTTGCTTATGTCTCTACAAATACACAAACTTAAAATAGGTTTGTTCATAGATGTGTATTGATTTGATTGTGGAGCAGTTCAGCTCAATCAATGAAGATCATTTTGTTTCTAACCCAAAAGCAAGCTGCAACTAATATAATTTTATTATGTTTAGTCACTACAATGGCAAAAAGTAAACAAATAAAAATTAAGTGCACGACAGATGCAAAACAGGCATATACAAGATGATCACTTCTATGATCTGACATCTATAGATATACCTATACCATATACGTCACAAAGTCGTGCAAGTTCAATATTGTAATTATCATTTGCCACATATACTGAGGACAACACTATATAGATCTAATGATGCAAATGTTAATATGACTTCCATACAACAATTGACCAATAACATTTGTTTACACACACCTAGTTTTTGTATGATGTCTCTATGACCAGAATAGAACTAAATGTCTTTAACAGATTCCCATTGATGCAGGGTAAACAATAAAGATCTTTCTGTATAGGCCTACACTATTCCAACACACATTCAACTGATGCATTTGACTGTTAATAGACTAAGGAATAGATGAACAGAGGTAAGATTCTAGCAATCTCAATTTCACATTTTAGAAACCTATTTTGAATTCATAACAAACTATGGCATTAGCAAAAACTTTAATATGTTTAATTCCAACAGACATCAATTTTTAACTTTTCACTAGATATAAAATATAATCAAGATATTTCAATTCCCAAGTCGTGATCCAAGGGCTAGATTGCGGTATTTGTTATTACATGAAGGACCGACATGGAATCATTTGTTACCATTAAATATTACAGGATGTTCTGCACCTTTCTTAACACATATAATTATGTTATCAATGCATTGGTCTTACCACACGTTTCCCACAGGTAATGCACATCAATTGAAGCCTGCCACATCAAGTTCTGGCTCCAATGAGATTCTAAAGAGCTGTTTTGTGTTAGAATTGTGCTATGGGCTGCCTCGGACAGTACGGCGAAAGTGCAGTACTGGGGGTGCGCATATACACCGGGCGTCGTACGGTATCTTTTGGCATGCTGCACTCGAATGCGCGGCTAGTACTGAGTTTCAAATCACGACACAAACTGTGACCGACTCTCTCGATTAGGTTGAATATTCTACTTTAGAGTCTCTTGCACAGGTTGATGACCGACTTATCTAAATTTATTAATCGAATGGTTGATAGGCAACTGCACGGACAACTTGATTAGGTTCCTAACCGGAACCTAATCAACCCTCATGACGCTATGTGTATTATAATATACAACCCATTACTGCACTTTCACCAAGGAACAATAACGTGCTTACGCATAGCTATTACCATGCTGAATCATTTACAATTAGTCATGTCTGCACACTTTTTATACTTAGGCTAGCAACTAAGTTGCGTATCATGATCGAGTGAGAATAGTTTGACTCTTCTCTGTACCATGCAGTAAAGTCAAATAAATTTTCTAAAAACGACTAGAATAGTAGTTTAAAACGCAATTACCAAGTATCGCGAATATTCTACTTTAGAGTCTCTTGCACAGGTTGATGACCGACTTATCTAAATTTATTAATCGAATGGTTGATAGGCAACTGCACGGACAAATTTCGAACACTCGAACCTCGGGTATTACCCGACGAATATCCGTCTATATCTAGACGGATAGACGAATATCCGTCTATATCCGTCGAATATCCGAATATACCCGTCTCATCCATCGACGTCGATGTCGATGATCTCACGAATTTAGAGATTGCAATTCCAGACAATTGTCATTTTTCCGGAATTCTGGGAGTTTTATCGGTGAAATTCCGAAATTTTTCCGGAATTCCGGAATTCTCGTTGCGAACGTATTGACCGACTCATTAGTGTCAATTTCCACGAAATTCTCAACAAATTCAAATACTAATTTTGTCTCCTTGTGGCTAGTATAATACAAAACTACACATGGAAGATGCGTCGACGGTATCCCAAAGTCAACATATAGGGACAATGGTCAAAGAAATAGTTAAAAAGTTACAAGCTTAAGGAACAGAGACATAGTCCAATGTGTTAATGAATCCATTATGCACCAGGCATGTATGCTTCTAAAAAATATGAACGCTGGATGCACAACAAGTCCAAGATTTCATCACCGAGACTGCATTGTTCGCAACCTGGGTCAGATAACGCCGGCAGCAGAAAACGCCCGTTCAGCTTCAACTTGCTACAGATGCTCAATCACAAAATAATGTCAGACAGGTAGACTCCTCGTCATTGGCATTTCTGTTGTGTCGTTTGTATCTTTGTAGAGAGTTTGGAGTCATTCTGAGGGCTTTATCCAGAGTTCCCGCAATCACGGTAGTAATACAAAAAAATACGAGTCTTATTGCGCGCACGTACAGTTCACAAATTAATTTTGGCACAATTATTCAAAGTTGTACCTCACATGAAACGTACGGCCAATGTACTATACTATAGGCTATAATAATTATGTGAATATAATAAAGTTCTGAATCTTGTGTTCCATGAATTATGATGATAATAAATTATAATAATGAAAATAACTGTTGTTCAAACCCATAATTTCCATTCCGGAATTCCGGATTTCGTGCTTGAAAAATTCCAGAATTTCGGTATTTATAAAAGACCGAAATTCAGAAATTCCGGAATTGCAATCTCTACTCACGATCCCAAATACAGTATGGTAATTGGTCAAGCCGTAAATCATATTAATTTCATAAACGAGTAGTTCAGATTGGTACTGATTTAAATAATTTCTTGCCTAAACAGATATTGGATTGACGAAAGTAGCTGCGTAAATAATAGTTAATTTGATTTGATCTGATCTGGGTTAAAGGCTTAATTTACTGTGTACATCTAGCGCTGCTTGAGGTCCTATTCAACGTATTGGGAGGGGTAATGTCCTGCACTGACTTAAAGATTGTCTGTTGAGGTAACTGATTAAACTTTTCTATTACCAAGCTTTTATTATGTGTACCATTTATTATGTTTCTACATGCCATGCGAATGCAGGCGTTCTTATTAAAGAAAATACTTACTTACAAAAACACTCAAATTAGTGACAGCAATGAACGATAATGTCCTAATCGTGCGTCCGTGATGCGTGGTTATGACTCTGTTTTGTGTCACATGGATTCAAAATTGTTGTTATCTTGAACTTCGCCTCAAACATCCCACACTTATTCTTTAAAGTAAAACGCCCATCTAATTTATTCATGTTGCCAGCTGCACTTTGAACCCATATGTTGGGTTCAAGCTGGAGATAACCGCAGAGCTGACCTTTTTGTTTCCGCATAATGATTGGATAACACAAAGACCTAGTTTTTTAACCTGCTTTCTGATTGGCTTTTGTTCTTCGCAATTTACAGATTAACTGCTATGATAAACTTATTGCTTATGGCTGAGGTTAGTAGATTATGAGATATGTATTTATGTATATGTATACATGATGTATAATTATTATTGTTTTCTCGCAGATATTTTATGATCACTAGTCAAATATCAACCAAATGTAAGTGTTCTCTGCTGTGACGTGGGTGAGTTTTAAAGCTCTTATCGCAGCATTTGATAAAGGAACGCGAAATATGCTTTAGATCTTGATCAGAATTGATTAAGTAATAATTATTTTAGGCAGTTTAATGAAACCGAAAAAGCATCTGTTCATATATTTAATTTTCTTCCCAGTGACTGTGGTTAGTACTTGAAAGCAAGAACATGGCAGAGATCATTGAGAATTTTCAAGTGGATTGTGGTCATATGACTACAAATTCGATTTAATCTTCCCATGCGTTCGGTCAAAAAACAACAGGAAAATAATAGCTTCGACCCCGCTAGCTATTCAATGAATTGATCGATCGAGAGGTAAATATGTATTATAACGTATTTTATTATCTCGTTGATTGTACCGTGTATTTTGGCGTAGCATGTATTTCAAATTGGTTGATTTTGACGTGAATGGACGTGTAACTGTGGCTTAAATGGAAGCTGAATCGATGAAAAGAATCACGCTGTTAAGTAAAAGCTGGATTGATGCGAACGTGCAGTTTAATTGGAAGCAGGATGACTGAAAAGAAGGCTGTGCATGTAGAAATTGGATTGCTGAAAAGAATTAAAGAATTATGCTTTAATGGAAGCTGGATCAATGAAAAGAATCATGTTTCATTAGAAGCTGTATTGATGAGAGAATGCTGCTAAAATGGTAGCAGGATCAATGAAAAGAAGGCTGGGTTAATTAAAATAATTATGCTTAAATGAAAGCTGGATAGATGAAGGAAATCATGCTTTAATAATAGCTGGATTGATGAAAAGAATTATGCTGTCTTTGGACAATTCAGCGTTTTTCTTCAGTACATGGCTTGCAGTGATGTTAATAATAATTAAATATGCTATTTCTTCTGGTCAAAATTTTGTGTGTGTGTGTGTGTGTGCAGGGACAATGTGCTCTCTGCTCTTCCACCCAGGGTGAACTCATTGTTCCCCACACGCTTGTTGTATTGAATGCGCTAAACTACACATTTACCGGGCGAGATATTCTGTACTGCTACCTGTTTGAGTAGGTGCCACGTTATTTGAGGTACACTCTGTGCTAGACAGGCCAAAACCATTTCCAGCTCAAGATCCAAGAGTCAGGTTGTCAGAAATGTATGGTGAATGAAGAGGTAATAGAGATGAAACAAGGGGAAGATGAAGTGGCATTTTCCTAAAACTTGACTCTTGCTAAATTGATTGTCAGTACTATGCTATACTGGAATGATATTTTTTTTGTTTCAATACTTGTATGACTTACTTGTATTGCTTCAATAATCACGATGTTTGTTTTAACGTTTAGTTAGGTGTTTATGGTGTTAACTAAAGTTTTGGAACTCTTTAAGCTTTGCCTAAAGCACCAGTTCAGCTTAGTAAAAATGGACTTTTTATATTACTTTTATATTACCAAAGTTTGATCATGCCACCAGGGGCGGCGATCCCGGGCGTATAGGGGACAAGTCCCCCGCACCTTTTACATAAAGAGGACAGGTTATACATGTGTCCCCCATATTTCCTACCCCTCTCATTGGTGCCCCCCCACCTGTCAAACGAGATTGTCACCTCGGCATGCCACTGAATATATGAGGGGTGCCCTGCATTGGCTCCATATCCCGCAGTGGATTGTGTATTGCGTTTCTGCTTTGGTGTGGCGGTGCTTATTTACAAGAGCTCTGTTGCTGTGCCATGAGTGTGCAGGGACGATGTGCTTTCTGTAATTCCACCCAGGGTGAACTTCTTGTTCCCCGCACATGAACTGCAATTAGACAGCATCGCGCTTTCTCTGTTGTTGGCCCATGGAATGGGCTCCCATTATCACTGCACCTTATGCCTAGGGTCCACTCAGATGTGTTTTATAGTAGCCTTAAGACCGTTCTGTCCCGCCGGGGTTGAGTTAGGAGCGCTCCTGAATAGTAACCTTGAATGGGTGCTTTATAAATGAATGAACTGCGATATAGGCATGATTTTGTAATGTTTTGTTTTTTAAGAAATAAGGTACTTGTGGTTTAACCATTGTCAACCATCCAAGACATGAAACTGTGTGAAAGATTGTGATGAATAGGAGTGGACAGGTACAGGATCAGCACACGGACGTTGTTTTTCGTGTAAGCTGTGAAGGTTGCCAGGATGTTCCTGACCAACTAGATCATACTGAAGTTGCTATGGCTTGCAACATACATAGCAAAACAACTGCTGATGATTCGACATCAGAAATGGTTGCATCAGTTACTGCTGATGATGAACTGGCACTCCTTGCCAAGCTACAGCAAGCTAATAGGTTAGATGTCTTTAGTTTGTTTTTGATGGGGCAAATGTTATATTATACTCCCTTTGCTATGAATGTATGTTAAGATTGGCACACTGCTGTTGCCAATGAAAATCTGTTTGGTTAATGGTCAATTACTGGAGTTTAACTAATGGATTTGGTCAGAATTTTCTATTTCTTTTCTGCTGAATAGACTAGTCTAAAGTAACTGTTTTATTCTTGTGAAAGATGAAGCAAGTGATGGGCGAGATTTGGTAAGAGTTTACTGTTCTTAGTACAAGCATGGTATTGAATGACTTCTTTGCAATGTTTTGCTGGTGATGCCGAACAGGATGTTGGAGGCGGATTCTCGATCCCTTCATTCTCTAAGTCCTCGTCCACAGCACAAAATCGTTCAGTCATCTGATGGGGAAGTCGGAAAGCATGCCGGACTTTCACGGCAGAGCTCCATGTCGAGCATGGTATCAAGTGCTTCTGCTTGCAGCAGTGGAAGTAATCTTCCCTACGATGATGGTAAGTTTCAGTGGTTTTTTGAGGTCCTGCAATGGTGTTTGGTCATTCCTACGTTATGATATTATGCCTTCTGTGCACTATGATGGTAAGATATTGTTGGAATAATAATGTTGGTAAGGTTGCCTGATGATGTACAAGGTGGTTGCTCCTTCCTTTGGTAGCTATTGCCAAGCGAGGTATGTTGTGATTGAGTATGAACTAATTACAAACTCATATTTGTTGATGAATGATTATTAAATTGTATTTTTATATGATTTGCTTCAATATCTGCACAAGACTATGCATGTTAATAATAAGTTAGGTTAGAAAACTCTTGTTGTTAATTGCAATAAGAACTGCAATTCCTGGTTCTAACAGAATATTCGATGTTGGCATGATAAGCTACTATAGAATTTCCCTTTTGCTTCCACATAACCAGTCCACATATAATATTTTTGATTTATTTGACTATTGTAATAGGCTGCATTCTTGTCAGCCTCGTCAGTGAATACTGTATATACTCAACTATAAGTAGAGAAATTTAAGACTATTTCAGGACGGCGAAATAGGTCTTTCGACTTATACTCGAGAGGCGAAATAATGGGAGATTTTCATACCAAATATTCAACATTCAACAGCAGATATCAAACTATATAGATTGATTTATGACGGCCACATGCATTAATATTGATCTGCCCATGGTAAAATATATATATTTCGCGGTGAAATCTGCCAAACTTCTCCACCGAAAAACAGCAGATATCAGACTATACCTTTCGATTTATCATGGCCGCATGCATTAATATTGATCCACCCATAGTAAAAATAATTCACGGAGAAATCCGCCGAACTTCTGCGCCGAAAGACAGCAGATGTCAAGCTATATCTCTCGATTTATCCCTTGTTTTTGATTTTATGGGTTCGACTTATATTCGAGCCGTCAATTTTGGGCATTATTTTTGTCCAAAAATTGCGCTTATACTTGAATCAATTTATAGTCAAGTATATGCGGTAATCAAAAATTGATGATTGATGACATAAGGTTGGAACTTAGCTATCAAATGTTTCCAAATCGCTCCCAGAGACCATGCCATCTTGTTTCTATGAACACCTTGGAGATCGTTCAAGCAATTGTAATTGTAATTTTGGTAAAAGATTATAAGATGGCTGTTATTTCAGTTAGTCAGGACAACCTGTGGGCCGTATGGGGCAATATTGTTGCTGATTGGGACAACCTATTCAAAAGAAAACTGAGCCATATCAAGGTATTTTAAAGAACCTTCATGAACAGTTCATTTTTAATTGAATGAATTATGACAATTTTGTTTTGGGGGTCACTGGATTGTATTAGTCAGAGTTTGGTGAAACCGTGTGAAATAACTAGAACAGAATAGCCGAAACTCACCTTGGCTGAATGTCTCTTTCTCTCCATTATTCGCTTTGACAAATACTAGACACACAAATGGTTGCAATTCTGTTTCTGACATCTGTTGTTTGGTATTGTCTCAAAACTTATTAATAGGCTAAGTTTTAACTTAGGACTTTTATAAATTAGCTCTGTGAATTCTGCCAGTATATTTTTTTACCTGAAAATAGATTAAGCAGACAGTAATAATTTATGGCTACATGAAAATGTGAAACATTATATATGGAACAAATGGTACTCTATTCATACCTGGATCTGACACATGGTACTTAGGATTTGGTACTAAGTGGAAAATGTTGATCCTGTTATCCCTAGAAATAACAGCGACTGATCCGTAGTGGATGAGGAGAGAATTATCCTTAAATTCATATCCACCTTTGAATGTGGCTTTATGACAAACTCATTATATTTTGTTGTAAATGCTGTGACTTCTAGGAGTAATGTTACCAAGTCTACTGAAGTTCAATTTAATTCAGTAATTTTTCTTCTGTTAATGAGTGTATAGGTATTGTTTAATACACTCTGGTTACCATGGTGGTTGGTTTTTTGCACACACTGCCAGGTACCTGACCTGACACCATATTCGTGTGGACTCATAGATTGGAAACTCAGACTGTTCTACTGCAATCTGTTTGAAGTGATGCAGCAACTGATGGTTATCTGATGACTTTTGTATAGGAATTGGTGCGCAAGGGAATTCCAAATCCATTCCGTGGCATTGTCTGGCAGTTACTGTGCAATGTGAGCGACTGTCCGGATAAGGAGCGCTATGCTGACTACCTCAAAATGACATCGCCCTTCGAAAAGACGATTAGCCGTGACATAACACGGACTTTTCCAGGTCATGACCTTTTCAAGGAGAAAGATGGAATTGGACAAGAGAGTCTCTTCAATGTAATGAAGGCAAGCATACATGAGAAAGTGGAGTATCAAAACAATACGTGGACTCCTTATTTAACCCTCCAATTTATTTAATTTTTATGATTATTGACCAGTTGTTAAAATGTATTTGAATTGAACATGATCAGTTTTGTGCTAGAATCTGCTTACTTGTTTTTATGATCATTTTTTTACCATAATAGAAAATAGTCATAGGACATTTATTCAAAAACAGTATCACTCATAATTTTCCTATGCTAAGAAGATGCCGAATATACATTCATGTGAGTCACAATGTGTGTTTTAGTGGACATTGTATCATGTAATCTTTGTCACTATGCAGTGTACAGTTCTGTACACTCTGTAGTAAGATCTTGGACATGATATGCATGTGGGTACGTGAATTACTACAGTAGTTAACCTGGCTGAGGTTGCCTTATATTGTTCTAGGCTTTTTAGATTGACCATCCGCACATCTCCGTGGCTCTAATTGGTATATATAATTTATATTTGCCCTGATATATTCATGTTTGTGCCTGTAGGCTTATTCATTACATGACCGCGAGGTGGGATACTGCCAGGGCAGCAGTTTCATTGTCGGACTTCTTCTCATGCATGTAAGTTCAGGTCTATCTGTTCCGGAGTTACTTGTTAAACATTGGTAGTTTTCTAATAACCGTTAATAACCTGTTTCTTGGTTTTTAATTATTGTAGCTGTATTCTTTGGTAATTGAGGATTGAGAAAAGAGCAAGACATAGAAGTGGGTGTTCTTTGGGTTCTTGGGCACAATGTAATATTGTTATGTCTGTTAGCCGGTACCTGAAGGAATTGTATGGTTACACGTTGAGATGAGACTCACTATTAAAATCCATAACTGAGAAAAAATAAAGGGAAGAAGACACAGATCAAGATGAGAATGTTGGAGAAGTGAAGAAGGAGGACCAGCATCAAAGAATGATGGTGTGGAGATTATGGCTGCTGGTCATTCAAAAGATCATGTCCAGACCATGAGTCAGGATTTATGTTTGATAATGATTTGATCAGATTGCATAGTCTCTGTCTTGTGCGTTAATAATGAGCTGTTCATTGTTTGTTGCATTTTATCTGTAAGTTGTAGCAATTAATGACTGTTGAGCCACTGTAGATCACGCAGTGCATAATAGAGTGTAACTATTTCATGGTTTCATTAAATTATCTGTCCAGTGATTTTCAATCAGGTGCCTGCTTAGAATGAACATGGGGATCCTGGCTATATTTTAAGTTTGATACGAGATGAGGGAAGAGGCCAAGCACATTAGAATGATAATGTGGAGATTTGGGAAGACGTCCAGCACCTTAGAATAGTGATTGGTGAGATGAAGAAAGAGGTCCATTACCAGAGACAAAATGACGTGCAGATGAAGGAAAAACTAGCACCGAGGATTGTCCAGGGAAGCACGAACCCGCTCAATGATGAATTATCTGAATTATCGTATTGTAGCACAATGTGTACCGTTAAAAATTTATATACTGCAAGTTAAGCATGAATTTATTTAAATTTTTGGAATAGTACTAGAAGGTAATTAGACGACCGTCGCTGGTTACGTTACATGAGGTGAATTTCTCATTTGTATCATATAGATGCCTGAGGAGGAAGCATTTGCCGTTCTTGTAAGGATCATGAATGCATTCAACCTACGAGAATTATTTAAACCTTCAATGGCTGAACTTGGTCTTTGTATGTTTCAATTGGAAGCCATGATTCAGGTGACAAAAATTTTTCATATTAATATATTTTATCATCTCTATATATATATATATATATATATATATATACATGTATATATATATTTTTGTTCTGATTAATTTTTATTAATCGTGATTTTTCCAAACTGTTTCCACTTTCTGTTTTCTATTTATCTATTGCAAACATTCACAAATCTTTGTATTTGCTTGTTTTTATCAAGTCATATCATTCAATGGCTGATATCATGTGAGCTTGAATTTCTCCCCATCATAAACAAGTACGGTCAGAATCTATATTCTTGTTAACTTATTGGCAACACTTTGCAAATGCTTGTGGGTGAGTTTCATTTGTATTTCTCACTGACTCAGAGATGAACGATTCTCATGCTTCGTTGATAGGATCAGCTACCTGAACTCCACAGCCACTTCCAAATGCATGGAGTTGCTACATCTATGTTTGCATCTTCATGGTTCCTCGCGCTCTTCACTACCATATTGCCGATCCCTCTGGTGTGCAGAGTGTTCGATGTGTTCTTGTCTGAGGTAGGTTTCTATAACTTGAAAATGAGCCGTCAAATATAACTGTAAGTAATATAGTAATGTTTTAACTTAGTTTATGACATTGTCATGACAAATGGCTCAAATAACTCACAGTGATCCTGTTGTGTTGTTCACTTTAAAAGTTTAATAGGTTTTAAACAGATGATAAACCTATATCAGTCAGTCAGGTTTCAGATTGGTTCAGTCAGCCTAGTGTTGTGTTAATTCACACACAGTTGGTCAGCTACGACATGTCAATTGATTTCTTATGGCTGGCCTTATGCGCTGAAATTGTTACTTAGAAATTACTGTCAGTGTATATAATTATATTATAAAATTTTAAAGTTCCTACTGAAGTGTTAACATCATTTAGCAAACATACACCTCTGTAAGCATAACCAAATGTATGTGTAAACATTCAAACATTTTTCTAAGTAATTCTAGTCTGTTTTAGGCATATATCTTTAGAGTAGAATATTTTCACCTATTGAGCCTCAAAGCATCCATTGATGTTTCGACAGCTTATATGCTTTTACAGACATTTGTAATCTTCTGAGGTTTGGCTGCCCAAATCCTTGTGCTTCACAACCTTGGGTGAACTAGTTGTTCTTTTTGCAATATTTGCCATTGTGTGTGAACCATTTATGTGTAATGGCCTTCTGGATCTGTGTCAGATTCTTAGCACACTCTGGGTAGGTATATTGATGGGTGCTATGGAAATGCTCTGAATGAATGCTGCAGAACTGTCTTAAGCTCTGATCGTGGGAACATGTGAATGAATGTTAGTTTGTTAAATAATAGTGGCTAGTAATGCATATTATTAGTTTTCATTCAAACATGAACAGTTTATATATTGAGAAAATGAATTGCTAATGATGGAGAGACTAAAATCATAAGAAAGTTGTCAGCTGTAAAATTTCAATGCTGTAACACTTAAATTTATGATTACCAGTTAGAAGAAATAATGTATTGAAAGAAATTTGTTCCATTTTCATTTGAGCGGCTCATCACTGTAGTATTTATGCCGTATGTGACGCTTTTCAGTAATGCTTTTCATTGCCTTATTTGTTCGCATCATTTTAAGGGAATGGAAGTCATCTTTAGAGTTGGAATTGCCTTTTTACAATTGAATCTGGAAGAAATCTTATCTCTTGATATGGAGGAGACTGTCAAGGCAAGCGTTTGAGATATTTATCTTATTTATATTTTAAATTTTTATATTTAAATTTAACATTTTTAAATTATGACCCACCTTGTGGCATCTTTTTCTTCCAAGATATTTAGTTGCTTGTCCTGCCAAATGGATTATTGCCACAGATATTGATTCATGTGTTGGATTTTAACGTTCTTATGTAGTTACGAAGTGTCTTATCTGCCAAAGTGATTGATTCATGGATGAACGATCAGGTGTTACTTATTATGTACAGTCACTCCATTTTGACGTTCACGATCTTAATGAGATGTATTTATAATTGTGATTTAAAGTGCACTTGCTGGAATCTAATAGATCGAAGGAGTGTGTTGTTTATTTATTAAGTGCTTCTTGTTTGCAGTTCTTGCAGAAAGATCTGTCTCTTAAGGTTGAATCTGATCCAGACATTCTGTTGCACACAGCTTTCCAGGTCAAATACAATGCGCGCCGACTTAGGAAGTAAGTCTGGCTTCTTTGTTCTTTCCTTTTAGCATGTGTTTAAGTTATTGTTTCAATGTTTTACTTTGATCTTATATGTTAACACTTAACCTGCTTAGTAATTGTATGTCCTGATAGTTTCATCATTTTTAATTATGTATGACGCAAATGATAATCACCTTTTAATTGTTTTTCTTTTCAATGACCTGCAGCTTATTCCTGTTATATTGAAACAAACTGTTTTTAAGTGTTTTTTACTGTTACAATGTTCATTGCTATGTGCTTGAGTGATTGTAATATGACTGATTAGTGATGGCATTTTGTTGACTATTGAGCAAAAAACCTGTCAACTTTGAAAATGCACTAAATAAAATAGAAGCACAGAGTAAATCAGAACTTCATTCTTCACATTACAACTTTATATTACTGTTTTACATTACCTCTTAGTAACTCAACAGGTTTTGTGGTATTGTAGCTACTTGTGAAGTTGCCCTTTCCAGTTTTTAAATGGGATTTTCTGTGTCATATAGGTTAGAGAAGGAGTATAATGCCCTTAAAACAAAAGAACAAGAAGAGCAGATTGAACTTCGGGTAGGATGTTATGTTCATCAATTAAGGGAACCAAAATGTTTGCCTTTCATTGAACTTTGTTATTTTAAACATGTAGTAAAAGAATTGTCTGTGTAAATTTGTTAAAGTACATAATACTGTTTAACTAGTTATGACGTTTCTGAGTTTTAGAGTTAACTAATGCTTCTTCCTGTTTTTACATGCCCTGATGTAGTTTAGGTTCAGACTAAGGATATTTGCCATCTGGTTTATACCATCTTTTAGTCCTTTGTACTTCAATTCTTGACTGACTTAAATTATGATTATGAAGGTTTGTGATATAAGTTCAAAGTAGCCTTTGGTTTATGCCTTTTGTTGAGTTTCATGAATATTTACTAAGTAATGCTAGAAAAATAACTTGCAACAGTGAGTAAAAGTGCAACAAAATTGTTTAACATTATACATTTTTAATGTAATATTCTGTTTAGCTACCAGTAATTGAATAGGTATGGTAAAATAAATCAGAAATATTGATTGCTGTTTTTAAAGCTGAGTTGCTGTTGTAGAATTTGTAAATATGTATTTATATATTGCTTGCTTATTTTATATGTGTTGTAATTTCAGCGGTTGAGAACTGAAAACAAACTGCTACAGCAAAGAATAAACAACTTGGAAAAGGTCTGTTTCAATGGAGCTCTTGGTGATTCTGTCTTGTTGCATTTTGGTTGTTTTTTGGTTAGACTGTGGTTTTAATATTTTCTGCGTCTAAATAAATGGACAGAACTGGTGTGTAGGGGTAAGATTGGCATCTTTTTTATATATATCCAATTTAGTTAAGAAGTTAAGGTCTTTGTTGGAGGTGAGCTGATAGACGGCAGCTGTGGGAACATTGACTTGCAAGTGGTCGTGCTTTTATGAACTTAACCATATTAAGATCTGCTTGTAAGATGACCATATAAAGAAACTTTAGAGGTTCATGAAAAGCATTTTTAAAATCCTTTGTTATGCTTATATTGCAGACTTGCATGTATATGTACAAATGTTTGCATGAACAAGAAATTTATAGATAATTTAGAAGATGTATTTCCTGTTGAATGTGTCTTCAGGAGACGGAGACGCTGGCCGACCGACTTATACATGATCAAGTCAAATGCGCTCAACAAGAAGAAGAGATCTGTGTTCTTAAGCGTCAGGTGCTTACCATCGACAGAAAAAGCACAAAAGAGGTGATATATACAAAAATTAAAGTCACATATTTAAAGAGGAGTAATAGTCATCTGACTGAGTTTGTGAAATTATTAATATACATGACAAACTTATACGATGCTAATGCTATCTGTTCTTTACTGCTGTTTTTATTATAACTTCTTTCTAGGTTGCATCAATCTTTAAACATTTTAAACATGGCAATGTAATGTAATTGAACATTTTTTACAACGTCGCTCAAAATCACCAGCACTCTCAACCTGAATTTCTGTTAGTGTGTGCTTTGCCCAGAGAACACGAAAGTCCTAAGGTGTCTCCGGAACTGGGAAGATGAGAGGGCTAGTTATTCCAAAGCACAGGAACAGTTCCAAGCAATGTATTGCATTGTCAACGTGCACAGGAATAATACAAACTATCTTAGAAGCATGACCATATAGTAAATCCAGATGATGCATCATAACTATCGTTCTCTTAGTAATTGCTGAGTCACTTCAATTGATTTTCAAGAATCGTGATTTGATTTTAGATTAGGAATGGCACGTCATCGACTGGGTCAGAATCGCCTGTTTTGTCAGCTTCCAAGGTTCCTCGTCCTTCCATTCTTTGGCAGACGCAGAGCAACTCCAAAGACAAAGACACACGAATCGAACAGCTCCAGAAGGAACTGGATGAGACAAATGCTGCTCTTGTTACCCTACACAACAAAGTCACTCAGCTCGAAAATGTAATATGATAAACTTATAACAAAGGCATGTAAAAGATTAAAGATACATATTAGATTCTACCATAAAGACAATATTATAGTAATTTATCTTGCTGCATAATTTTATTTAGCATTATTTAGATGTCTGAAAATCGCTGATCACTCTTGACCCATTACTTATAATAACAAGCATGCACTAGAGAGAAATTGATGCAAATGAGGACAGTTTCGATTAATGTATCAATGAAATACTATGTTTGATGTTTGAATTGGTTAATGGAAGAATATACTTACTTACTTACTTACGCTGAATGGCTCTACAGAATGTGAGTTGAGTGCAGGTAATACTCAGCTGTATTACGCAGTCTTCATTGGAGACAGTGGTACATGATTGATCTGAAAGCTTGGCCCAGATCTCATTTGAGGTTATGCTAGAACATTTCTCGTCCTAGACTTTCTCATCAAGGACTGTCACAAACATATTTGTATGTCCTACATTGTCATACATTCAATATTACTATTATATTAATAAATACTTTGCTGAACTGATAATGATGACAATGTTTAGGAGAGTTTTCAGTCTCAGCAACAGCGTGATGCAAACTTGGAGTTGCGTATTCTACAAGAAGACTTAATTGCATGTAAGCTTCGTGAAGCTGAAGCGAACATGGCCATCAAGGAACTGCAGCATCAGGTCTTTGAAATGGAGAAACACTGGCAGGTCAGCAGAACCTTCTGCTGCTTGGTTGCCTGACCCTTCAAATTATACACTTCTGATTAAACTGTCAACACCTTAATAAAATACATTTTACTTATGCTATGTTTAAGTTAAGATCTGGAAACATGAATTATGAAATATTTTAGTAACAGCAATGTAATTATGTGAACAAATATTTACGATAAAAGCTATGAAGAAGTGTATAGTCTAAAACTTCACTCATAAATAATTTGATGACCTTAAATTTGTCTTTCAGTGAAATTGTTTCATTAGTTTTTGTGACAGTAGCGGATCTGTAGACTTGAAAACCAATGAATTTCTGTCATTTCCCTTTTCAGAAATTCCGAGAGCGAAATCGACAGAGCATTGACGAGAAGTCTTCGTCATCTGGTGGGTTAAAGGTACAACAGCTGAATGAGAGCCTGATGGCCGGACAGATACGGGAGGCAGTGCTTGTCTCAGAGATGACAGACCTCAAACAGAAGCTTGTTCACCTGGAACAACAGGTAAATGTTTACGGTACTTTGTCTGTTTGCTGACTGTGTTTACAATGGTATTTTGAACGTCGAATTTACTAAATGAACTCAAATTCATTTGCGATTAGCTATTTGGGTTTGTGCTTCATCTGTAGGTGATAATTATGAAACTTTGATTGAGAGATGAGATGAGATAAGGATCGAGCCTTGGAACGGTGTTATCAGTGACAAATGCACTGCACTTCTATCAACTGTGTGATCTGCTATTGCATGACTTCTGTGATGCACAAGTGAAGTCTGTCATTTCGAGAAGTTGTAGACTATTAGCTTTGGATTCAGATAAACAGCTTTGTTTGGAATACATGTCTCAAGGTTTAATTAGTAAACCATTCTTAAAGCTGGCATCAACTGATTGTCTACTAGAGACCATACATATGATATAATACTGTATTTCTAGTTGCCTCACCTTTGCATATAGACTTAAAAAAAGCATTTCATTTTCTTTAGACTTTAACACTAATAACTACTTTATATCAAAATCAAAGATGTCTGTAGTTCATGGTCATACAAAAGGTACCGAGAACAGTGATTGAGACAAACACTGCATGTATGGTGGCATTTATTAACTTGCATTTCTTAACTTGCTTCTATTAACTTGCATTTATTATGTGTTAACTTGCTTTCTATTAGATTGTTAACAAGGTCAGTTAAATTTTGTTGGTGTAGCGTGGTATATGGTACTAATGTCACGTCTTTGAATTTTTAAATATATGAAGATTATTTTCTGTAGGATAGCAGAGCCAAGGTTATTGCTGTTGCTGATGACTTGGTATGTTCACATATTTCATACTAACCATGCCTTAACCCTCATGAATAACCTTATTATTGGCTTTGCTTGATTGTTTGCAAGCACTTATCTAGTTTGTTTGCTTCAGTCCTTGGCAAGTAAATGCTTGGAAGGCTCCTTCAAATGTTGTATCTAAATTGGTTTTGCACTGCTCACTGCTTGTGTGTTTCTGAACAGAACCACACAAATGAACTTCGCTTGTGTCGTTCGCAAGAGGAAGTCTCTTCTTTGAAGAAATGCATCGGTGAGAAAGAGAAGGAATGTTCAGAGATTAGGGGCCAGTTGGACAGCATCAAAACAAAGGTTCTGTTGTTTCTTTACTATTACTGGTTGGAACTTTCCAAATTCTAACCTGATGACAGCATTAGCTATTTATGTTTAAGGCTGTCAATGGGTACCTGGGTACCCGGCCGAAGCTGACTACCTGGGTAATGAAATCGGGTTTCAGGTACCCGAAATTCCGTAAAAATACGCGTTATTACCTGAACATATGCCAGAAATTAGAGCCGTACCGATATCGCTTTTTGCGATACCGATTATTCGTTTGCCGATTATTTAGCCAATTATTTTACCGATTATTTCTTTGTGTTTCCCAAGATGACCGGTTCTAAAAGATAGACCTACTGCTACTGCCAATTGTTGTGATACAAGCAAAACACTTGATCCTTAGGAGACGTATGCATGTAGTTGGGGACTAATCCTAGGCAGCCAATACAGATTAGGCACACTGCCCGCTGTCGACCTTGCATGTGGAAGAGAGGAAAGATATATCTATGTAACTACATGCCTTGTTCTAACATACCAATGATGCCATTCCCTCCCCAGACAGGCCACTTTTACGACTTGCCAATTTGGCCTAAAATGACATGATTGTGCCCAGGGTAATCAAGCTGGCACTATGACTCACTCTGCGCAAAAGCTGTAGACACTTTCCTGCAGTACTAGCAGTCTAGCACAATGGTTACTGGGTTGTCTGAAGTAGAAGCCCGAGTTCCCCACGCTATGAAAAGACATTCCGTAAAAATGCGCGATTTTCTACGTTTCCTAACAAAATATTTGCGATTCGATGGGTATTCGGGGTCATCATTTCAACATGTTTTGACAGCCTTATTTATTTTAATAGTTTCTGGTTACTATGAGAGCATACTTAACCCTTTAACGACCAGCTACATATGTTTTCCCATACATTTTAGTACACGCTGGTCGTTAAAGGGTTAATAAGCAGCCATTCGTTTCATTCAGAAAACAAGGGTTTAGAGAAAAGTAAAGCTTAGGCTTTCATTCTGTATTTTGACTTTGAAATTGGTGTTTTAATGAAATTACAATCCCTGCTGAGTGCATATGTTTCTTCATTGTTGTCACAACAGAGATCCTGTTATATTAGGAGTTCTATAGTTTGTTTCTCATTTATGCCCTGTTCACTGGTATTCAGCACTTCCCAGCATGCTTGTAATTCCTTCTATTGCCATTTATATGAACTTATTTAATATTGTCAGTGAAAGACCTTCTGGGTGTGGTAGAATGGCAGCTGCATACCAAAAACTGAAAATCCTGTGATGAAGTGGTAATGCAATGGATGCTATAATTAGACCTGAGGATATACCCAAGCAATCTCACATATTGCATGGTGAAAAAGTGTTAAATGCTGAGGGAACTACTTTTTCTTAGAAGAGAGATTGCCTTTTACAGAAAATGTTTGGCCTTTCTTCTTTCTTAGAGCAGATTTAAATAACTTTCACTGGTCTTGACAATTATGTTCTTCTCTGAACACTTGGTCAATTGTCCGGTTTTTGAATTTTAATTTCCGTACAAGCACACTCTCCACGTGGGACTCAGTGGCTTTTTATTGAGTGCTGAATTTAATGGTAATCAGCATGCATGTACTTCAAATGCTTATTTAGACCTGGTTTAGTTACACTGCAGCTATTAAGAACATTAAAGTTATTAAAGAGACATTTTAGATTTTAACTGCAAGCTTTAAAATATTCAATTAGGCTTTATAATTCTATTTATTATTTTACAAAAGTGTATTTCTAGTTTTTATATTTAAAAATGATACAGTATTGTCAGCATGTCCTGCTTTGCAGCACCTACTTTTCATAGTCGTATTTGGCTAAATAGTTAGCTCAAATTTGCATATTTGGCCAAATAGTAACTATCCTATATACATAACCTTTTTTATGCACTCCTATCAATAAATTAATCCATACATATATGCAAACACGCATCCCATCTTCGTATAAACTTACATACATACATATACATAATGTAAGGAAACAATGATGCACACATAGACAATTCATTTTGTGCATGCATATTTCATATGTTAATTTCTTGTTAGAATCCTAAGTATGGAAATACTAAAATCTTAGTACTGTGACTAATTTGCATGAATCAGCACTGCTGACATGAAATACATGCTAACTAACCCTAACTAACTAACTGTTGATCTGGCCAACAAATAACTATGTTTAGTAATTAAGATAGATGACTAAAGTTGATTCATATTATGATTGGTTGTGTGGCATCAGAAGTTTTCTTTAATTAAGACCAGAGAATCGTATCAGCTGTTTTTGTATACAATGACTAGATCACTTTCTTGACTGAGTCAACTAAAATAATTATCAGTTGACTTCATTGGCTCAGACCAACCTGAAGATTTGCCTCAGTTGTGTGACACAAATTAATTGCAATGCTATGCAGTTTAACAAGTTAAAAGCATCAGTCTACAACCTGGATATACATTAACTTGTTAATTTGTTCCAATAGCAAAGGGACGATGTAATGGTTGGAAGGCTTCGAGAGGCTGAGCAGTCACAGCTTGTCACTGAACTGAGGAGAAAAATTGCAGAACTTGAAGTGCAGGTTTGTTAGATCATATAAAAAGAAATGCCTTGCTTGCTTTAGACCAGCGCTTCCAAATATTTTGTCTATGAAATCATTTTGATCTGAAATTTTTTATGGATTCGCCAACCTTAACAAAATGTTCTGGTATCATCATCATCATCAGTTACTAATGCCAGCCATTATCATCGGTTATTTGTCAAGTCCATTGCTCCCTTAGTGTTAACCCAACGAAGAACTCGTCATTATGCTTTATCATGTCAATAATGGCAGCTGTTTTGTCAACCCTGGTGAGTTACATATTTATTTCAAACCCTTATTTATTTAATATAAAAATTTCTGACTTTGTTTATATATGATCCATCTTGATAATTTCTGACTTTGTTTTCCATATGACCCACCTTGATGCAATAGATGATGATAATATTTTGGATCTTGATTCATTGTGATGACATATATGTGATCATTTTTCACAAAACCAGTCAGAAGTTGCATTTTATGAAATGCCTCATTTTGGCCTTTTAGTGGGAAAAATCCATTTTTCATCGCTTTGGACATTTTTACACTAATGATCAAACAAATTATTAATAAACATTATTGCCAATTGTTTTTGCTATAAAATAATGCTAAACATGTTTAATGAATATTTATTGGAACCTATGCTAATTTAAAATTGGAATTTCTGCATTTTTATGAAATTTATGTTGATTTTCTAGGTCTGTTGCATCATTTTTTCAGGCTTGCTCCCCTACAATAAATGATATCGTCTGCAAGCTTAACATCTGCTCTAGCCGTCTTGTGTATTCGAAATGGACTAGCTTTTAATCAAAGCTTGAGTAAGAGGTCGTATGCAAAGAATTACCATGCTGCGGAAAAATGATAAAATAATCCCACGAACTTTGGGAGCAATTTTCTCAGAAGAGAAGGCGAACATAGTTCGATTTTAAATTGACATAACTTTTCTCAGGTATAAGATGTAAGAGAAACAGAAGCAATTCTGGAAAGCTAATGAGAAGCTCTATAATGTTGCATCAAAAACCGATTTTTCAAATATGGAAATATGTGACTGCTTTCGCACTGAGCCATCACATATTATCCCAGTGAGGTTGATTACCATGATGTATTATGGCAACTCTTGGAAGTTCAAATGCTATATGTTGTAGCTTTCAGCAACTTGGCTGTATGTTGCTGAACCAAAGGCAGTATTTACTGATGAGGTGATTGAGGGAAGGCACCTAGAATTGAGTATCTGCTGAATAATCGTTTTGGTCTTTTGACAGTTCTGGAGTTATTCTTACTCTATGGTCATACGGTTTCACTGTTTTTTTAGAACACAGATCTTGCAGCCAGACTTGACCAGAGCCATCATCAGCATCATTCCGATTCAGCAAATGGAGAAGGATTTCCAGTTCAGGTAGATTTCTCCTTCTGTCTCTATTCTCCTTCTAAATTTCATCTCCATGTGCTGTAACTTATATAAAACAAATATTTTTCATTGAAACCTAATTGGCAAAAGTACCAAATTGTTTGGATTTTTAGTATAGTGGTTTTGAAATGGTTATGAGCCTAATTGTTTCAAATGATGAACTCATCAAATTCATAATGAAGGAATTACTTACTTATTTGATCATATATCTCTGTGCTACAGTCTTCAATGACCAATAAGACATCTGGCAGTAAGGTCTACTTGAGATATGGTTGTCAGACCGGCTTCAGCACTCCAAGCGGCTCCACCTTACGCACCAAGCCGACTGCGGCTGTCACAGCAAATGCACTTCGCATTCCAGAACCAGACATTGATGCTGATCGCACTCCAACAAATGACTCCTTCAACATCACTGCTTTTGTGGCCGAGAACCAGCGAACGGTCAAAGGCCGACCGCTGTCATTTGGAAACCATCCAACTACGTGATTCCGTGCTATTCAATTTCATTCATTTCTGGATTTGTTAATTCATTGTTGATGCTAATTTTTAATTCCATAAAATCACTGTGATAAAGGAATTTGAGTTCTTGATTGTATTTATTGTACTGTATTGTATTTATTAATTTATATAGCACCACTCTCATCAGTGGTCATTCAGTAGGAGAGAAGGATGTAGGAAAATATCCAGGAAAAATGGTAACATGTATAAAAGAGGGAAGGTATTTATTTCATAATAAAGGCCCAGTGGTTTCAGAAGATCTAGTTTGACCATATGTAGTGGTCCTAACTTATGAAACAAAGAGACCATGCCAATCCATAGAGCAGTGAGGTCAATGAGAAGCTGTAAAAAGAGGAGCGAATGTGATCCCTGAGTTATGTCAGAACTATGCCCAGTTTGGACTTATGGCAAGAACAAAAAGTTTAAACTGGATGTGATTTAGTAGAGGAAGCCAGTGCATATGATTGATAACAAATGAGGACTTGTGGGAGAATTCAGAAAGGCAAGCAATCGATGTGATAGCAGCTTTGAGATCTGATTAGCTATAAGGGACAGGCGGACTCTAGGGAGGTCTATAAGAAGAGAGGTGCATGAACTATTGAAGTGAAGGTGGATGAGGAGACAGATCTGCAATGGCACTTGAATGGACGCCGGAGTTGAAACTAGGAGGATTGATGTGTCAGAAGCTTGTCACAGAGAGCAATATTGGAAACTTGCGACTTGTCACATTAGCAGAATAGATGTCAGATAACATGTAGAGCAGAAATGCTTCAGTTAAGTGGTTGGTCCGAAATCCAGATTGATGGAAAATGAGAAGGCATGATAGATCAAGGTAAGGGATCTACATGACATTCAAGGGTTTCGGTGAGGAAGGACTGGTTGGAGATGGGACGACAGTTTTTGCAGATATTTAGGTTAAGGTTGGCCTTCTTAAGTGTGTGGAAAACCAAGATGTGTTTTTGTGAAACAGGGATGCAGCCCTCAGCTAGGGATCTACTGAAGAGATCGCAAGATCATCAAGTACGTCAGCAATAATAAATTGTTTTAATGTAGGTTTAGTTGTCTAAATGGATGCATTTCCTACATAACAGTGAATACTTGACCAGTTTGTGTTTTTATTAATCTTAATTCCATTGCTATTTTAGTAGGTTCTTTTATTACCTGTGTGTGATGTGACAGTGTGTTGACCACCTGAACCACATCGTAATATGACGTTGGAAAATATCTATTCTTGGGTGTAGAGATGAGTTTGTAGTAATATGTGATTAAGTTCTTTTCATTTATAGTTCAAATCTGAATATAAGAAAATGGAAACTTATCTACATGGCTACAATGTCTTGTACATTGTACAACATTTACAACAGTCAAACTATTTGTATATTCGATCCCAAGCTAGACTGTCTTACTATCTATCAGCATCACTTTGACTTGTTCTAGTTATTTTGTTAGGGTTTTGGGTTCTATACTTTGGAGATCAGTCATTAATATTCTTAAAATGTCTGCTTCAAACAAGAGCTCATTTCTGTTCTGTTCTTAAACCTGTGCTGCACAAAGCAAGCAAGCAATCAACATACTAGGGATATTTTGTCTATAATTAAAAATATTGCTGTTATTAATTAATTTTTATTCTTGTTAATATTGTATTGGTAGTGCATGACAAGGCATTGTGATATGACAATTAACAATTGTGAATGAAGGACTTGCCAAATGTCGTTGCATTGTGACTCTCTTATGGGAGATTGAATGAGAAAAACTTTGCAGCACAAAAGCAACCAATCAACCACTTTGTGGGCATGTCATAGAATTTTGGATTGTGGTGTCTGATTACTTGCACCACTGTTACTAATATGCATGAAGATGATTTGTGGTGCTAGTAATATTTCAACGTTTCTAGCTGGAATGTAAACATGTACGAAGCTTCCTGCAGGATTGTGTCTGTCTTTAGATGTATTGTCTGATCTGTTGTGTATTAAATTTTCCTGCATATTCAGTCTGTCTATATAATGTAGCTAAAACAAACTTCTAACGGTCGGCATATTGACTATATTCAGTATCTTATCATTATCCAATCCTGTACAATTTGTTGTCAGTTGATCTTCTTCCAGAAGGTCTTAATTCCATCTGCATCTGTAGTAAAGTCTCACTTGCCTGTTTAAAAGCTTTGTTCTCTGGCTGTGCGTAGAGTCTATATTAAAGCTATGTATTTTAAACGATATGTTAAGGTTTGCTTTGTACATTCTATAACATTCTATTTGAAAGACTGTACAAAGATTTTATGAAAATGACGTAACTTTCTGAATTCAGTTTAAAGCATGGAAGTGATTCTCCGTGGGAATATAGATCGGTCATCAACCAGTATGTAAACACAGTATGAACATAAATTTTATTCATTCATTCATTTTAACGTCTACATAGGACCCCTCAAGAAGTCTACCCAGAGGTACACCCAGCCCAATACAGATCAGTCTGTAGCAACTTGTAAAATAAGGGTGCATTACTCCTTAGCAGCAGTCACATCTTTAAGGGAAATGTGTTCCAGGTGGAAGGGACAACAAATATAATGAAAAAATATATGTAAATCTGTATATCGTGACCTTTATAAGGCCAAGTACCTGCCCTTCAGTACATGTGAATTACCAAAAGGCACTATATAAAAGTTTCTTGATACTTCAATACAAATTCTTGAATAAGATCTGAAAAGTTGAAGACCCTACCTTAGATAAGCTGAATTTTGTTTTACCTGCCTTGTGATGAACAGTATTGTACAGAGTATAGATCACACACACACACACAAAACACACACACACCAGCAGAAACCCCATATGTCAACCATTGTTGTTGTTTATGCCTTGTGAATTAACTGTAGGTCTTTCCATGTATCTGTGTGTTGCCAAGAAACCTGTTTCATCATATTCTCTATTTCTTCAAATTGCTTATCCACGATTGGCGGTCCCTTGACAGTGATTTTCTCTATATTAATCCAATTGCAATTGGTGTTTGTGAACCATTGGATAATCTCTTGTGCACAGGCACTATTAAAGTTACTATTAATTTTAATAATAATAGTAATCATGGTTATGTTTAATCCTTAGACTAATGTTGTCATAACATTATGTTTATGTAACACTTTGATAAATGATTCTGTTGAATCCACTGTTGGATCACTTGTATGTAAGTAAAAATGTATGTAGATCCTTTGGTGGTGGCACAGAAACTACTAGATGACGATGTTTCTTTTGACTGACTTTTTGTGTGATGTACGTTAGTTTCTGCTGTGTTAGAGAATAGAGACAGATTGACTGTCCGTTGTTCTGCTGTAGTGTTCTGCTGATCTTGTTGATTCACTGTCACTTAGCGAATAAACACAAGAGACTTGGTACTGATGCATGCAATTAGTAAATGACTCTTTGGTTCTTAATAGGCTAATAGTCTATTTGGAAACTGGAGAATGTATTCATTTACCAAATCCATGCTACCAACTGTCTATCCAATTATCCTTTGATCAATGCAAACGCACAGAGAACTAATTATCAAACAAACCAGTCGCTCATTCAATTCACACAACTGTCTGTCAAACCAACTTTTCGTAGAACCAGTCTATCTAGCAGTCATCAGTAGACCTACATCCAATTGTCCATTGAATCAATCGTCCATTAGTCTTTCAAGCCGATCATCCATTGGTCCATGTGTCAATCCTTTCCTTAGTACAATCAGCCCTCCAATGATCCATCAAATCACTCGTCCATTAATCAATCCAACTAATCAATCCAATCATCCAACCAATTGTACATCCAACCAATCATCCATCCATCAACCAACAAATATTTGGAGGTAGGCCTACAAGGAAATGGGGCTTATTTGGGGATGCGCCCAATATGGCGAGAAACTGAGAAAGTGAATGGAGAACCCACCCAATTAATCCAAGTGGAAAACATACCAAAATCGGAATAACCCAGGTTCAAATACAAAGGATACAGTGAACACAAGAGAGCTCAGTTACCAGAAAGGAGCACAGTGAGCAGAAAACAGAAGAGTGAGCAGAAAAGGGGCACAGTGAATAGAAAAGCACACATGAGAGAGCATAGTGAGCTGAAGAGGAAAGTAGGGAGCAGAAGAGCACAGAGAACAAGAGTGAGCATTAGAGAGTAGAGTGAGCACCCTCCCTCAACTTTCTGCCTGTGAATAATGCATGGGTGAGGATCACTGAAGCATCAAGGGAGAAGAGAGAAATAACCTGCATTTGGTGTAGCTCAGTAGCCGATGGTGACAGCTACGGGTGAGCTGAATTATGTGTTGGGAGAAACTATAAGGTCCTCTGCGTTGTAAATCGACCCACAAGTCCCAGACCGAGTTTTATTAAGTGATCTGCGTGAAACTATCCGACACCGGTCAATTAACGCTTGCGACTATCCATCCAAATAAATTGTGTCTTATAGGTGCTTAGCAGGTGGTAATTGGTTGCTAACCAAATAGAAAGGGCGTCCATATAGCGCGGCACATCTGTTGAACAGTCGCCACCGCACTACAATGAATGTGGTCCTGCACGTCAGCGGTATAGCATTATAGCCGAGTCTCAATTATTGCACTAATGCCATACGTGTAAATTTTATAAAGCAATAGACCCATCACTGAGTCTCTGAGGAGCACCGTGCACAGGGAGCGGATCTAGAGGAACAAAAGGCTACTCAACTTGTGCGCTTTATGGGGCAAGCACTTCACCGCTGTAGTGTTCTTATACAAGTTGTGTCAGTACTGTTTCATAATACTCCTACGTAGCCAATTACAATCAAATAAACTTCACGAACGCCATATCCAGTGATCGATAAAAACAAAAATGAAAGCATTAGTCCCAGGTGAAACTGGCTGCTCTTCTGTAGCTTTCTGCGCCCTTCCACGGACTAAAGCAGGGTCTCACATCGGAACGATCGATTCATGATAGGCATAAATTATTCGTCTTGACATAACGAAGCCGTTCATTCTGAGGTATCACACCTTCTGGTACAGGATTAGGCACTGCGCTTTTGCAGAAGGACGACCAAAGAACTGAAAGACCTGTCATTAACGCCAGCAGAAAACTTCTCGAAAGATAAATGAAAAATGAGCACTCTTGAGAGAGAGACTTCATGTGTCGTTTGAGCATTGTAGACCTGTTGGATGTTCAGGGTCGTAAATTCTCGTAATTCTGTAGGGCCTATCCGGTGGGCGACTGTGGGCTCGTTAAAAACTTACAACATCTGCAAATCTACGAATTTTGGTGTGAAGACCTATAGAGCCTACATGTAGGCTTTTCCCAGCCTGTTGCCAGCATGCAGTCTAAGCCCACACTTGGAGCCAATATACAACCCATATAATTATAGGAATCGAGCGCTTTTTGGTCCCATACTGCCCATGCAAATGTTGGTAGGATACAGACCAAATAGATAGCATAGGCCTACATATGTAGTGTTAATAATGACGTTTGATTTCTAGTTTCGCTTAGGCCTATTCAAAAGCCCTGTTCTCTGTGGATAAATATAGGCATAGCGTACACGCACAGCTATAGCAAGCAATTTTTCGAACTATTCCTGGAAAGCTGCCTTCGTTATAATGAGTTTTCCAGATCGAGAACTTGCAACCAAGGAGGTTGGATGCGTCTCTGAAGCATTACGTTTCATTTACCGCAGTACAGGTAGGCTGATCGAGTAGAGCCTATCAGTCTTGCAACTGTCAATTGCGATAAAAATTTATTGCGCAGTTAGATGCTATTTATAATTATGGCTACAGAGGTGCCAATTCGCATTCTTTATTATGAATTGTCGCAAGATCGTAATTTAGAGAGTTTTAGAACACGCAAAAAGTGAATAGGCAGTTACTGTAAAGTGTAGCCTACCATATGTGCTTAATTACAATTCTAAATCTTATGAATGCACGACGTTAGGGCTTACAACCTCCAAGGACACCACATTTCTCCAATCTGGGTTCATTAGGAAAAGTGTTACGTACGCGCAAGACCTCAACTGATCTATTTTCAAAATTTTTTTAACCTAAAATAGGCATTCAGGCATTCTGTTTGCAGTTTTTCAATTAGGCCATAAATTTGGACTCTAATTTAGCGAAGGGAAAGTAACATGATGACGTAAGTTAATCTTTTGGAAGGATAGAGCCTATAATGGTAGATCGAGTGCAATACTACGGTTTTAGGCGATGATGTAGCCTAGCTTAAAATATTACGAACAAGGACTCTGAAAACAATTACTTTACACGCATTAGGCCTACGTACATACCTACACAGCCCTTAACCCCCCCCCCCCCATTAGGCCTACTCCTCTGTGTCCACCCACCAAAACTACTCTCCTCAGTTTCCGACTCTCAGTTCCTCCCAAATATATAGGCCTATACCCCTTCACTTAAATCTTTAAAAATACTCTGTGTTCATACTATCCAATCTGAACTGCTTTCAATCTCAACCTGGCCTTTTGCTTATAACCTTTAAAATTATAATTTTCTGCCCTTGACACCAATCATCCCCTCCCACAAATAATTCATATAACCTGAGTTAAATCTTTAAAAATACTGGGTGTCATCCTTCAACATAAACACAAACTTAGCATTAACATAAACACAAAGTAGCTCACAGTAACCATCTAATAGCAACCTACCCCTTCTCTTTTAATGCAACCAGAAATCTCAAAATCCATGGTTTTGCTTCCTCTTCCATTCATAACATCACCAAAGCCACTACCATTGCTAAATTGTTATATGCCTCTCCATCATGGTGGGGTCTAACCTTAGCCTCTGATAAAGAGTGCCTAAAATAACTCCCTATAAGAGCTAAACGCCCAGGTAATCTGAACTTGCTAACATAGCAGACGCCAAGTTCATTTTCTCCATTTACAGAACCCAAAGCGTGTTCTTCACCAACTGTTACATCCGCTCCGTCTCCATGCACTCCATTCACCAACTAAGACCTAGAGCACACAACCATGTTCTCCCACCCAAAGTCAACTCAGCGCCACACAAAAGCCACACCAGAAAGACCTGCAGCTGCTTGCTGGCAAACACCAAAACCTGGTCAACTCGTCAATTTGCGCTGACGGGCATTGCCCACGGCAGTCCTAGTCGATTGGGAGCAGTGAGGGGATGGTTTCTCTCCAGTTTCAACGACAAGAGTTTCAAAGGTGTAAACAGTCGACAAAGTGAGAAAACTTTTCAATTAATCTTTCTACTAATTGTTGAATATCTTTTTGAAAAGACATTGATGACATTCTTGCAGGAATTAACTTTTTAGAATATTTGACGACCTTCTATCGTGCGCAACCTCGAACCGTAGTAGAAGATGCTGTCCAAGAAGCAGCACTTGTGGAACTACCAACAGAAGGTATGTCAGTGGAATTGAAGGTGAACCTATATTTATAACAAGTAGCTCAAAACTTGGCAACATTGGCTTATTAGGAAGAAACGGAATTAACACCTAGAGACCAAGAACCTAATTATCTCTCAGGCCAAGGTATTCTCCTATTATATATAATAAAAGGTCTAATTATGAATTATTGCTTACAATTAACAAGACCAGTCTGCAGTAGGTGCCTATTATGTTAGTAGCTTACCAGTTTTACATCCAAGTAGCTGTTATTAATTGGACTTCTGCAAAATAAGAATGTTCTTGCTGACCATGGAATGACCAACAATGACCACTTTAACAACCAGTGATATATAATTTTAATGATATTTCATCAAGCCTATATTATAAACACCTTTGTTAACTTGCTATTACTACCAAATTAGTGCAAAGTTATTGCAAAATGTGATTATTCTTGCTGACCATGCAGGAACCAATGAGGACTACAGTAAGAGCCAGTGATGTATATATTTCAGCAACCTGTTTAAGAAACACCAGTGTAGTAACAAAAAGTGACTATTTGACTGCATGAGTCTTCCCTTTCAGATGTCAGTGAACTGCAGACACCATCATCCCATGAAGGGCAGGACAAAATCAAGTGGGGGAACAATGATGTCCTGCCCTCAGTACCTCAACAGGTGATGGATCCATATCCATACAAGCAGTGTGGCATGGCATTTCGCCTACGCACTGTTGAAGGTCTCAAAGATGGATACACGATAACTAGCATCCCTAGTGATGGGCTGTTGCTTGAATCATATCCTATTGATGCATATTCTAATGATGTGAATGCCCCTAGTAAGGATGATTGTCTCTAGTTAACATTGCTGATCCTTCTATGATCTCTGACCATTTTGAATACCTATCCACTAACTCATCTCTTACTTTCACCCCTCTGACTTGCTTGAGCACAATTTTAACATTAGCTTCAATCATCGTCATCTCTCATTTTGAAATCACACCTGCAACCTTTTGTGCACTTGATTCATGTCCATTTATTGCATTCATTGCTTCTGCTGGGTCTGACTTTCAAACTGCTTCCACTGTCATCATTCAATACAAGCGTAACTACAGCAATTCCTTTTTTCTTTAATACTTAAGTCAAAATAAATTGTCTGCAACTCGTTCAAAAAGCATTCACTTGAGCTATTACCAGGACGCCCACTCTTCAGCATATCACTTTGCAATAATTTGACAGATTAAAAACCATAAGATGGGCTTGGTCTGTTCATTGGTGTCAGGTTCGAACTTGAGGTTTATTGGTTTCAAAATTACTATCGTGTCATCTGGTTTCGTCTAGCAAAAGCGTTTGATCGGACTTCCTAACAGTGCATGTGTTTTTGACTACAGTATTGACTACAATTTTACCGTGATAGTTAACAGGTTTGCAAACTATCAACTGAGAGGATGAGGGTTAAAATCCCCACCAAAGTAGAAATTTGTGTCAAGATTTTGCATCCACTTGTGCTCCCTACCCACCAGCAGACTCAACCATATTTAGTACACTGATCACTGTACCCGTCAGTGGTAAGACTGTGGTGAGAGTGACGGCTGGCCTCATATGCTGAGGCTAAGAATGAAATCGCTAGCACTTCATGCCTATGGCTCCTTTTATATGCCAGATACTTCTCCTCTTCACTTGAAGTGACCATTGATTGAGTCCCTTTGCATTATGATTGCAGCAGTGCTAAAGTAGTCATTGGTCTACAAACCTTTACTAGCCTAACATTAGATTAGCTCTGCCTCTATCTTTGTTAAACAGTGTTTCTTGCAATCAGGTCAGGCTCAATTCTGATTGAGCTTGCTACCGGAGACAGTAGACGGTATTACCTGCGACTGGACGTGGTAAATTCCACTTTGAAAGCTCCTTGACACTCATGACTTATGCATTCCAAATATGCAAACTTCTGACATTTATCACATTTCCATTTTCTGTCAAACTTATGGTTTTCCACATGCTTACCAAATGCCACCTCTTTGTAGGTGATTTGAGCAGACAGATTGGTAGATAGGCATAAATAATTATGTGTACTTCTTGATTTTTAAATAAAACCGGCTTTGTGTAGATACGTTGGCTGTAGTCCCAAATCTTTTATATTGGTTTACAATGTAAGTTAAATTAAAGCAAATAGTGTCAATCATAAATGTTGATATCGTTAAGAAGCATGCTTGCAAATATCAGGACAAGTAATGTTAGGCATGTTTCGATATTAGACTTGTTTAGAACTTTTCACTATCTCTAGTTGAGTGGACATGCATTTGAGCAAAGTTAATCAAGTACTTGTGCAGAACATTGACCTATATATGCAATACAACACTACTGCAAACTGGGTATGATTTGATGTATTGCAACTGGGGTTGAATTTGTGAAATTTTGTCCAAGAAGGTTGACATTTGCAACACAAAGCACAACTTATTGAATGACGTGCACCAGCGCATGTGGTGATGCATCTCAATTGCTTAAAGGTTTATAAGTAAGGGCTTTTGAAGCTTAATGTAGCCTGTACAGGGCCTGGAGCACAATTGTAGCACCTAAGAATTGCAGTATATATAACAATATGTTCTGTTTAAAAATTGTTTATACTTGGCACCTTTATTCCATTTTGTACTTTGAATAAAAATGATTTGAATTGGCCAGCTGTTTAAACATACTTCTGCTCTTTAACAATGTTGCTGTAGTTAAAACATGATGCCATCTGTTTAAACATGATTGACTAAAGTACAATATTTGCTAAAGAATTAGATGGCTAATCAGTAACCATCTCTGCCTGAATTCAGATAAAATCTAATTCATCCGGCTTGGCGTCCGAGCCAGACCAGCCAATATAGACACAGAATTTCTCTGTGCAAAGTTCTCAGAAATCAATAGTGTTACTCTGCCTTGGTTCCTGGGCATTGCACTGAACCCAGTTATCTCATTCTCAGACATTGTCAATCGCATCTTTCATACATGTCTTTATCATCCACATCAGCTTTGCATCATCTGTTATTCACTCTCCCATCATGCAAATAACACTCTTGTCCATTCATTCATTTGCACTAGAGTTGAGTTTGGCAACTCTAACTATACTGATCTGTCTTCAGTAAACCTTTCCAAGCTTCAGTTAATACTTAGCACTGCTGTCCATCTCATTGGTGGTCTCCCGAAGTTTTCTGACATATTACTGTCATATCAGCCGTCGTGTGGGAAACTCTCCATTGGTTTGCTGTGCCCTAGCGCATTCAGTTCAAAATCGTACACTTACGTTCAACTCTCTGGTCGAGTAGGTCCTTCATGTCTATACACCTTATGTGCCTTGGCCACTTTACTCTCCAACGCTCCACCCTCCGTTCAGTGGCTACTGCTCAATCGACTTTCTAGTTGGAACCATCGTCGCAGCAATTACGGCTTGAGCTCATCAACCTTCCTCTTCTGATGTTTCCGAAACACCTCAAGCTATCATATTTTTTCGCACTGACTTCAGTCAGGAGTGCCTTTGAATTGCAAAGAGGTGATATCAAAATGTTATGCTTTCCCAAGAAGGTTTGCACAGAACTTCATACCATTGGTTAGAGAGCATATCTTGTAACAATTTCTTTTGCAGGTTGAATTTTTAAAGGGTTTTTCCAAGTTAAAACTGACCAGGTATGAATTTTTGATCATGCCTTGGTCATTGAATTTAGTCATAGTATTGTGTTTCTGATTAGATCAGAGGTTGTGTCCTGTCAGAATGTTATGTAATTCATAAGCATTTCAGGTGAAAATTTGCTTTAAAGGACAACATTATGAGTCTAAACAAATGAGGATTTGTTGGGTGAGGGTTGAAAGTGATCCCAGTGTATGTTTCAATCAACTCTGGATTGGTTTACTTTCAGCTTAGCCATAAAGCTCTCAAGTTGGCAGGGTTAGAGCGGTCGGCCCGTAACACTCAGTGTGTGCTGAGTGAGCGGGTTCGACCCTCGTCCGAGGCGTCAATCACTGTGTAGGGACCTTGAGCAAGTCCTTCGCGCACAATTTCTCTGCAGTACAACTGCAATTGCGCCTTCGAGAGTGTGCACTTCTGAGCAAAAGGTGTTGGAAGAAGGGCGTTATCGAATTTCAAGAATTTCAAATTCATTCATTCATTCCTTCTGAACATTTAAATTTAAAATGTCTTTGATGTTTGGAAAACCAGCTGTCATCACTAGGTAATGCTATGGCAATCAATTCCGACCCTGAGTATCTGCCATAAAATTTTGTTATTAGGCAGTTGCAATAGGATGTTGCATGAAATGGCATTCATGACATGCATAGCATGACAGTACTGTAAAGACTCTTCCTCATGATGATAGATGCATAAACAGGACTTTGTCTGGTTGTATTATCTGTCTCCGTATCTTTGTGCTATATTCTTTATTCAGCCTTTCTTCTTTCTTTTCCTTCCATCTTTCTTCCTTTTCATTCTGCCATTTGTGCCGTTCTGCTTGCATTTTTTAATTTTACTATATGATTTGATTTTGCTTAATTTTTCATTGAACAGTGTACAGCAGTGCTTCCTAAAGTGCATTGCCTGCCCGCAACGCGAGTTAGAAAACTGGGGGAAAAGTTAATGTTTTCTAATTTTCTCGTTTGATTTTCTTATCGAACTTTATTCAGAAACGAGATTTTCTTAAAACGTGAGATCCATATATTTTTATAGTCAATTAATGACTTGCTTCGCTCCATCGATCGGCTTCTCGCTCTTTGAAGGCGTTTCTTTTCCCCCGGATTTTCAGTGAATTTTTCACGTGACCATGACAAACGTGTTGTTTTAAGAGTGTGCTATAGACTAGTAGAAGTTGACTCGCGCTAGCCTATATAGTGCCTACCTTTAAGTAGTTACTGTTAACTAATATCATTAGTATTTTAACATATTTAGCTTGATTAAAATTAATAATAAAATTGTTTTATTATTAGTACTATGTAATACTTCCAAACATTTTCTGTCTCTTCATATGTAAATGTGTAAATTTAGTACAATTTTCCAAGATTTTTTTTGTATTCTTGCTTATTAAGACATTACTTATAATTAAGAGAATTAATCATCTCTAGTGAAAAACATGATTGCATTTTTTAAATTTTAAAACAGTCTTAACAAATAAAGCTTATAGCAGTTAGCATTAAATGGTAATAGTGTAGAGCCACATAGAATTGGCTAAGCAGGATTCCAATATATTTCCTGCATATTTGAGGTCAGATACAAGAAATATAATTAATAAATTTGGCACCGGTCCATGGTGCAATAGAAAATTTTCTACCAGTCTGCCAAAACTGAAAAGTTTAGGAAGCACGGACCAGCGTACAGCGTAGACAAATAACTATTTTATGCAAATTGCAAGAAGTTGTCAATAATTTGGCTCAGTTACTTTGGTTTCTTTCGTGTGGTGCAGTTTGATTAAGATTGACGGTTACTGCTGTTGCAGTCTTTAAAATAACTAGAAATCATCTTGCATGCATATAAAACTTGTTGCTAGCTTTTAAAACTGTTGAATTTCTTTGCTATTCATATATTCCTGAATAAATACACAAATTGTATATAACAGAATGTTTTAGCATTTTATAATTTCTTCTTCTATAAACATGTTAACATTTTGTGCCAATGTCTTATTATCTTATTCTGTATAAACAACTGACCATGCATGAACTTGGTTTGGTAAATGTTAGAGTAAATGCCTGAATAACAATTTTCAGTTACAAATAATAACAGTTAGTTGCTGCTACTGTGTGCCATTCTAATACTAAATACTTTACATAAATTTGCTAAAATTGCAGTCAGGTAAAATGATCTTCTTGCCAAATACTATGTTTATGATCAGTTCTGATGTTTCAAAGATGTATTTGGTGAGCATATCATGCATATAGAAAGTTTAAGAAGATTAAAATGTTGTGTTAGACAATAAAAGAAGAGAAGCTGATGTAATAACTTCTGCTTGTGGAATATAAAAATTAATGGCACTGATATCTAACCAAATTGTTAAATTAATTATTTTTATAGCAATCTGTGCAACCTTATTCAATACTGATATCTTAACATGATGGCTAGTATTTTTGTATATGTATATAAAATGAATACTAATAAGATAGTAATTGAAAATGAATCCTTGTGTTGTTCTATACAATATAATACCAGATTTTGTAGTCTACAACTTATTCATCACCTCTAGCATTGCTCTGGGATTTCTGGTCCTGCCCTAATTGGTTCACAGTATACATCTCTGTCAGTTAGTATATTGTCCAGTATTGTATTAGTATGCGCTGCATTGGTGTCCTACAGGAATAATTTCGGGACCAGTAAGCTTTTGTGAGGTACCAAGCCTGCTTGTTGTAAAGTACTTAAAATAGGTACTGCCATCGTATAGAACTGTGACGGCACCCCAAGGGCCAAGGGTGTGAAATTCAGTTCTTGATCGTGGGAGGAGAAAGTCAAAATGAAGACATTAGAGATGGAAAATGTGTGGATATCGCACATAGCAGCATTCCCAAGCAGTTCATAGTAAGCACTATGTCTATTTGTTCCATTAGCACATATCCTTGCAAAGCAGGGTTTTCCACTATTTTTGTGTCAAAACCAAGTTTTGAAACCACCACAATGCTGAGCATGAAATGCGCATCACTCTCTCCAAAAACGAACCCCGTATTACATGCATAATTGAGAAGAAGCAAGAACAAAAGTCACATTAAAATGATTTTATTTTTTCTTATATTTTCCTATATTTATGTCAATAAACAGTTAGTTATTCATACTCTACTAGCAACTAGTTAATTAATTAAATAGTACTGGCTGATACTTTGACTTGAAAATTAAAAATTTCTTTTTGTCTTCAGCACTGGGACGCAGGATGGAATTTCGAAATCTTAAAAGGGTGTGGACATAGAAAAAAGTTGAGAACCGCTGCTACAGAAGTACTAGATAATTTAGACACATATATACAAGATACACTAGTAGAACTAGTGAAACCAAAAACATCACGAGAAGTGATATATAAATGTTTATTCAGGCATCACAATAATTTTCTAACATTCTAGAAGCAGCTTAAATTAAGCAAACACACCAGAAGCCATGATTTTACAGAACAGCATGAAACACACAGTCTCTACACAATAATGGCAAAACAAAAGTCTCAAAAGTTCACTTTCAGTGATAGTGATGACAAAAACATGATATGACAAATTAAACAGTGGTATACCATAAGCAGCATTGATAGGATTGAAAATAATTTATCTGACTAGCATGATCTACTACAAATGGGTATCAATTCTACTATTTTCAGAAATGTTCATTTTTGTAAGAACACAAGTTCAGTAGGACTACGTTTCTACATAAGCGGCAATAAAGATCATGTTTGGCACAAGGCAGTTTTTTTATATGGACGTATTGTTTTACAGTTAGCAAGCAGAAGTATAAAATTCAGAGGAGTAACACAGTTACATTTGCACGACTTAAAAAAGGGAAGAATTCTACCAAATTAGTTCAAGGATTTTTAATAGGAATATAGCTACTGTTCATAATAGAACAGCTTCACAATTTTCTGTTAAACAGATTGCTTATTATATTAGAACATGTCCATAATTTTGGATTGTTCACAGTTTACTGCATGTCAAACAGACATCATACCAACCTAACTCTTGGCAGTGCTGCAATTCTTGTTGTGCAAGTAACAATAGGGGTAATTAGTCAACCTTAGCAGCTAAGTTATGATACAATATCATCATTATCCTTGTAAGGAGTCACTAAACAAAGACAAATCAATGGCACTAAACAGTTACCAAGTGAAGCACAAGCTCAATCTTTCTATTCAACAACTGGCTAATGGTAAGCTCAAAACTACAGATTATGTGTTACCGAATCGAGAGCATTCAACCAATGAGCCAAACATCCAGCCTTGGTCATCTATTCATGTAGTACATGGATCAACATTGCTCAACTTCGGCAATTGCAGGAATGGGAATGAATGGTGCTTTCAGTGTATTATGGCTACCTGGGGCGGCGATCCCGCAAGGGGAACAAGTACCCTCAACCGTTTACAGAGAGGGAACATGTTATACGTTTGTCCCCCACATTTTCTACCCCTCATTGGATGTCCCCACCTGTCAAACGAGATCGTCACCTCTGATTTTCCTACTGAAATGCAAACTAATATGAAAATCATATATATATATATATATATATATATATATATATATACATGTATATAGTAAGAAATGTTTAAAACATCAGTTCTGAAATACATCCTGTTTGGTGGTAGATCAGTGGCTTCAGAATTGATATTATTTGCCTGCAATACTTTAATTCTAATTACAAAAAAAGAACCAAATTCTAATTCAGAGCTGTAATTAAAGACTCAATTCTCTGTAATTTAATGCATGATGAAAAAGTTACTACTGTGAAAGCACTGAAAATATTGTGTCTCATAAACTTGACCACAAAGAGGACCACTAGTTTTAAGAAAGGACATCAACATCAAAACAAAAGCTAATATTAATTTTGTACAATATTTCCTGTGAGAGACACACAGTAGAAGACTTTTAGTTTAGGACTGTTATTTTAAGAGAAGGCTTCAATACATTATGTGCTCATGAGTTGCACTGCACAACAGTTTAGTCCTATTAGCAAGCACTCTTTTATTTCCATCCATCACAATGTAATAATGAGCAACATGTTGTAAACACTGAAAATATTTACTGTAGCATACATTGGCGAGGATCTCATTTTGGCAGAATAAACAAATGTCGTACAAGAAAATCTGAACAAGAAATCTTTCCAACAGCAAAGAATTTATTTAATAAGTTTTTGAGAGGCACACGCACTCATCACAAGCACTCACCATAAGCGCTCATCACAAGCACTTATCAAATTGTATACTAGAAATGTCAATACTAATAATGCCTTCAACCAGAATGCTGGCCACACAAAAACCAATGATGCAGTGTACAAACTCAGGGCTCACATTGAGGTTGGGCATTACATTAAACTGGGGCTAGAGTCAATGGCCCTTATCGTAGGATCTGATAAAAGTACACAGTCACTGGGCAAACCATTCTGATATTACAAAAGGTGCATTCACCACAAAACAGTCCATGCATGATTTCTTTCCTATAGGTTGTCTACAACACAACTGCTGACATTTATCTATCTATCCTGAAAACATAAGCAATAATGCTCCAGAAGGAATTCAAGGCTGCATGCATTTTGCAATCAATGATTTTCTTAAACATATAAGCACTGCTTGGTCAAAGTCTGTTGACACAAGTAACCTGCTGCAATATGCAATGTAAACTGTCTCCAGTAAAGACTGTTCAGTTCTGTTCATCCTGTTCATTTGATCAATAGATTGTTTTAAAATGTCAAACACTATAATAGCAGCAGGATAAGCTCATCTGCAGAAAGACTGCCCAACATATCAGGCATCAACAAGGCCAACCACTTTGCAATTACTTCTGGAAACAAAAACATTAATGCTTCTAAACTAGGCAGCACCAGTTCAAAACTCAGCACTCACTGGCTATCTAAGGCAGCTAGCGATCAGTATTCAATTGGCTCTCTAGCATCTGTGTACATGGCAACCACCAAGTTCATCGTTTTAATAGATAGAAGTTACATTACATGATTTTTAAGGCCAGCGAAACACAAAAAGGTCAACCAAGAAATCACACGAAAGTGACCTCATCAAATCTCATCCATAAATGCCAAACAAGACAAAGAGGCTAATCACCAACATCTCAGGGCAACTGAATTGACACTAACAAAACTGATGCCCTGCTTACAAAACAAGTAACTACCAGATAGCTAAGCACCCAACATCAAAAAAGCTCTACCATAGTGCACAATTGACAAAGGCAAACAAAAAGCCAAAAAATTTGTACAGAAAATCACTCCATGGTTGACAAACAACATTTTGCTAAGTTTTTATAAGGCAAAGTGCAAGAACAATGGGTAACAATAACTCAGCCAACTACAAGTTCAACTAACTTGACAAGACAGAAAAAGCACTGATGCTTCACATCTCCTAAACAATGCACTTCTTGCTAAACAGACAACTTTATCAAGCAACGGTTCACAAAAATCAAAAGCGACATAAATGAAATGACAACGTGCGACTGAGTAGAGACCTTGAAGGGGTGCTATACTAATGTCAGTAATCCTGTGAAATTCAAGCAGACAAAATGCAGCCAGTAGACAGACAGACAGACAGACAGACAGACAGACAGACAGACAGACAGACAGACAGACAGACAGACAGACAAAGTGCATCAGACCTGTACAATTTACACAATTGTGCAAACAATACTCTAGAGCAAATTTGAAATTATGGATCGGAAAATTGCAAATATGCTAAAATTACCCTAGTTGTTTTATATAGACGCTGTTTTCCTAAGGAGTGTCACGTGCACCACTTCCTATGCTATACATTATTAGGCTTCAGCTGTCTAAGCAGCTCAATAGTCTTGTTCAGTCCCATCACATTTACAAACAGCTGCAAGGTAGTAAGTATTCAACACAGCACAAACAGTAGTCGACTAATGTCAACTTCACTAATGTCAACCTAATGATAAAGTTTTGGATCAAAAAGTCAGCTGTGCCATATTTTGGAAGAAATGTTGATAATAAGACATCAAAGTCACTGCAACACATAATGAAGCATTTTCAGAAGTTTGGACACGAGACTAGAGTGAGTCAAAGAGCGAAGATATCTGCTGTTATCGAAAAACATCAACTGTTGCAGGTAGCATGATGAAATGACCAGCCACTCAGCATCGAGCGTCTCAAGACCAACGACGAGGAGACCATTTCTGCGCCTGGCTGTGACACGGCCATCACCTGTCCTCTTGCAAAGTGGCCACCAGTGCTTGTGGTAGATGTGTGTGTGAGATCGAAGACAACTGGAAGCCACGATCGACCATGATCCGTTCCAGGTTCTTGCTGTATTGCTGTTGCCTAAATCATAAACACAGTATTTGTCACCATCTGCCAAAGGAAACTTTCACAAAGCATAAGAAAATGTTCAGTAGACTCGGCATTTCTTCCGAGCAGGGTGGCTGTGTATTGCATGCTTGAAAATGTGGTATTAAAATGGTTAAGCAAACAATGTAACTGACAAGAAATTGGTAAAAGGTAGCACAAGGTAAGGCAATCCGTTTTGTTAGTTGACCTTTTCAACAGATTTCATCAGTGCTATATGAGTGGACTTGAAAAATAGTCTGCCTGTAATGCAACAATTCAGATCCAACAACCGAGTCTTTACCAGTCACAAGAAAGACAAAGACCAGCAATCATTGTGTGTTGATCCCATAACATAAGACTGGTAATGTAGACTGCTTGAAGAAAGAATCAACATGACACCTGATTCTGTCTTCCTCAAGGAGAGCTACAAGTGCATCTCTCTGTTCCACAACTTCCATCAGCTCCTCAAGAATTCTTTGTTCTTCTTCCTTCAATGACTCAGTTCTCTGAGATTCTTCAACATAAACACAACATACAACATTGAAATTTCTTGTTGAGATTCATAACAGAGTCAAAGGAACTAATCTGTCAGATATATCAGTAATAGTCCCTTCAAGAGCCACAACTTCATTTCTTATGATAAGACACTGAAATCCATGTTCAATTTATTAATTCCGAAAAACCAAAAGTAGACTCTAGATAACTGAAATAACATTTCATGAAACCATAGTCATAACAGTGTTTTTGTGAGGTATTGAAGAGGCAGTATATAAAACATCTTGACACATATACGCATACAGCCATCAGTAATTCACAAACATGACTCAAATACACCAATCATTAACTGTCTGCCTCTTAAGAACTGAAGATACAAAAGCAGACAGACCAGCATTTGGTATTCTTTCTCGAAGTTGAATCTCCAGTCGACTCTGTCGATCCTCAAGCTCCAGCTCCCTCGCTCTTACGAAACAGCACACAAATAATAATCAGAAATGCCATTGCTGTCTTTCCCAGACAATAAATTGCAGTTTTATTACACGAAAGTTGAAGATAGTGACTGATATGAAGGTACTGACAACTGATTAATCTGTTTCCAACTGCAATGACCATTACTCGATATTATTTTCAACTGTAGCACATTCTCAAATCAAAAGGGACTCCCTTCAGCTTTGTGCAGTATACAACCTAGTATTTATCAACACAAAATCAGAAAAAGAATAAAGATTCTAATCTTTAATTTCAAAATGAAGAAGCAGCAATGAAGAACAACTTACTGGACCATAAGTTCCGACTCGTAACGCATGAGAACGTTCCTTTCATAAACAATGTCGAACCATTGTTGCACAAGATTAGTTTCATCGCGTGAATGCTCTAAAGATATCAATGTAAAGTAAACAATTAAAAAAATCATAAAAAATATTTTATCATACCTAAGAAATGACAAAAGCATGCCAACTATAACTAGCCATTTATTCATATACAACATGTCTTATGCATGCAATTCAGTACAACTGAATCTGAGACATGGATTAATTTTGCATCAGACACAAAGACAGAGACAAGTAACTGTCAGAGTTAAACAGTGACAAATAATAAGTCAGTTAAATAACAACAGCATGCAAGTTGGGCCAATTATAGCAGTGGCTCCCAACCTTCTTCTTAGTTGTAGCCACAAACTAAAAAAATATTTGCGTGCGTACCCACAACAGGAAACACTTATTAGAAACATTTTTTGGTAATTTATTTAATTAGAATTGATTATTACAATTAGAATATTGATATTAATATTATTAATGAAATTTGCTAAATTATTTTAATTATATATAATATATGATGAAGCTGTGACATTATAAAGCGCTCCTTCATGAAATAAATAGGAAGAGCTTGATCACAAAGAATAAATAGACATAGAATAAAATAATAACAAGAAAATTATTTAACAATATCTAGTATACTACTGTTATAGTACAACTTTAATATGCATAAATATGGCATTTCAAAACCTGCAATTATTATCTGTTTTTCTTGAGCACCCCTTGGCCCTAAGAGTACATGTACCATTGGTTTAAAACCGCTGATTTACAGTAGACGATTCCAAACACAAGAGTCACAGCAACTGAAAGCACATGATCTAATGCTTATCTTCAACCTAAATTCAATTAGCATCAGTAGAACACAGTCAGTAGACATTGGGTTAATTCTGGACCAAAGTCAAACTGATTCAGGCTTATACTGCACTCACATGAATTTAAATGAGATACTTAACCCTTTAACAACCAGCGTGTACTAAAATGTATGGGAAAACATATGCAGCTGGTCGTTAAAGGGTTAAACACAAAACGATTCCAAAATACTGTCAAAATTGGTAGCAGACACTAAATTAAAGTCTGTTTCTTACCGGATCCTTCTCCACTGAGAGCTTTTTCTATTTCTACACCCTGCCTTTCAATTTCCCTCTGCCTCATCTCCACTTCCTCCAACTGCTGCTGAACTTCCTGGGCAGCATGCAATCTCTTCAATTCCTTCTCTCGCTGTTTCTTCCGTGCCACCTTCTGCTGTCGTTTCTTCAGTTTTAATGCTTCTTCTTCAGACAACAAATGCATCTAGAAAATAAATGCAGACAAAAGCTGAACAACGAGTGCATCTAACAATCCAATTAATCAACCACAGAATAGCGGGATCCAACATTTCCGTCGTAAACAGTTGCTCGTAAAACAATTCTTTTGTGAACGGTTCTACTTAAACAATTCTTCGCAAAGCACTTCATAAAACAGTTCATTGTGCATGCAATTGACTGTAACACAATTCTTTGTCACTGTTTATAGTGGATGTACTGTATAACTATTCATAGTAGCAAGCACGAATTACAGATTACTGATATGGTTAAATAATCTGAGTGTGCATTAATAGCAAAACAATGGTCAGGGTTAGGGTTAATGTTAAAATATGGTCATTGTTAACTTTAACATAACGTAATATAACAGGAAATACTCTCTTAACACTAAGAATCAATGCTGTGGCATGTTTTACACCAACCTTTAAACAAAGTTCAACAATAAATTTATTTAAAATCCTTTAAAATTCTTTCATTACAACAGCCAGATATGCTGATACGAGAATCTTTGATATGATTCTGGACCCCTAAAAAATGTTGGCCCCATATTCACCATAGATTAGACAAACATTGTAAAGCAACCTCTTCATAATATACCAGTATTTCAAGTGGCTTCCATTGAAGCATTTTAACAGTTCCAGCATAATTCATCTGAGACCAGAAGAGATGATCTAAGTCTATAAGACAATTACATAGATAAGAAAACCAGATGATAATTAACACTTACAACACTTACAATTGGAATAGAATGCCATTTCCACTATATCGAGTGCTGTAAATGCAAACAGAATCAAGTACTGCGTACATCACACATGAATTCAAAAGAATAAGAAATAAATCATCACAAACCTGAGACTGAAAACTGCGAAGTGAAAGTCTATCATCTCCAAACTCACTTTCTGTTTCAAAGTCTTCGACTAAATTGAAAAACAGTGCATGAAACAATTATGCTGCAACTTTGGACAATGACGAGCAGAAGGGGATGCAAGAAGAGACATAGGACAAGGATGAGAGGGAGGCAGCCATACACAGAGAAGGATCAAGCAAATGAGATCATCAACAATAAAGAATGAACAAACCACGTCAGCAAAGATAAGCCCACAAAATCAAGTCACACAAGGGAGTGGGGGGGGGGGAGGGAGTGAGGCCCTTCAGTCCATAGAATTGATTGCAACTCTAGAGGAAGTATCACAGACATCAACAAGAAGGCGAGCTGCTAATATGAACACCGATGGCAGATTTTAAGAACCAACAGTAGCCTGAAATTGTGGTATCATGAACAGTCTCAGTAGAAATCACAGAAATTATGAGAATTACTACTTGCATTTTATGACAACCTATTCATCACATTTAGGTAAAAAATATACATCATTCAAGTGATCCTTCAATCAAATTAGATCATGTCACTCAAAATTAAAATAGCTGAAGACGGTTTGCAGTAAATCAACCACTACCTTTCTCACCACAGCTTGTCCTTCTACAATCTTTACATACTGGTATTTTAAATGGTAATGACTTTCAATCCAAATTCAGTCTAAACTTACAATACTCTATGAGGAAGACTCTTTAATAACTCCATGAAACACATATTATCAACATCTGCCACAAATGCCCAATTCTATCTTATATGCCATCGAACCACATTCTGCTTTCATTGGATCACACATTGCTAGCAGTAAATTCAGTTCAAGTCTTTAGCCTAAAACAATTTCAAAGTCTAAATAAGAAATCTCATTATTGCCTGCAATAGAAACTATTTCTTTAGCACCACTTTGTCTACTCATGAGCTAGCTGTTACAACTATCCCATTCTATACTAAATGTTTATGAACTACTTCCATTGCAACTTTCTTATATCTCGTCTCATATACCTAGTTTTTACTGAAGAACCATCAACGTTCTGTGATAAAGTTCATCATACCTGCTATAACCACAAGACACCCATATATTAACCGCTAGATATCAATCAATCAATTTTCATTTAATTTAAGTGATCTGACAAGTATGCAAATTCTATAATTTCACAAATCCTTTTGGATGTTTAAATACTAGATTACATTAAGGCAACATTGTTTAGACAAAATTAAAACTGACAATTCTTGTTGATGATCCATTCTACGACAAAGACTTTCAAACAACCTTTCCCATTTTCATAGCAACATTGCTACATGCAGTCCACCATCTGGCCTTTATTCTGATTATATCAAAGTTTATTGATGAAAACTCTTTATATTCACCAGAAACTACAGCTATGGTGCTACTTCAGCCAAACACAAACTGCTAAAAATATTCAATTCAATATTAAAGCCTTAAAAAGAACCAGGATCTTAAATAATAAAAAGTAGCCTTACTATCAGCCTTTGGAGGCAGCAGCACAGTGTAAGGTGCCTTCACAGGTGGTGGAGCGACTGCTTCAATACGATCGCGGATGCTGTTCTTGTCCCGGTTTCTCTTCTCAACCTTCTTGATGCCCTCCATGATGCCAGCCATTTCCTTGTATATACTGTGCCCTGTCTCCGCTGGCTCCTCAATCACCTTTCCTTGCTTTGACTTTGGCAATGACTTGTCTCCAGCTGCCTTCTTTCCCTTCTTTGATTCCAATGGAAGAGGAGTCTGCTTTTTCTCCAGCGGAAGCGACTTAGTCTTCTCTCGGACAACAGTCATACTTGGCACATTTGATGATTTTGATGACTCTCCAGGTGTCCGTGTTTTGCTTTGTAGAACCGGACTCTTCGTGGCTTTCTCCTTTTTCTCTAAACTCCGTGATGGAATCAGAAGCGCCAGCAGTGACTTCCTCTTGTCCTTTTTATCCTGAACTTCCTTGATCACAGTGGGAGCTGAATCTTTGCCTTTTGTCCTTTGCTGATAAAAGCTTTTCAATCGGTTCTCTTTGTCTTTGTGTACCAGACTTGGACTGGCTTCCTCCGTGCTGGTACCATCGGACTGTGACGCCTGCATCCGCGTACGGCCGGCCTCCGCTCCAAGCACAGGAGATTCGGTCTTCTGCACAGTGGGTTGAGGAGGGACTGGCTTGGCCGACATCGGTCGACTGAGGCCAACGGGAGATCCTCCTTTGGATTTAGATGACCTCCAACTCTCCTCCATCACAACAAAAGCGGAATTCGGACGTTTCCTTTCCTTAAAGATATGTTTCTTTGATCGTGCTTCAGCTTCCGAAATGAGAACTCTGCCCTTGTCACTTCCAGAGGAACTGGCTTTCTGCAAATAAGTCTGCTTTGTACCCTTTCCACCAATGTTGCCAGGCTGGGATGATTGACTGGTTGGAACGACAGGCAGCTGTCGTCTGTTTTCCACCTCTGAAACTGGTTTCTTGATCTCTTCAGCAGGCAACGGAGAACTTTGAATTTCAGTTGAAATTTCAGCATGTGGCATATTTTCAACTGCACGTTCTGACCCAGAACTTAGCACTGAAGCAACTCCTCCGCTCCTTCCGTCGGAGGCTGAATCAAATTCTCCAGATACCTGTGATGATTCTTCCCCTGAGAATTCTTTTGCTAAAATCTGCTGCTGTTTTGAAGGAATGTCTCTGAAGACTTTTCGTGGATCGATTCGAAGCGGTTGAGATGTTTCACAGAAGAATCGTCTCTTTGCATCCACCATCCGATTAGGCGATAAGACTGACGACGTACTGCTGTTGCTAGCCCAGCTGACTGAACTATGGTCAGAATTCTGTCCAATCAAAGATGTAGCACTCTCAACCTGAATATTTTGAACCTCATTCTTTCGTTCACTAGCTTCAACCAAACACAGTATCTCTTTATCTGTGGCCTCCAGTTCAAGCCGTTTACTAAGAGCCTGGTCACCGACAGACTTGTTTTCCAGAATGACTCTGGGCCAGACTTCAACCTCTAGGTCAGCAAGGTCTTCTCCTTCAATGTTCACCTCAGCAACATTTTCCAGCGAAAGAACATCCTCGCTCAGACTTCCACTGGCCAACTGGTCAATAGACGAGGTGCCATCGTCCATGGTAAGGCTGGTTCCCTGGCGTCCATCCGATATGCTATCGTCTGTTGGACTTCTGAGCTGCTGAGTGGCATGAGACGTCTCCTGCAGCAGAGAGCTCATAAAGTCGACAGATCCACTTGTGGTGGATGCATTGCAGATGGATGAATCAGATGAGAGGTCATTTCTTGACAGCTTCTCGGTCTTTCTTTCACTGGAGCTGATCAGCTTTGTCTGCTGAGCCAACCTTGCAATCGCATCTCCGTTGCAGGCATTGCCACTCTTCTGATCATCCTCTGAAATAATCAGACTATTTGGTCGCTCTTTCTTAGTGTCGTCAATCACTGTTACCTCATTTCCTGAGAAAAGAAGTCTTTGCTCCTGATTTGTCTGATGCCTGATAAAGTCATCTGATGATGTCGGACCAGATTCTGACATGCCATCTTTGTTCACTGAAAGGCTCTCAAGCAGCAAGTTTATTCGAGATAGTGGATCGAGAGATGGTTCCCCTGTGCTTGTCTTAAAGTTTCCTGATACCAAACCATTGTCAGGACAACTCTGCAAATCAGTGACCGAAAGTGTTTGTATTGGAATGGTATTTCTAATTTCCTCCTGTGTTTTTAATGGCAGATCTTTGGCCATGGTCTTTACGGTCAAAGCACTTAAATGAACACCCGTCTCATCACTCATCTTTTCAGTTATAACTGGCCAAGTCTCTCTCATTTCTACAGGTTCCAGGATCTCTGCTACTTCATTCCAAGCTGGACCCACTTCGACCATTGGAACTCTTTTTATATGTTGCTCAGGCACAAGTTCTAACTGCAAGTTGCTGCAGTCAGTTATGCAAACACCAGTCTCAACGATCACTTCTGAGGAGGTAACTGGCCAAATCTCTTTTCTCTTCACATCCTCTAGATGGTCTACCACTTCACTCCATAAATGCACATCTTCCTGTAGAGCAACTGTTCGCTCATCTCGCTTTTGCGTCTCATCCCGGCAAACACAGTCTGTGCTCAATACATTGTCATCAGTACACGGCTGATGAAGAGAAGTTGAATCCTCTTGAAGAGACGAGTTTACTGTCAAATCTAATGACTTTTTAGATTTAAATTCATCCGATGTTCCAGCAGTTTTTCTTGCAACTTTCTCTGGTATTAGATTTGTAGGATGAGACTCTTCTCTTCTGCTTCCTGCCTGATCTTGAAGAATGTCTTGATTCTCCCGTAGAACTAAGGATCTCATCTGTGTATTTCCATCTTCATCACTATAGCTTTCACATTTTGCTCTTGGTGCGAGTCTTGGAACACACAGTTTCTCAGCGTCAAAGAGATCATCTGATTTCGGAGAGGATAGCGAGACATCAAAAGGAGCACCACTAGTTGAAAAGTCATTTACACTACCTGTACATTCCTGCCTCACACGAACACCACTTTCCTTGCTTGCAGCCAGCACCAGAAAGTCACTGTTCCCATCACTATCTTCAATTCCCTCCTGCCTTTGAGAAAAGACTCTGTCTGCCTCTGCTTGTGATGATGGCCCTATCTCTATCTTTGTATATTCTTTATCTGATCCATCGGTGACTAATTCCTCGTATGGACTAAACTTACCGGCTTCACCCTCTCCCATGATCTCTTCCAGAACGACATACTCATGCTCCAGTTTCTGTTCTTCATCTGTGTCTTCATGCATCTCTTGGTTGTCCTCATGTCTCCCAGGATCAACATCACACATATTTTGATGCACATCTTTTCTCTGTTTAAAACTATCGTCGTCCCTATCCAATTCTTCAATCCTTAATACCTGTTCAAAAGCATTCTCTGCATGTTTGGGCCTCTCTACTTTAGCAGAATCTCCTCGCTTTTCATCAGACACTTTTATTGTACTGGCCACTGACTCTGCGTCAGCACCATTTACAATTGCAATAACACGCCTGACATCATCAGTTTCAACCATGTTACCATCAAAGGCATCACCAACCCCTTCTTCTGTTTTGCTATCCAGCATGGCTTCTCCAGACAGTAAATCCCCTCGAGGACTCGGCAACTCATCAGAGTCCGAGTACTGCAGCGTCTGAGAGTTTTCCGAGGCTTGGCTTCCACCTGACTTCGAACGACTGCTTTCACCCTCTTCTCCTGAACACCGTTTCCTCTGCACAACAGGCTCCAGCGACTGATCAACTTCCTCCGGTTTTTCTCCACTGCTCTTATCTTCCATGTTGTCATCATCGCCTGGGTTGCCATTGGGCTTGACATTGACGTTTTCGTTTGATATGGAAATAATTTCAGCAGCAGCTTTGCTCTCCACTTCAAGTCTTCCATCTTGTTCGTCACTACTCGTAGCACCAGATATAGAGACAACAGGAACTGCTTCATGCATCGTCGACAATCTTGTGCTTTCAACATCTGCTGTCACACGACTCTTCTCGTCCTTTTTTCTTCGTTTTGTTCTCTTCTTTGCCTTCTGAATGATCGGTTTCTTCTCTGCATGTCTCTTCGAAGGTCTTTCCTCCTTTCCATTCTCCAGTTTAATTCTCTGATTCTCCTCATCAGCTTTCTTACCGTTGCTAATATCCTCTCCACCAACTTCCATCCGTACCTGAGCATCCATCAGGTCCCCTTGTGCTTCCACCATTTGCATCATCACCTTTTCAAGTGGAGGTGGTGCTAGTCCAAGAAACACCCGGGCATCAATTCTAACTGGCTGTGAGACTGTGCTGAAAAAGGCCATCCGGTTTCGCATGATTTCCACAGAAGTTGGAGACGGTTTTGTTTCAAGACGAACGCTCTGTTTGGGGCTGAGACTGAGGAGGTGCTTGGAAAAGACATCCCGACTGCCCTTTGATCTCTCTCCTCCTCTAAATGCCCTCCCAACATCAAGTGACTGACCATTTTCTGATTCTGAAAACAAACATTAGTCAGTTTAAGAGTCACACATATCTGTACAATTGCATGTATACACACCCCTGACATCTGAACTAACCCAAAATCAGGTGTGTTAACATGTCCCCAGTGGTCGAAGTCTTAATTACAGTTTGTCCATATTTTGGCAATATCCCTGCAGGGCTAAAAATAGTTTTTTTATCTTAATTAAGTATAGGAATTTATTGAAGGCTTTTGGCTAAAAATGACAAAGCGAAACTATAATATGCGAGCCTAAGTATAAAAATTTACAGCAGTCAAACACCAAACCTTCAGCAATATTTTCTTTGTCTGTGTTGGAATCCGTTTCCCAATCGGCATCACTTGCTCCTTCAGCAGTCTCAGTTTCAGATCCAGAGCTGGCAGATGACGTTCGTTTCTGCGGCAGCCTTGTACGTCTCGTCTGGCGCTTCTGCTCGCTGTACATTCTCGCCAATTCTGCCCAAGACAGGTCCGGCTGTTCGTCCGAAGCATCCTCATCCGAAAAATGCAGCTCTTCCTCAGAAGATGAACTGCAAAAAACACCAAAGCCATCAGACTAACACACAGCAAATGCCAGACATTTGTCATCTCTTAAAAACATCAAAGTAGATAAGTTCAGTCATAAATACTACATGTAATGTAATTGAGAATTTATATAGCGCCTCTCGCGGAACTAGCTATTCAGAGGCGCTCTATATGTGTCATTTTACGCAGAAGTACATTGTTTGACAGACATAACATTTGCTCACAAACCAACTACAGTTGATTACCTGTGCTGTTACCAAAGTAAATGATGTTGCCATGGGGTGTCTAACATTAAGGGTATGCGCCAAGAGAAACGCCGCAATTAAGCAGGATGGCCTGGTCGATATCATAACACTGTCTGAGCTGAATTTCTCACAAACCAAACAAAATGCAGCAAATGATGTGCCAACCAACCATCTGCTAGAAAGAATGATCAGAAATAAACCTACAAATCAGTAAGTAAGCAAGCACAAAGTAACTACCATAGGAACACTTTAATGCTAAAGTTTCAACTGCTAAAAATAATTCACAATGATAATATTTAGTCTAGCAGAGCTCAATTCCGTGCACAGATAACATCTCAATAGTTGGGTTAAATGCAGAAATCACGGAGTCTAATTCAGAAACCTGTTACTATGCAACTTAGGAAGTCAGCTAAACAGCCATCAAACAAAGCCAACAGTCAGTGAACAAATTATCAACAGGGAACACGACAAACCAATCACACTGTGCAATGCACAGAAATCACACTGTGCAGGACACAGAAACTGAAATCATGCAAAACTCAGCACTAACTAAACACGCTGCTCAGCCAAATCACTGCAATTTATAGCATTTCACTTCATTTTAAAGAGAAAGTCGGAACAATAATTTGTTAACACAAGCAGCATAAATTGTAGCCTCTGGGTTTGAAGCACTTCAAACTAGATACTACCAGCACACACTTATGTCTTAAAAGAGCTTAAAATTACTTACACAGGATATTTAACGACATAATTAGGGCATAATCGAGTAGACAATTTCCACCGAGTAACGAATCCGAGTATTTGGGTGCACTATTTGTCGGATCTGAGTACGAACCGAATAGTAGTGGCAACTCTGGCCTGGCGATTACCATCCGCATGCGAACTTTAAACGTTTTCACTTTTGTCACTTTCGTAATTTTTCGTAATGAAAAATTAGCAAATTAATGTTTGTGCCAGTAATAACTACTAATTTGGCTTTAAATTATAAATTTCAGCTTGTAGATTGTTAAATGTTTATTAAAAAAATTATTGAATTCAAAAATTATTCTTTTTAACTATTTGTTTATGTAATGTTTGCTGAGGCGAATACTTCCGAATATTCCCAAAAAACAGGAGATTCGGCCGAGGCAAATGTTCGAGGCGATTTCCGGTTATGCCCTAGATATAATAACATAAACTCAGTCAAGTGCCATTCCATTTGCACACACTTTGAAGTTACAATTATGTGTCTTTGATTGGAGCTACCACATAGAATACCTGACCATACTTCACATCTGCATGCATTATGCATATTACTTTCACAAGTATTTGAAAACTGTTCTTCATTGTAAAATTGTGAGGCGAACACCTGAGAGTCTGATATCTAGTAGGGACACTACACAGGTGTTCTGAATGAGCAAATAAAAATGACAAGTCATCATCAACTGTAGTCCTCAGATGTCAGTGATGAACTCAGACACACAGGTAAGAGAGAAACAAATTAGCACCTAGACACTTACTAGAGCACCTCAAAGTATAATGTACAAATGCGATCTGCCACTACGAGCTGTCAAATCTTAGACAATGCACTTTTGACCCAAATATTTAATAGCCAACATTAATTTCATAATTGCACTTTTAAATGTGCTAATAAAAGGAAATATAAAATGCAGAAAAGTGCTTGTCAAGTTCTTAAAGATGATTCAAATATCTATGTATATGGCAATGAAGGCATTGGTAATTAATAATTATGAATAATATATTTTATTTATTCATACACGAAATAAAATCAAAAACAAAAGGTCAAAAGTGCATTTGAAATAGAAATTTGAATTTGTATAGCTATATGTTATGAACAAGTTTGTTACTTCTGGAAAGAACCAGGTCATCAAAGTAACTTTAACTTATTGTTAACAAAATCGGAAATAGAGAGATCTCTTCCTCCAGTAAATTCAAGTAGTCTGTGAGCATGCTCACGGGGGAGCTGTTATGATGATGAATTAACCGAACAGAAATTTGTTAATTACCAGACTGCATAAAGTAACTAGATAACAGTAAAAACAATATTGATCATACCGATAATAAATGTTCACATGTTCTCCATTTAACTCCCTGTACATGAAAAAATGTGTAGCATACAACCTATCTATATCCTCAACATTGTTAACTTCACCATTTACCATTTTGTCATTATTACATTAAAGTTGCAAGCATTGGAAATTTCAGTTTCAGATAAAGAATCCACAGAACAGGTTCTCCGAAAAACGAACAAATCGGAAAAACAACCATAATAGAAGAAGAAGACAGTAATTTACTCTGATCTATGCATGGGGTTGGAATAGCTTATTCTTCGAATAGAGCTTACACCCAAAGTAACTATTCTCCGAATAGGCCGTGGCCGTCGTTGCCATGCATGAGCGAGGAGTAAACCGCGGAATAGTTGCACCTGACATAGGACCTACGAGACTTAGCGAGACTAGGCTTTACGCATGCGCAAAGATATTTATAGCGCTTAATTCAAATTGCAATAGCTAAGATACAAAGTCCTAAATCACATTTTGTGAAAATCAATCAAATTAATTTATTGTGCATGCATGATAAAATGTAAAGAGTTCATTATCTTAATGTTAGAGCAAACAAGCCAACATTTTATTCAAATTTTATTAAATTAATTATTACTACATGGCAACGAACCCATACTTGGCATTATCATAATCCACATCATCAGCTGCTTCGTCCCAAATTAAGCTTAGTAGCAATTTCCCATGGCAAAAATGGAATGCATAATAAAATGTGTTATCTTTCATAGATCTAGAGGATTGCGATGTTCTAAAAACACTCTTTAGCATCATAAACTTCGTCAAATGTGACGAATCATAACAATGGTCGCCATTTTGATCATAGCCCTATTCGGGAATAGCGGACTTACACCTAGGATGTCCAGCGTAACGCACAATTCTCGCCTCATGCATAGCAGTATTACGCCAGTTTTATGTCAGAGGTAAGAGTTACACCCTGGCTATTCCAACCCCATGCATAGGGTCCCTGGAGACAGCTACAATGGGAAGGAGATGCCCACAGAGTAACGGATAACACACTGGCGCATAGAGCTGAGCAAGAGTATGATAACCGTACTGACGATGCAATGGGCACCTTGTATGGCTGCCGACATATTCATTCATACTAAGTCTGAAAACGTACTGTGTTATCAGTTTGAAATTAAACGAAAATTATTATCACCATTATCATAATTCAAAATAATTGATTGATGCTTCGAACCAAAACCACATTCCTATCAGATCACCTTCCCGCAAACTCTTCCTCTCAAACTACAAACTGATTATTTGCTGCAGCTAAAATAGATGTCTTCACTTTATGAAAGATTCAAGAGTCTAATAAAGTGATGTGTGACCACCCAGATAAGCACAACAATGTCCTATATAAAAAGCACCCATTGTCACCCATTTTAAACCCATAATAAATAAATTATTACTATGCAATATTCTCATTAGTGAAAAAGGGAATCAAAATGACTCATATTTTGGGCAAATTTCTGAGAAAACAGCAAAATATAATAGTCATAATTAAAGAAAATGGGCAAAAAATAATGCTTTTACATTTCTTAAATCTCACATTTGATGAAATTCGCTTCTGTAACACATACTTTTCAGGATTTTGTAAATGTTGAGCACATTAAACACATACAGAAAAAGTCATGTTTTCAAAACTCAAAGTACTATCTTAACCAAATAACAAACAAAAGATATTAACCAGAAAAATAAATAATCACAAAACACAGTTTAAGGCATAAGATGTTGTCCCCAGTAAATACCTGTAATAGCAGTTTTTTAAATTCCCAAATAATACAGTTAGGGCATAAATCCTCACAGCTCTGTCAAATATCAAGATATTGGATCAAATAAGGGAATGTTTTAAATGGACCATTCTCTATTTAAATATGGTCTAAAATTTAATATTTTATCCTTTCATGACATAAGTCTGATTTTGTCAGATCCTATCACATATAGTCAAACAGCCATGAATAGGCAACCTTATTTTCAACTTCACACTTTCAAAGCAAAGCTCCTTCAAGTAAAAACAATGTTCCAACTGGAGAAAAGTGACCAACCTGTCAGAGTCGCTAAACGCCGACGTTCGAAGGACACTGCACAGGTTATGCTTAGTTTGTTCATACTCGCTTTCTTCCACTTCACTTTCAGTTACATATTCGACACGCTCAGGTGTCCTCTTCACTGTCGTTGGATCCTTTCCTGGGCATCGAAGATATGACTCTGTAAGAAGATCAAATGTTGCTTTCATAAACAGTAAAACCTCAAAAACCTTGTTTTACTTGCAATAACTACCTAATACATTTCTAGTTAATGAAATAATCAACAAAATGGACATATTTCCAATGTGGACTCATAAATTGTGACATTCTAGTCAATTATAAATGAAACAAGATTAAAGACGTTTTTATTTTGCAACGACAAGTGCTTGTGTGTATATTATTTGCCGAGGTGATTACGATCTGAATAGTGCCAAAAACGTAACATTCGTTCGAGACAAATGTCCGAAGCAATTTCTGGGTGATCCCAAATTTCTATAACTAGTACACACAGAATAACATTTAAAAAATTATGATTCACGTGACTTAGTAAGACATTATCAATGGTGTCCTCTCTACTGTATAAATACGCATTTCAAGACATTTCTTTCCAAAGGTAAAACTAACCAGTGACCGACGATATTTTTGGTGGCGACATGGCATATTTTGTGCTGGATAAATCTTTGTTCAAAGCAGAAGTTGCTTGACCAGCAGAGTTTGTTGTGGACCGCTGCAGACCATGGTGTTGGACACAGTAGAATTTGCCTAACAAAAGACAGTGCAATTTAACTCCATGTCACAACTTCTTAGAAGCTTTGTGACAAGATAGAATAAGAAAGTCAAGAATAGAGTCTTCAGCTGATAAAACCTGGTAAAACAACCATTGAGAATTATATAGCTTAAATAAAGTTGAAATGGAACATCCTAATTCTCATAGTATTAGCTAATTACTTAAATAACAATTTAAGTTACATACAGTTACACTCAAACGCAGACAAAAGTTGCATATAATTAATTTTCAAATACCTCTAATAGACAGATGATGAAATAGAAATTTATGTCTTATACAAAGCTTTAAGAGTAAGCACAAGCAAATAAAGTCTAATAAAAATGTTAGCTTTGAATGGAATTATAATTAGATGCAAGTAACAAGAAGAGAGAATATCTAGAGTCAGTTTTAAAATTTGCATTGATTTCATTGAAAATATGTGAGACTATAATTGAACCTTCTCCATTGCCAAGAGCTTTAAACGAGTAGTAACTGATGCGCAGCGGACTGCCACAGTAGTCACAGCGAAAGCATCCACGGTGAAAGAGCAATCCCTCGGCTGTATGTCGCTCCACAGTGTAGACTCGATTCTTACAAAAACAGCAGAAGTCGGATGGCTGTGCTTTTCCACTGATCTACGTAACAAATGGAAAGCAACTGATGCACTCTTGGCCAGATGCAATGTCCCACTCTGATGATTAATAAAGTCAAACAGCTGAACCTGTTCCATTGCAATCCATAGAAAGTGAACACAACATGAACAAACAAATGAAGGAGAGCACAAAAGCAGAAGAAAGGTTAAGGAAAAGAACAGTTTGATATAAAAATAATTATAAAAGGGTTCAGAGTAGTGACTGAATAGCCAATGACCATTTTAAGATGAGTTAATGCTTAGTTTGCAGTGGCAGTCAGACTAACATATTCAGTGATGCTACAGTCCATTATATCTGATAGTTAGCCATTAAAGAATGCAAGCAATATCTGAAATGTTCAGAAAAGCCTAGTCTTTCAAATGTTGTCAGCTGTCAGTTTTTGCAACAATCATATAAGTTTTAATTTATACTCTCCTCCTATGAAATGATGCACAAGTTTATTAGACCTTATATGCAGCCATATAAATAGTGTTTTTATAGATCCTCAAAATGTACAATACTTTGCACAGCTACTAAATACACAGATGTTTACATACATACAAGCCGCATCTTATAACAATTTTCACATCACAGAAGTGAGATGGTTTCCAGTTTTAAACCCAGATACCAATAGCCCCTTCCTATGGTGGATTATTTCAGTGCAACACCAACCCAGTTATTGCCAATCCGTAAATCCATATAAACAACTTCAGTCACACAACAGAACTAGTTTCAGACAACTATATACACATTCTCTCATAACAAGCATTGCCTCTGAGGGCCTGAATCATGAAACAGTGACAACTATGCAGTAAACAGGAGCTTGTAACCACAAAACAGAGTTAGATTATATTCTAAAAATATAAAACCCTTACCTCTGCTGATTCATCGGATGGTTTGCTGCCTTCTCCACTCAACTTCGATGCAAGGTCTTTGGCAAGAACACTGACCTTATTCTGACCTCTCACCCCTGACCCCAACAATTTCAGTTCCTTTTGCAGTTTCGAGTATTTTGACAAATCATCATAAGCCATCTCCAGATTTTCTAAACGGCCATAAGTATTAAGAACTGTCTACAATAGAACCAGCACAAAGTTCTTCATTAACAAAACTAAACTCATGTAAACTAAGAACACTGAATATTGCAAAAATGCATTACATTCAGGGACCGACCGGAAATCGCCTCAGACATTCGCCTTGGCCGAATATCCCATTTTTTAAAAACTATTCAGAAGTATTCGCCTTGGCAAATAGTACACATGCACATAGATACTTTAAAAAAACTGAAACAATAATTAAACATTCGTAATTCGATAAATAATCTCATCAATGTTATTTAGTACCTAATTTCATTTCCAAATTCCACCCACAAATATAATGCTAAACTTTAATTTATATTAATATTATTAATTTATTACAGGTACAACATTATTTAGTTAAATCTCATCGAAAGAAAATTCTTAGTTTTAAGCTTCACCGTACATGACGACGATTGCCCAGGCAGTGGTACTTGCCAAAGTGGCCACTTCACTAGCAACCCACTACTACTCGGTTCGTACCCCGATCCAGCAAATAGTACATAAAAATGCTCGGATTCGTTACCCAGTGGAAATTATCTACCCGGCTGGTCCCTAATTACATTAAGATGTTAACACACAATGCATTGAACTGAAATGTAAAAAAGTAAAGCAAGTAAATTAGCAAATGCTTAATTGTAAATTCATCACATCACATATACAACTTTTCAACTTATCTAAAATCACACATTCTTTTATCAGTCAAAAACAATACACTAAACAGATACTTTTTCTCACATCATAACCCAATAATTAAATTGTATGGAAAACAAAATGCAGCTAATCGTTGAAGGATTAAGAAGTCAACAATGACAATTTTACCATTAAATGGTGACTTACATTGGCATCATATAAGTCTTTAACACGTTTACTTGGAACATCATAGAGATTAATTGGTTCCTGGAATCGTTTGAGTGAACTCGACTCATTTTTTTCCATTTCCTCCTGTTAACATATTTGAATTTACAACTAGATCTAAGTGGAATCAGTAACAATATGCACAAACAACCAAAAAAGCTGAAGGCATAAAATGCCTCAATTAACTTTTAGACACCTACTAGATCTATCAGACAATGCCCATAAACCACACTCTTGAAAAGCCATGGCTTAATTTAAATTTGGCTGAAATTCCTAAATACTCTATGAAACGAATTTGCACAGTCTAAGCACAGAACAAATAAATCTGACAAATAACTTGACTACTCTAGTGTTGACAAATGCTAAGAATCAATGGATCACCTAGTAATCATCATGTACAACAATAGGACAGCACAGGAGACCAAATACTGACCCTTCTCTGTCGAATGCGATTGCCAATCTTTGTCAATGAAATCAGTCGAGCCTTGGAAGCCGCCTCACTTTTATCATCAGATGCTAAATGCAACAGAAACCAATGAAAGTTTTGCTGACACTGAACTATTCATTAGCACAGAATGCAACCAATGCATGTGAAATATTAGCAGAGACATATGAAATGCAAGTGCAAGTGTACACATTTTATAAAGATATTAGACCATTCAAAATGAAACACTAAGACCACAAAATGACCACAAGCCATAAAGTACAAAAATGATACCCTTTAGCACAGTGTTATATCCAGTTATGACTTACTTTTTGTGAGGCTGGTCGTTTCTTTACGTAGAAGACTACAAATGCGTGCCAAGTAAGCTGTCATAGCTACTTTGTCAGGAGCATCACAGTGTGCCATCTCCTGACCAGTCATGATCGGAGCAACCCCAAACTCCTTCTCCACCACATCAAAAGCCTGCAAATAAATATAACAATTGCACATCTGATGTACATACATGTGTGTACAGAATCCTTAGATGGCTTTAAATTTTACTACCTTTTATTTTTCAAGAGACCTGATCCTTAATGACTGAAACCAGAGAAAAACATGAAACCATCCCTGGGCTTTATTGGTATAAAACACAGAGAAATGGACATGAAACACTTACAAACTGGATGAATGCTTTCCTTCAAATACAGAAAGACTGTTTCCCTGTTAGAAAATCTCGAGTAAGTCCCACATGCACATATCTTAATGACCTCGAAGTAATGTAATAAACTACTTATATAGCACCTTACAAGTCCCTCCCAAAATGCTACATGATGTCTTTGATAGTGGTTTCACAAAAACATAGATATAACAATTCCCATCAATGTTTGTATTGTGTCTTGAAAGAAGATCACATTTATAAAAACAACAATTAAGTTATTCAAAGAAAGAAACAAAAACAATAACCACAGTTCTGATTGGCCAGTCCTAATTCTTAAATTCCTAATTCTTAAATTCCTAATTCTTAAATTCCTAATTCTTAAATTCCTAATTCTTAAATTCCTAATTCTTAAATTCCTAATTCTTAAATTCCTAATTCTTAAATTCCTAATTCTTAAATTCCTAATTCTTAAATTCCTAATTCTTAAATTCCTAATTCTTAAATTCCTAATTCTTAAATTCCTAATTCTTAAATTCCTAATTCTTAAATTCCTAATGTTACTACAATCCAGTCATCTCACAAGCCTATAACATATACTGGAACATGTTTCTCTGTGGCAACAGGTAAATTAATGAACCCACATTATCTGTCTCCAGATGATATATTTTAGTCAGAAGTCTATAAAGTTACTTAAAATGGAAATTATTCAATCAACAACTTACCAGTTGATTGTTGGCTTCGACTCGATTTGGGTCAACAGAGTAAACATCCCTGAATACATGAAATAGAAACAGAAGATTTGTTAAGAAATTCAAATAGCAGTAACTTACAGAGCAATTCAATATTTTATTTAATTAAATTTGCATTCAAGCAAAAACAATTACTAGCCTTACCAAATGCCTCACAAAAGCACTATAGGAATTAGGAAACCAACTCACAGAAGTTCTGGTCTGTGGTGATGGATGAGAGCACAAAGTGCCATTCCCGAGTGCCAAGAATTGCTCAGGTCAACCACTTTGACAATGTTCTGGTAGGATTCCAGCTGGCGCTGGATCCACTTCAACATATTGTGACTGTCACGCATGGAATCTAAAAATCAAAAAAGAGTAAATTTATAAAGCCAGCTGCCATAAAAAAGACCAATCTGCAGAGAGATACCACTAATTTCCTCTAGTATATTCTATAAACTACAAATTACCCACATGTACAGGTGAAAAAATTCATTTATAAAAAATTAATCCTAGGAATAAGTTGAACCTATGCACAAATTGCTAGGAAATTGCAAATCCAGGCAGGACCAATTTGCACTGTTCTAACTATTCTGTACTATAGGCCTACTGGCAACCATTGACCAATGAAAGCCAAGTTGCATTTTGATGCAAAGTGAAAACACAAATTTTCATAAAATATCGTCCATGTGTTGTCACCAACAGCCATCATCTCAGCAGAGAGAATACATTTAAATGTTTCCTTCCCATTCATCTTTCAGCACTGATCTGATATATACCGGCACAGTCCAAAATCCTGTTAAGCCCATACATAACCTGCCTCTGTCAATAAGATGTGATGCTTGAACTTCATGTAAAACACGACTTATAGTCCAGAAAATATGGTATTGCAACACCTAAGCTAGACTGTAAGCACTGGATTGAAAGACTGGTCAAGTGCACATACCATATCGATGGCTCTGTTGAACAGCCTGCCTCACTATGTCACTAAGATATTCAGTGTCATGTCCCTCATACTGTGATGATACTTGATGTGGTTTGTAGACCTGGACATTAAGATTCAGATACCTATAACCAACAAAGTAAAAAAAAAATTGCTGGAAACAAAAAACCAACAGCATCTAACTATTAAAATATTCAACTCTTATACCAACAAAATATCGACACAAAATCAAGGTATATGTGAATTTTGAATATTCACACAAGTAAAAAAATATCTATATTTAGCCAGAATTTGCACACAAGATACCTAGTGTTGGGGTCAATCGTGTACAGAAGATAGTTCTTGTTCAAGTTCTCTGGAGTCGTCTGTGATAAAAGTTGGTAGATACTTTCTCGTTCAGCAATCACTTCCAGTGGAGTCACCTTCCCTGACGCCCAGCTTCTTACCATCCAAGCTGCATCAAATGCCCCAAGAAAGCCCCGCGCACAGCCTGACCCAGTTGGCCAAAAAGGCTAAAAGTAGTTAGTTTCACAGAAAACAGTTCAATTGAAAATCAAATGTCAACATCACAACTGTAGAGAATTCTTTGAAAAAACACAATTATTAAGAATAGAAAGGAACTTCTGTACATGTTCACTTGAAGCAACTGTAAAAGCCTCAAAGAAGGCAAAACAAATTTACAAAAAATTATGATTGAAATTAATGAACTGAACATTTTTCACCGAAACTGCTTTGCATTGAAATTGCATAGCATTGAAATTGGTTTGCATCAAAAGTGTTTTGCATTGAAATTGCTATGCACCTTAATTGCTTTGTATTGAAACTGCTATGCACCTTAATTGCTATGCTTTGAAATTGCTATGCACCTTAATTGCTTTGTATTGAAATTGCTATGCACCTTAATTGCTATGCTTTGAAATTGCTCTGCACTGAAATTGCTTTGTCTTGAAATCGCACTGTACTGAAATTACTTGTTCTGATGAAAACAAAGACAGAGGATAGAAATTTATTATTACCAAGGACTAATGCCACTTTATGCAAACATTCCGCTGCAAGAGTTATGTATGTCACAGCCTAATAAGAAACAGTTACATGTTTTAGGCATATAATAACAACGATGTCTGGTATGCTGGTTGTTCTTTTTACAAGCACAAAAGAACTAAATTACCCCAAAAACAATTCGATTTGGGCTTGACAAAACTGTGAGAAGCTATACACATTAACAGTGAAAAATATCAGAAGTTTGCATAATGACCTCCAGCAGGGTATCGCCAACCAGTCCAACCAGCAGTCGATATCCTTGCCTCTCCACAACACGACAGGCATGTTCTGCAGCAAACATCGATGTGAAATCAAACATCGCAACGTCGGGTTGGCCATAGTGGTTATGAGCAAATTCGAGATTTGGCATTCTGTGTTGGGTCGACATATCAGCCGCTTGGCGTGCATACTCGAGCAAAGCATGTTGGTCGACATTCGCCTTGCAAAGCAATATTTCTGGATCATCGTAATCCTAAAACAGCAGAATTATCCATTGTAAAACTTAAGTGATGTTACAATAGCAATTACCAACTGTATAAAGAGCGCTCCATAAAGAGCGCCTTCATGAGTTACTTGTAGGGTACTCTATAAGTGTTCGTATATATACATTGATGAATACATACATACATACATAAAGAGCAATCATTCTATTTCATTTCAAGATGAAGTCAATTAACATGGCCTTAACGACAAGTGTGTACTGAAAGTGACTGGGAAGCCAGTATAGCATCAACTCAACAAGATAAACTTCAGCTAAGCTTTAACTGTTTGCCTGACAAATATTTCATACACTTGAGGTCTCAAGACTCTGGGAAATAACGCTCCTAGTAGCAACAGCATTAAATTTTGGCAACAGTAACAGCTTTGGCTCACCTGCAGTAGAACTCCCTTACACAGAAGGCTTTGTTTTTTAGCTGTCATGACAAAGTAGTGGGTCTCATCTTTATAATACACAATGTTTTCAAGGTCGATTCCTGCATGGCGATTTAGATCCTTGAAGAACTTCTGATTGAAGATGTATGCAACACCACTTATTTCCTCAACGCTCGCTTCTGCTTGTGTGTTCCGATTTATGAAGTTGGCAGTAATGGCTATGGCCAGTTTTCCACGAAATTCCTTCCTCTTAAATTCTATTTCAAAGCATCCAACAATAAATAAACGTATCACGTAAAAACGGTCAGATCAAAATCCAAGTTTCAAAGAGCGCATCAATACAGCAAAGGAAGACAAAAGTAATTCTTCAACGAGCAAAAAATATATTATGATAAACCACAATGTGCAACTGCACAAAACCGATCACTCTTGATCTGTATACATGTAAATGGGTATCCACAGCATTATGTTATGCAAAGGGAGATTGTCAGGTGATTGCATAAAATTAGAATCAAAAAGTATACTACAGCATACCTAAATATGAGTCAATGCCAGTGCCAATTTTAGTTTAGTTGAATTTCCTACTTCAAAATATCAGTAACCATACTCAATAGAGTAATTTTAGAGTTAACATATTCATGCTTATTACTAAGTTTCAAAAGTGATAACTTCACAAGTCTGTATTTAGCCAAATGACCAAATGGAAAAAAGCTATTCTTGTCTATATTACAGAGTAATTCCACGTCAAATCAATCAGAGATGTACACCACAAGCCTCTAGATTTTTCTGAAAATTGGTTTACATTAAGTACATGTCAAATCAGTAATAACTGAAAGTTTCAGCAGAATGCTTCAAAATTTGACAAAGAAATTAATTTTTTCATTTGACAAGCAAAAACGTATCGTGAAAAAAATTACATGATCATTATTATGCTAGCAGTCAAGTTTTCTCAGTTTTCAGTGGATTGACTGGATTCATGACAATCATACAAGCAAAAGCAAGTATTACTATATTATGAGTTTACACATAAACTTTGTGCTTTGATAATGTTCAATAAATAACAATATGCAGTAGACATGCAACAGCAGCAGATTCATTCCTCTAATCTTGCAGATGTCATTACTCTCTGCTATAACTGTGTCGTTTGAGTCAGACAGTTTTACAGTACCTTAACTAAAATGAGAATGAAGCAGTCATTTGCAGTTTTCGATTGTTAATTCATCGTATTTGTATTGCCTTGCACTTATGCCACATGCAAATGGCACAGGGGGGCAACACAGCACATAAATGAGTGTGACCAAACACCTCTCCTCACAATCACAGTTCCATGTGTACATACACAATATATGTGCAAATTTTCTGATAAACTGCAGAAACATCCTCCTGAATTTACATCAATGACTGTTCTATATTTCCACAACATGTGGGCAAATTTTCGTACAAATCAGTATTTATACATTTTCACTCTTTGGTAAGCCATAAACTTCACTTTGATGATCGTGGCAAGGAACATGTCCTTGGAAAGAACAGACATAATGAAACTAATCAGGCAATAACTACATGTCTCATGAACACCTCTGCACCTCAATAACAATAAACATTTATGAATATTACTATATATCATTTCTGCCTGCTAATAAAATATTATGATGTCTGGAATTTGAGCAAAAAATATTGGCTTCTGAGCAATATTTGCAAATAATTTATTGTTTAGAAACCCCAATAAACACCACCTAGATTCTTGCATATTTGCAAACAGCACAACAAACTGATTATATAAAAACAATTTCAGCCATCCAACTCATTTCATATATATATATATATATATATATATATATGACAGTCCAAACTTGGTGGATCCAGTAGTTTTTTCGTGATACGTCACTTGCTTATCAAATTACAAAACTTATATCTCAGTAAAATTTTGAGATATTCTGCTAAAACTTTCAGTTATTCCCGATTCTGCATGTACTTATGTAAAAAATGCTCTGAAAAACGAAAGGGGTGTTGGCAAACTGTCATTTTACTGGATGATTTGATGTGGAATCACCCAACAACATAACATTATTGTTTCATAAAAGGCAGCAAGCACAAGTGTGATATTAAATGGTACAGTGATGTTGCATGCAAAGCATCATTGACAACTGCTAAAGTTTATTTAGAAGACAATAATCAATAAAGTGCTGCCAAAGTAGACATAAATTATGACAACGGAAAGCTACATGTATTTACAGAATTTGAGCCAATCTACAATAAGCAAAAATAACACCTTGTTTCACATATTTCACATACTTAACAATCCAAATAAAAACTAAACATTGGGAAAAATATTCTTAACAAAAGAAAGATGTCAGAAACTAGATCTAAGTTTTCAACTACATTTTCAATACTGAAGATCCTTAAGCACCTTGGAACAGTTGTACTTCATGACAATGTCAATATTTGGCATGTCAACAGTAAAACAGTCTGCCAACTGGCTCCTGTTCAATTCACAAAGCTATCAAAGCCAAAAGGGACATCACAGCTCAGCGAGTGAGAATGCCCTATGAGCTGAGTAACTAATGCAAAGAGTACCTAACAGCAATTTTTAGTTCACGTTAACCTTTTGGGTGTCAACAGCTCAAAATTGTGACATTGGGGAACTTTCCACACAAGCTGCAGGTACAGAAATATATATATGTCTGAAAATAATATTTGGTGATCTGTTTCATTTTACGATCATGTATAACAATCAAAATGGCAAATGAAGACAAAATTTGGATAATGCTTTTGGCACCTGAGAGTTCGTTCAGAAGACAATCATCAAACCAAGAATACAGTATGTAGTGTTCATACTACTGATTTATAAACTTTTCAAACAATAATAAAAGTGATACCAGCAGTGATATTAGGGTCAACTTGACCAAAGACATTTAATTTAAAACAGCAACGAAACATAGAAAAACTCTATCTTCAATGATAGATTAGATATAATCTTTTACATTGAAATGGACAAATACCTCAAAATAGCAAAATCGTATGGCATGCTAAGGGTTAAGCACTAAATTTCACCTCTGCTTTTTCATGTGAAGGGCTAAATTTCAACTATTAATCACCCTCAATAAGACTAATTTTGGGAACTAGCTCTCAACACCATCTAAATTTAATTAAATTTAAAAAACAGTTGAGAGCAAGGTTTCGATACTGAAATAGAGTATAGCAAAGTCATTTAGAGCACCTTAGAAGACTGAAAATAAGTTCATGCTACCTGTCATTGTATTGCGCTTGCCATCAGCACTCAGGCAAACGTCAAATACGAATTCAGCCACTGGATGGTCTGCAGGGGTTATCTTTGCACGCCACCCAATTTCTAAACACACAAACACACCTTTGTTCAATGGTTAGTAAAAGTAAAACTAAATACCTGGTATGTTAATTGTTTAAATTTTCATCATTTAGTCTATTTGTATCAGCACCCTTCACAGCATAAATTTTCTTAAATATTTAAATATAATACAGAGACACTCACGGTCTTTTGTTTGGTCAGGAGGTGGCTCAGAAAATCCATCAAACGCTACTCCTGAGTGAACCTCCACTCCTACGAGAAGAGCAACTTTGAGAAGAATACACTGTAGGGCACGAATACCTAAAAGAGAAACAAGGTTGCCTTGCTATTTTGCACTAAACTATCCAAACTATCATTCATACATTTTTGCATATCATTAGGTGCTTGTATGTCTACAGTTCAGTGCATATGAACATATCATTGACAAAATAAAAAATCAATCAAAAGTCTTTTCAATAGTGTTCTGTTGCTACGGATGAAGGAAATATCAGCTAAAATATAACTGCCAAAGTAAATCATTTAACTGAATAATGGTGCCTGCAAGTTGAACAACTGGAATAATTACATGGGCAATGAAATTTTCTATTCCTGATTTTGTTAACAACATTGGTTCAACATCAGCAAGTATTTAATATTTCATTTGTTGGAATTCTAAGTTGCCCATCAAAGCCTCGGAATATGCTCCAAACCCTTTATTTCAAATCCATTTCTTCTCCTTTAATCAGTTTTTTAGGCAGTTCATCATTGATGATTATAATTATGTTGTAACTGGTTACGTGACCACCTTCAGAAATATAAGTGTTTTTGAAAATCTTAGTAACTGATACATCATGACTGATCCATAATTATCAATAAGCTATCCATAATTTCCTGACCCTTGATAAATCTAGCTCTTATTTCCTTTGTGCATTCTGCAGCCCTAGCGATCAGAAATCATAGACGATAGAGGAATGTATCAAATCTGTTCCAGCAGCACATTCTGGATTGTGATAGAGCAGGCAACAATTTTCATTCACTCACACTTTAAATGTGCCTTAACATGAGTTTGTGGAGTTTGGACATTGAGTAACAAGGTTTCACATTCTTCTCAGGGTTTCAGGATGCTAATTGTTCAAGACTGTTTCAGGCTCCATTTGTAACGGCCAGGAGTCCATCAACAGACATTGACAATTTTACAGCAGCAATGATCCACTGGATGCTGTGTTATCTTCCACAAACCCAGTGGCATAATAATAATCTTAACAATAATAATATTAACAACAATTTATATGGCACAGTAGCGTGGCCATAAGGGTCCTCACAGACAACTAAGAAGTGGGATAAGCTTTAGAGAACAGATGAGTCTTGAGTTTAGGTAAGTCCAGAGGAGGTCCCATCTACCCCTATGCTATGGACAACTTGATGTAGGGTCCTGTGTGTTGCTCGTCATTTTGCCTATTGCTACTCCTTTTCCTCAGCCAGGAATTCCACTGGAATATCAATCCACACTGTACTCTGGTAGAGACAAGCATTTTCTTCTTCAGAAAAACATGGGTAATGATGAAAATTATATGCATAATAGCAGTATAATTGCACACATGATTCTATTAGTTAAACAATTTATAGACAAGACAGATATCTTCCTTATCACTCACACATTGTCACATTGTAGCAGGACAATCGCATACATGATTCTAGGTTGGATCTATTAGTCAGTTTAAACCATGTCCACCGGTATTTCTGAAGATATTACCGATTCAGGCAATATGAGATTCACATATCCATCCATCCATCCATCCAGGTTGTGTTTATAAATGCTAGTTCTAGAGTGTGATAAGTAAGTCACAGTCCACATAAAACATGGGCTTGATTGCTTGCATAGGTTGAAACATTTTGTCACAAAAATCTGCTTCCAGATATACATGTTTGTGCTGTATGTGACTACAAGAGCAGCTTATCTACAGGAGTTCACCAACATCAACATCCCAAGCTGCTTCTTCCCTTCCCACAGTCACTGTTGGGGAATCTTCGACCAATAGTCAGACTTCTTCATATAGCATAGATGTAAGAAACATATTTTTAGTTTCTTAGTCTTTTTTAAATGTTGTCTTTTCCGGGTTTTTCTCCTGCTTTTTCCCGTTTTTTATTTTTCATGCAACTTCCGTTTATTTACTTATTCTCTTTTGCTATTTTGTAAAAAAATTCTAATAGCCTCACATTGTCTAGTTGTCTAGTCAGCCTGACAGCTGTGTGCAAGCACACTGTGTTGACTGTCAATAGGTCAACGTTGTCTGGCGTTTGTCTTTGCACTGTGCAGGTGGTCAACGTTGGCATGCGGTTGTCGGCTTTATATCACTTGGGGATGAGATGAGTGAGGTGGCTTGTCATTTCCTTCCTCACAGACAATAAAGGGTGAGCAACTTGTCTAAGTTCGCTATGCACTGTACACAGTGACTTGAGGTGGGTTCAAACCTACGACTTGTCTTAGCAGCCCCTAAAGTTTAATAGATTTCAAAATGTCAGTACTTTTAATTTCTCAATTTCTATTTAAACCAAACTGATAAAAAACTGAATTTATTTCGTCGATTACTGTTATTTAGTGCTAGCTAAGAAAGTTGTGCTATTTGCTAATTAAAAGCAAATTGTGTAAACAAGGTTTTTAATTTTGAAAATGCAGTACATGATGTAACAACATCAAATTATTTTAGTTTTTTTAGTTTTTTCTCGTTTTTCCACTTTTTATCTGGTCAAAAACCATCGTAACTGTGTCTGTTACTCTATAGCCAATTTCGCCCATGCAGCTTTTTTAATAAATTAATCAAATACTTTGCATGCACATGACATACTGAACTTCAGACAGAGACTGTTGCTTACCATATTATTAGCATGTAAAAACATGATCAGGCCAAGTGCATTGAAGCAGAAACAAGCATGATACGGCACACAATGGCAATCGAAACAACTACAGTGTGGCATCATTAATGCAACTTTAGTCAACAGAGGATGTGCCTTCTGGTACAGCAAGTAAAAAGGCTGCACATTAAAAACGGTAAAGTGAATAGGTCAATATTTAGCCATACTATGCTGCAGTTCTTGTATGGAGTGCTAACCAATAGGGTTGGAGGAAATAACATGATTTCATGTGAAGCAGAATGGCATGTGAAACAGGAGTACAAGAGTCCATATTGTACAATTTTAGTCATCATCCAGCAACTGTCCATAAAAAACCTCTCCTGCTACTGCTGCATTTGAATTAACTGAGTAACATCCTTGTAAATTCCTTGTAACTACAAGAAATTACTTCTGACAACAAGACTTATGGTCAGAATTATAGACAAGAATTTGTGAGAATGTCAAATAAAAATGAAATCTTACTGATATGGTCAATGGCACCAGCACAGAACTTTCCAAAGAACTTCTTAGCCCCGAGCGCCTTGAGGTCATGAATGAGGAAAGGCCAGAGGTGAAGGACATTGTTTCGAGAAAATCCTTCACGCTTCTCCACAATCACAGCCTTCCCACCAAGTAGTGCGATCTCAATGGCAACACGAAGACCACATGGTCCAGAACCAATTACCAGAGCCTAAGAACACAAACCATTTGATTAAAAGCAGACTCAAATGAATCATTAAAAGCCTATTATTGACAGAATTTTCACCTTTAAGGCACAGTAAGTAAAATATGATCTCTACTCTACTGTACATCATAGCATATCTAAAATTGTGATGACAACCAAACTTCATATTTTTCTATAGACAAATCTGACATGAGAAATTGCTAATTGAGCTTTCTTGTCATAGGAAGTCCACCAATCAACTCTATCAGTTAGCTCCAAAATCAGCTTTGTTAGACCAAAACATTAGCAAGAGTTGGTGACCCCTTTTCTGATCTACAGGGTTAAGTGCATATGTAATCCTCATTCCAAGAGACAAACACTCACACTTTACAATGACAATGCATACAATAGTGAAAAAGGGCACAAAATCATTCATTCATTCAGAGAACTTATATCGTGACACTCCAAGATTAACTATTCAGAAGCGCTCTCAGTCCAACTCTGGCAATAAAGAACAGTTTTCATATGTTTGTAAAAGACGCATGGAGAGTCTCAAGCTACAGGAGTGCATAGATCAGAAGGAGAGTCTTTCCGTGTGGTCGGCCCAATCATTGAAAAGACATGACGTTGCATCTTTGAAGTGCACACAAAGGTTACTTCAAGTTCACCTCAAGATGCAGAACAAAGATTTCTGTGGGCAGCTAGACCTGAAGTGGGCAACAAAGCTCCCACAAGTAGATTGACACTTGCCAGACCCAGAACTAGATACAAAATTCAACGCTCTGGGAAACAGGAAGCCAGTGGAACATGCCATGCAGCATGTAGGTAGGAAAGACAAATTATAAACAGTTTCAAAAGTCTAAACATACAGTTATACCTATGAGTCTAAAACTGACAGCATAAAATGTTATGCATGCTAATTAACGCTTAAGAACTGAAAATGAAACAGGTTAGATCATTCAAACTACTGAACTAGTATGAGAAAAAGTTTTATATTTGTACAGAGAACAACCGCTGAAGGATTTTGTGATGCAGTAGTGCATGAACGTACTCTGAGCAGGGAATTTTCTTCCTCAACACATTTTATTTTAAGGAGAATCATTTCACCATGCTGAATTTAATAGTTTTTTGGTTGGTCATATGAAGCTTTTTACTTACTTCATCTGTTGAACAACTTAACAATAAGACTGGACCAGCTACTTACAGAATTGTGTCCAAGTTGGGCAGACTGCACTATTTTTGCATAAGTTAGCATCATGTATATTTGTGCTCTTATAATTGCTTTTATGAGATCTGAATCTGGATACATATTGAGTGGATGAGCCTTTGCAACACAATAGGATGTGCAACTAGTCTAACACAGACTGCAGTGACCAAAGTATTCCACAAGCCCAAATTGTTTCAATATACCTCCAGTACTTTTCCAGCCTAACCACAGCATTGAGCAAGTACATCATTCCATTTTCCTGTCTGCATTAAGCTAATTATGGAGAACTCTATGACTCAGACTATGTACCCTGAGCCACTGACATAGTAAGCACAGTGTTCACAAACCCAAACATGTAATCAACCTACTTTAGATAAGAATTGTGAAGTGCTTTGTGCTGGAGAGTGATTACACAGGACTGTAGCCTGCAGGCCATATTTTAGCCACATTTAGAAATCATATGTCAGCCAATAATATTATGATGTTTTGTCGTTGACTATATAGTAAAGTTTAACAGGTATATGACTAATGATAATGCTCATATCTGGACAAGTTAAACCAGACACGTTGATGACATATCTAAACCTTTATGAACAAAATCCTACGCTAAATCTTCAGAGGGCATAAACCAGCAGAGCAATCTAATATCCACGGTCCACAAATTTCATATGTTTAAGCCAGTATTGGACAAGACCGTTCTAGAGTAACCATGCATTGAATTTTAAAATGTTTCCATTTTTTCCCTTCACAAGTTGATCAGTTATATCAAAACATGGAGTTCCTTATCAAGTCACTATTTCAGGCCTCCGATGAGTCTCTCTAAAAGTGGTGCTATATAAATCTGCTATCATAATTACATGCATTGGTAGTAGCTCTCAAGAGCCCTGTAATTATCACGGACAGAAGTACACACGGATAGAAGGTTTTTCACAAAGAATAGAAAATTACATTGCAAACAAAACGAACATAATAAAGTCCAAGCAGGTGCTATGATATACAGTTAATATTCCTAAAGTAGACAGGAAATAGGTTGACAAAACAACTTCACTCCTGAATGATAGTTAATATGACTTGATGTTCTGAATGAACAAGTAGTGACCACGATGTTCTAAAGCATACTTTCCACGAATTTCATGTAACATATAAACTGATCATGATTTAGCAGGCCATAATTGGTTACATAATAAAGCAAGTGGTCACTGCCACCAGGCAACACAGTCTAGTCAAAAACTGGGATCTGATTCCCAAAATATTTGTGTTAGAAGTGTGTTAATTTAAATGTTTTTAAATTTTACACTCCATCAATATTTAACAAATTGGTAAATGGTATGCTTTGTTAGATTCAGACACCAGACAAAATTCAATCGGAGTCGCCACTTGGTAGAGCTGTACTGATACATCGGCAGCACTCATAATCGACACCGATTATAGAGATATCAGCGGCATCAAATATTGGTAAGATAATCGGCGCCAATATTAACAAAAAATTATTTTATAATATTACTTTCAGTATTTAAGAGCAAAATTACGACAGCAACGTCATTGGATCTGTGAAGGACAGCATTCCGTTCCGTTACCATAGCGTGTGGCTTCAGACCACCCAATAGGCATTGTGTAAAACGTGGGAAAGTTGTTGTGCAGAATGAGTCTGCATAATTACCCTGGGCACAGTTGTCATCTCTGCAAGGCAGTATTTTAGGTCAAAGTGCAGGTCGTAAAAGTGGCTTTGGCATCTAGTTGCAAAGATAGGCCTATCTCTTTTCTCTCCTCCATCATGCGATGTGTCTAATCTGTATTGCCTGCCCAGGATTAGTCCCCAACTACATGTATACGTCTCCTACTGAGCAAATGTTTTGCTTGTATCACAACAATTGGCAGTAGCAGTAGGTCTAGCTTTTAGAACCGGACATCTTGGGAAACACAATGAAATAATCTGTAAAATAATCGGCGAAATAATCGGCTAGATAATCGGTATCAGCAATAATCGGTATTGGCATAATCGGCAAATAGCGGTATCGGTACAGCTCTACTACTTGGGTTCTTCTCTTTGATTCTAAATAGTGATTTTTCATAGTGTAAGGTTGTAAGGTCTGGCCTCAAATTAACCTCCTAGACAGTAAGCATACTGGATGTCATCATTAGACATAGGTCCACATAACAGTTGTACAGAAGGTTCTGGCTCAGGTGACACAAATGTAATCCAACTGCGGCATCCCTTATATATTTCAGAGGGCATATTTCATCTAGGTGCTCAAGGCTCTTTGCACTGGGAGTGCCTCAGACAAGGTTGTACAGTTGTACTGAGAGGTGCCCTTTAGAAATCCCTAAATACAATACAATATAACACAAGGTACAAGTCTCAATTATATTGTATAAAGCTGCTATACCCTTGTCTTGTTGCAAGCTGTGCCCTTCTTGTACTCCAGGTTGGCTGCTCTTTTATCCAGTTTTGTCCAGAGTGACTGAGCCTTCCATGACAGAAGTCTTGTCTTGAGTAGCTTGTAGAATATCTGGTGGTCCACAGGACGAAGACCAATTATGTCACAGAGCTGCTGGAATGTATCCATGATGCCATGGAAAGTATTGGCACTACAGAATTGGTCAAAGAGTTGAGAGGCCGGATCAGTTTCTCCAGTGGCTGGGAAAGTACCAGACTGCTTGAATGGCTGCCGAGGCATACCCATCCGTAGTTGTGCCATCTTCTGCCAGCCTGTAACAGGCAAACAATGAAACAATACAGCTACTGCATTAGCCACACACACAGAGAGAGATAAGACAAAACCCATCAGCTATATGGCACACATCAGAAGGGCAGTAATGCCGAGAAAGTGAATTTCTCCACCTTCGCATATGAAGTCTGATACTATCCCCCTGCATCAGCTCATCTCTTATCAATAGTAGTACCTGTCATACTTATTTTAGATAAATCTATGGTTAGGGGTGATCTAGTGGTTAACATGCTGTACTGTCAACTGAGAGGTCAGAGGTTCAAATCCCTGCCAGATAAAAAAATTTGTGTCTACTGAGATTTCTGCTACACCTGTGCCCCTAGCCAACTCAGCTACAATAAGCACACTGACCATACACTGTTGGTGGAAAGATGTCCGAACACATCCAACTGTCCAGGGCTCCATTATCCACCCATCAGGCTTGCTGTGTTAAGATTGCATTGAAAGATTTAGCTGTGCTCTGGATGTCAACATTTACAGACGTTTCATTACGATCAGCTGCAACGGCCAACTCCTGGCTATTTAAATTAAGAAAGAGTCAATTTAGAAAGAAACTATAAGTTTATTGTGGCCAACCATCTAACTCCCACTTCGATAGATAGTGCTAGTGCGGACTTATATAAATTTTGAAAGACTTCAACAAACTTCAACGAAATGCCGCAGGCATTTCTTAAAGCCCAGTGAAATCGTTTCTTAAAGCTAAATGAAGTCATTTCTTAAAAATGAGTGTAGTAACTCAGATGTTGTAAGCCAATAAGCGAACTTGGAGCGCAAAGTAAGACGAACTTAGAATTCGATATAAGACGAACTTTCCAAAGAAGGTTTACAAGTCAATGCCTACTGAACATTGTTACTTGGAAGAAAGTGATAATGACAACTTGTATGAAGTTATACTGAAGAATAGCCAAGAAGATGACTGCAAAAGATCCTATTCAGAATTCAAGAAGGATGACAACAGAGTATGGCCACGGCCACGTCTGGTTGTGACGAGTGGTAGACGATACAGATCAACTGATCAACAGGGAGGTTATACAGGTGACTATAAAATGAGATCAACTTTAACTATCATAGACTTCGATTAGGCAAGATACCCTAGATGCCTTGCTAGCTAAACTGTCTACTAAGTTGATATTGACTTGCAATGATGATAAGATGATGAACTTAAACACATATATTCATTGCACATATATTCATTGTTGACTGAAACTCTATAATAAATAGTCAAATACGTCGGCAGACATAAGAAACAGAAGAAACCTTGAGGATCTTGGATTGCATCAACAAGTAGCTTAGCGCATTATGGACACTGGCGGTTTACACTTACCCAGCTGAATAAGATGATCAATTAAGTTGGTCCCAAAGGCCTAAAGTCAAGCATGGTCAATGTTCACTCATTTAAGTACTAACTGCAGTTAGTGATACTTCACTATGCTTGTGAGTCCATTATGACCACAGTGCATATGTTGCCAAGCATATCTACCAAATACTACAGTTTTTACAGAGTGATCAAAATTATGAAGTTTTCCCATGTTTCCCACAAGAAAGTCACGGTTGCTCACAAAATACCTTTGCAAACATATTCTTCTGCACAAGAAATTTGAACAAAAAGCTACTTCTGAAATGTTACATAATATTATTTTAAATCAATATCAACTATATAATTCAAGATGATAACTGCAGCAAAACCAAATAGGAAACAAAACAGCAGCTGTTCGAAATCTGTCAAGCAGCACCACTTCAAAGTAAACCCAGCACCACCCAAGTTCCCATTTAACTATAACGCTTTATACAAAAGAGAAATCTTAATTTGATTCACTAGGGAGCGAACCAGTGTACATCACGCAACTAAATACATTTACTTGAAATGTAGGTCAGATCTACATATAGGTCAACATCAGAACAACTGCATGGAAGAGATAAGGGCAAATCCCAAAGTACGACACTGATGAACAGAAATCAATAGAAGGCCAGATATGCCAGAATAATTCATATGAAGAACAACATGGCTTCTTCTCCAGCATCAGCATCACCATCCTTTCCACTGTGTGTTGATGGGAGCTCATGCTACATCCACCAAATATAAAAATAGTTTAATTAGTCATTGATAAAGCATGCTGAATTAAAGTATGTGGAAAATCTTATCCAACATAACATGCATTTGACTGATGTACAAGAATATGCTCTTTTACACTGAATTAATCAATCTAGACATTTACAGTATGACCAGATGTGGCACCTGTCACATCCAAGCATTTGGAAGATTCATTTGCTCAACAAAGAGTCGAGTCACCTGTAACAACAGCTTTAAATCGGTCTGCACATTCAGAACAGGCTTCCAAGAACGGCTAATTAAGTATTTCACACAAAAAACCGCACTTACAACATTTGCATATAAATAGGATTGTACATTTATAGCACCATATTATGTAATATGACCTCAAACTTACACAAAATAAAGCAACAGTATTTATTTATATTCTACTAGTACAAATGCAGATGTGTGAAATATAGCTTTTTATTCATTACGCTCATATGAATGTTCGATTGAGCAATATATAGTAATAGTTATGTAGATAGCAAATTATGTCAGACTTTCATTTGCAGTAGCAAACAAGTGACTGGTAGTCATATTGTGGAGTGAGACAATACCTATTCTAGACACACAGGACTGCCAAATAAAGAAATGATTGACTGATTTATCCCTCTTCTAACTTCTGTTACATGATATTTGAGAAGCACAGTGTACAATATTTCAACATGTGCATCTGTTTTGTAGACAGGCATCATCTGTTAAGTAAGTCTGTTTGGAGGAAGAGCAAATGCAAATTGTTGCTCTTTGACAGCTGCTGGTTGTATACCCATATCAAAATCAACACAACATAAATGGCAGTAGACACTTATATATCACAATTAAATCTGAAACAAAACAATATGAACTCATCAAATTGACCAGATTTACAGTCTTAGTCAATTTGACAACATCCATGGATAGTTCACATCATGAACACCACAAGCAAAGCTAGTTCAATGCAGTTAGCTTAGTATCACAGAGCTCTCACTTGTCCTTCCAAATATTCATTAACCAGTAACTACTGCATCCCAATTATGCTACAAAAAACAGGCACAGCTCTCAGTGTTTTAAAATCTTTAGGCATTGAAGATTTCAGAGTTTACTTAAATTGATGGATATCATAGACAATGATCCATGATTGCTGATAATCAACATTATAAGAGTTTTATGGGAACTAAACATTTCTAATTTAAAATCATTTCCTTTACGACCACTATTTCTGCTAATCATTCATTTGAACCCTGACTCTGCAGGTCAGAATGTAAGCACTGAAACACAGACTACACATTCATTAATCACTTAGCTAATCTATACAACTACAGTAGCAGCATTATCTGACGACCTTCAAGTTCTTACCAGAAGCGAGCAATAACTTAAGAGTTTAAAATTGTTGAAAGGGGTGTTTGCTCATGTTTACGATAGTCACAATTACACAGATGCAATTGTGTGTGTGTGGGTAGGTGGGTCTTTATTTATGTGCATGAATGTGTGTGGTGTGAAATCAACGAATAATCCTGCAGTAACTCAACTACTGACAAATGTCACAAGTCAACATATAAAGAACCAACATCAAATAAAATTTTTAAACATTTTGTTACATTCTTAACCAGTGGTTCACAAACAGTTTGCACCAAGGGCCACAAGTTATTTATTAAAAAAGTCTTTTCCACATAATGTATAAACTTAACAGAACATATAAAATCAAGCAAACCCTCATAGATTATCCAAACAAAAATGAATAAATTCCTGTGAATTAGCAAAACTGCTGTACACTAGGGGGTGTGTGAATATGTTTGAAGTCAACAAATAATATCTTCTTACAGTCTTATGGTGTTCCTACACCTATCAGCAAGTTTAACAGAAGAATTTCAACTTTTGATCTGTTACTCTGGTTGTAGAGTTTAAAGTTTTGCATTTTCCAGATTCAGTTCACACAGACTCCAGGAGAAGAAAGAGGGCTATGTGGTGCGCATGTGAGTTTGCTACATGTGAGCTCAGCACATGAAAGCTTGGTTTACAGGTCCTCTAGCAACAAGTGCTTCATGCAATGACTTGCTTCTGCTAAAATATTTTCGGTACTCCACTATCTATCCACTGTATCCAGCCATATCCAACCAAGTTTATCTGCACTCCCGGTATTTTTCCAAGAGCCAGTCAACAATGAGACTGATAGTAAATATCATGCAAAATGGAGATCCATATCAACAGCGAGATCATACTAGGAGGCTAAGTGTTGACACTAGGAATCGATCATTCCAGGACAAAATCCAGAAGAATTAATTATGACAATAAAGTCATTCTCATTATTCAAAATGCTGGAGCTTCTAAACCGTTTTCTTGCTTGCAGTTGATGCTATGAAGTGGAAGGAACATGATAACTTCAAGCAGGCTCCAGACACAGTTACATCACTGACGGTGGTCACTGGTCAGTGACCACGGTGAATGTGCAACTGTACTGATCCAAGAGCTTTGTGAACTGATTACATGCACTGAATCCCAGGTTCAATTCCTGTAAAAGTTGTTGAAGAATATTATAAAGCCCACTTAGACAGAAGGTCAGTGAGCTCGATTTGCATATATTTAGCCCTGCCTTTGCATCGTGTAGTCTGTCAAGAGAAATGGCAGGCACAATTTTTTAACAGGAATGAATGCAAACATATGTGAACTCAAACTGTCCATATCTCATAAAAAATGGCATATACAGCTGAAAATAATTGAATTGACTAGAAATTCACTGGAGAACAATCTGCGAAAATTTCATATTGCATGTTGCCTTTACAAGTTTTTAGTGGAACAGACCAATATGTATTATATATATATTATAATAACAATTGACATTCAAAAAAATATTTTACATAATAGGCAGTAGTGGAACTAATAGAGAGATTTTTATTTCTGCTGTTGTTGCTAACATTATAATAATTATTTTTTTGCTATCATCATCACAAGGGATGAACCGAGTGTCAATTTCCTGCCAAGTCCGAGTACCTAGTTTGATGAGTTGAATTGTACTGAATCCGAGCTTCAAATATTTAAAGAAAGTCTCATTCTCTTGATTTTTAGTTTGGCAGTTTGCACAACTTTTATGATTTTCTTGATTTTACCTCAGTTTACACTACAAAGCAGTAACTAGCAAGCACTAATAGTAACAGCATTTGTGTTTTCAGTTAGGTTGCTGTTGTTCTGCGAATAAAATAATAAGATTTTCGTTTTCAAAAGAAAATCGGAAAACTGATTTTTATTAGAACTCGGACCTAATGTTTATCCGAGTCTGAGTTTTATGCCAAGTACTACCAAAAGTTTTGATTCATCCTTACTCATAACTAATCCAAGAATAATGTTCCTGAAACCCAGACAAAGTTCTAAGTATAAAAAATGTATTTGTTATTATTAGAATAATTAGACAATTTTTGACAAGTGCAAAAAAGTCACACAGAAGTTTAATTATGAGATGCCTGAAAGCATTGCACAGTCGATGAAGACCTCTTTTTTGGCATTCAATGAATCAAAGAGTTCTTCTTCATTATTGATGCATAGAAATAGAAATAAACATAAAGTGTTATTGACAATCTAAACCAAAACATCCTTAGGGTACACCAAATTACCAATCCCTACTCAGCCCACAGCCACCAACACCATAACATACTAATATGCAGCTGCACAATATGCAGGGATCAATTTGGCAGAACATACCAATACTGGGTGTGCTATGAATTACAGCAGGCTGATGGCTGTATAGTCAGTCATTACAATGTATATGCCAATCTGGCCAGCAGGCTCACTGGCAAACAAACCCCATGATTAATTCTAAAACTAGTTTGTTGTCACATGATGAAATCTTCACTGAATCTGTGTCCCATAAATAAATATCACAATAAAGCACAAGACTTAACTAGATTTCAGCAGACTGGAAGGAATTTACTTCAGGCGTAGATCTCACATTGATTACTTATTTCAGTGTAAGGTCATGAGTTAAAGTAAGGTAACTGATCATTTATAATGAGCCTTTCCTTAAGTCCACAGAAGCATCTGTGTAGTTAGATTCATTTCTCAGATGTTTCACAGTTCAGTACAGCATCCACACCAACTCCCGACCCCCATCACCAGACTTGAAAAAATCTCGACTTAGGTTTATAATCGTTACGTATCCAAACAACTCCACTAAACAAAGTCATTTAACAAACATGCTGATAGTTTGAAAATGTAGAGAGAGTGCCAGTTGACCAAATTCCATAATATATATATATATGTATATATGCATTGTATATATTGTATATATATGTATATATATATATCAAATTGTAAGAATCTCTCAATGTTGCATGCTCAAGGTATTCAAACATAGTTACCTCACAGGAGTGCAGGATATTTACACATGGGACATATTCTTCAGATTGCCAATTTTTGCAAATTCAATATGCCGACATTTCCCTAATAAAGTCCGTTTATTCACATGAATCATGATTAAACTTACTGTTGATATGACCAATAGGTTAAACCTGTAAAAACTAACTACTACTCTTCTCATATAAGAAATATACAATCAATTAAATGGACTTGACTACAATTGTGAACTCTTAAATTGCAATTTTCTGGGAAATTTTAAATAAAACTGAGTCTACAAAACAAAGAATTAAAATTTGCAACTATTTGTGTGTATAGTAATTTCCGAGCCCAATAGTGGCGAAAACCGAGCATTCAGCAGGGGTGAATGCCTGAGTTGATTCCCGACTGTAACATAATCTAAACTGCCTTTTGCCATTAGGAACTTAATCACTTATGCAAGATTTACAAAAAAGTAGTTTTACTGAATGATTCAAGCAAGTCCAATGCTACAAGTTCCAATATTCATAATTCTTATGTGGCATCTTGTTTTAACTGCCCAGGACTTTGCATTGCAAGGTTGTCTTCTGCAAACATTCCCAATGTATTGTATCTATGTGGTTTCATACGCCTTCATTATACGCAGTCATTCGGATAACGGACTAGAAGCAATTAGGTTGTACTGAGGCGGAATTCGTCCGGGTTCTCAAACTTAAGGGAATATGTTTGAAAGAGGAAATTGTCCAGGGGGCCTGCCAGGGGCAAATGTACGCTCCTTATTTAACATATCTAAATAGGTGCCACTCGTATTTTTCGGTCAAGGTCTACCCTACTTGTGATCATATCAGGTGGCCATTCTCAGCAGCCCATGGACATCCTCTCCACTCTATAGACTGTAATGACCTTCTAGTACCTTGGTCTCGGTCCTGAACTGCCACAGCTCAGCATCATGAATATCCCTCTGTTGGCCCTTTTCTAAATGCTGAAATCTTATCTGGTAGCACTACTGTTTCTGCTCATTCTCCTAAGACGTTTCTTTTATCAAAGTGGTTCTTTGCATTGGGAGCGCTCTCTGTTGTATTCTAGAGTCTTAACCCTTTGAACCCGGGCCTCCTATAATTGCTCCTATATACGAGGCTCGCTGGCCAAGAAAAACTTTCACGAACCTGCTTCTAACTATACTTGTAACTTTTGAACCGTTTGAGATATTCATTCCAAATTTGGTATCCAGACTTAGTACAAATCCAGAGTTTGAAAAAAATTCATTTTTTTAGAAATCCAAGATGGCGGATGGCCGCCATCTTGGATTTCTTTAAAAGCCTGTAACTTTTGAACCGTTTGAGATATTCATTCCAAATTAGGTATTCTGGCTCAATACAAAACCACAACTCAGATTTTTTTTAAATGCTTGTAAAATGTCAATGAAGTTGACCTTTATATGACCATAATACTGTATATGTAAGAAACACACATTGTTTTGGTAGGCCATAAAAGAACAAAATTACAATTAGTAATTTTTTTGTTCTTTTCAATACCTAGTCATATTAGTTCATCGCTAGAAGTTCACTTTTGTGTGATAACATTTGAAACAGTTATCATGGCCACACCCAATGCAAAGAAACACTTTGCATGTTTTGCACCTGTAAACAGCTTATTTTGCTTCGGCAAGTCTTTGTCCTTGGCATTACGATTTACTCTTTTTGTTTGCTTGTACTTATCTAAGCAGACCACACATCTATTGTTACTTGTAGATCCTTGTGGTCGCTCAGGAAAGTGCACTGGGATATCACCTTCATTGATCAGTCTGTGAGCTGATGAATTTCTCCTTCCTATCGCAATAACTCTTCGACGATATGTTCCAACTATTATAATTCGTGGCAAAGGTTCTCAATAAACATATTGAAAGTATGACTTCTCTTGCCAGGTGTTCTGTGTGATTTGTAAAAGTTTTGAATTATGTAAGCATTGTAAGCACTCCAAACAAATAAACTTCACCAGGAGTCGCAAATGGCACCTTGATTTCTGTAGTTTAGTCATCTGGTCGTTTTTATCAGTTCCTCCCATGTAATCATTATATGCTTTCACTAGAGCTGGACACGATATTGGAATTCTTTTACCTTCCTTTGTGTCATAGCTCACCGCTAATAATATTTCATAAACCTTTATAACGGCTCAAAGGGCTATGACGCTAGATCATCAAGTCGGAAAACATGCTTTTCGGGTATCTATGCCTATCTTTGAAGCCGGTTTTTTTGTCGGGTACATAGGGTTAATGACTATCTTGTACAGCCAACAGGTCAGGGTTAATTTCCAAAGTGCACGACATATACCCTTCCTTCTACTATGCATCGCCTCTAGCAATGCTATGTCCCCATGAGTCTTTGTCAGTACGTTAAATCAATTTGTATGAATGAACAATCATCTTATCACACACTTCAAAACAGATGCCCTGAAAAACGGGTGCTAAGAAGTCAATGATCAATGACTTTTCGCTAATTACCTTCAATCGATTTGCATGAAATAAAATAACCTCACCACATGATAAGTACAAAGAACAAAATGTAATTCTAATGTTAATAATAATGTAGTGTACTGTGCCTGGTAATTAATAAAGCACTTCTCATAGCATAAGCCCAGAGCAAGGAGCCAGCCAGCCCCAAGAGAAAAGGAAAGTTTTAATACTTGTATTAAAATACTTGTATTACCTTTATATGAAGAATGTACCTACCATTAACTAAAAATTTTATCAACAGACAATTATTTGTGACCAAAGAGTCTTGGTTTAGTAAATTAGCAGTAACCCTGCACATTTATTACTACCATGCACATCAAATAACTGCAATCTTTTACCATTTAAACACATCACAATCTGACTAACCACAGAATGAGAACTAAACTGCCAGAAAGGACACACAAACACTCTATAGTATAATGTCTGTGACTGATCTGTCCACATTAGTGTTAGCCCTGTGATAATGATATAATGGTTCACACATGGCCCTCCCACATGACCTATGTAGGGCCTTTCAGTTGACCAAGAGGCTACTTAGCAGAACAGGAATAATACCCTCACATGCTTCTAATACCGCCTGGATTTTCCTGACAGAACATCCATTATATTTCTTATGTCCTGCTTATTTTTTCCAGATGACAAGCCAACGGCTTAAGCAGTTCCATGCTTTCCTAACCTAATGGCAGATTCTGCCTAGTGTGAGACTGCAATTCCAAAAGCAGTTTGTTTGGTCCTACTCACAAGTTTCCCTTAGCCACCTACAGGGGGCATGTACAGTCACAGATTAACATCTTCACTTTCTCGACTTAAAATCACCCAACTCTTAGACCTAACTAGAGCTCTACCAGGTATTCTAGAAACTCAAAGTACCACAAAATTGCCTCTAAGAACTGCTGTCTCCATGAATGACCTTAACAGACCTGAATCTCATAATTTCAAGCTAAAGGTTAATACTTGTACTAAGTGCATAGGAACACAAGTAAACGGCTTAAATTAAACTGCCTTATTTGAAAAGAGAATCAGCCAAATTAAGAAAGCATTTACACTATGCCGCCTGATGTTTAAACACTATAAATGCAATATTGTCCGATAGAGTCTCCAGATAAATTTAATGAAAGTACAACATACAAGTTTGCATAAGCCAACAGCATTTTCGAGAGGTAATAAAACAATACTCTAATCACATATATATCTATACTTTCAAAGTTACTCAAGAGATAAAGCTAATTAATGAATCTTCCTAACTACAGCCTAAACAGGCATACTCTGAGAAGATTTCTAATCAGTGGGTAAGAAAGTAAGTAAGAAAGCAAATAGTGACCTTTATCAGCACTATAAAACAACATAACATTCTTCATGCAGAACTCAGCAAGTGTCTCTCACAATGAAATTGCTCAAAGCATTTGATGAATGGAGATATTAACCTTTTAGCGACCAGCGCGTAGTATAACATAAGGCATAATCAATAATGCTGGTCATCAAAGGGTTAAACCAAAGACAGCACTGAACAGCCTGTACAAGCCTTTTGACAAACACATAATTATGAGATGCCTTTGAAAAGTGCATCTATACAAGTTCAACTACATTTTTAAAAATGCAACGTTCAGTGCTTGTGATCTTTTGAGCAAACACAAAAACAGCAAGCATCATAAAAAGCCTGTTATGGCATTTGACAGTAGAAGGTGAATAAATAAAGTTATTAATTTTTCTCTTTAATAAAGAACTCTGAACTGGTATCATCTGCAATAATTAGCCTACAATAATGACAAGAATAAACAAACGTTTTCCATACAATGGAAACTATGAAAACTGACCACAAAAATATTGGCCATAGACAGCCTGAGCCTGAAGTGTCAATGAATCAGCCTCAGGATAAATGGTAGATGGTCAACCCTGTCACTCACCATCAGAGTTCTTCCCATCTGTCTGTTTTCTAGACTTCTACCATTGCCACAACTACTAACAACTGTTATGGGAATTCCTGCCTAACCAGTGACTGTGAACCTCCTCGAAAGACACATGTGTATTCAGATCTGCATCTTCTTGCTAAGAACCATACATCTACCTTCTATCAGTCTAGTGCCTAAACCCTTGTGTCTGACATAGGTCAGAGGTTCAAAGCCATGTGCTAGGGTCATAGCTCAGTAAAAGAGCTGTCCTTAAAGCTGGCCCTAAGGCAGCCATGGGTGACTTCACATCCTTGGCCTTGATACATGAGGGCGAGTGGCAAATCCTCTCCCTCGCCGGCACGCACGTCTTCCCACAGACATTGTATGCTTGGTGTATGTTCTACGGTGGGTTGACACAGGAAGTATCAGAAAGTTCTGTCCTAGCGGGAATTTGAACCCACAACCTCTCGATTAACAGTCCAATCAATGTGTTAATCACTACACTATCCAGCACCCTTTAAAGTCATAAAATATTTGAAAATTAAAGCTTTGCATAGAACTAGGAAACTCAGCTATTAAATCAGTACTGGATTCAGAGGTCACCATTCTACGGAAACTGCACGCTTGTCTCTCCTCTCTGACATCTACTCAGCCATTTATAAGTCACACCGATCCCTTCTGGCCCTTTTCGATGTTTCCTCAGCCTTCGATATGGTTGATCACGATATCTTGCTGCAGCGTCTTGAACCATCTTGCGGCCTTTGTGGACTGCTCTTGCCTGGTTCAAATCTTATCTTTCAGATCGTTCCCAGATGGTTGTCCTGGGTGATTCAAGAACGGCCTGGACTGGAGTTGAGTTTGGGGTCCCACAGGGCTCACTCCTCGGCCTCATCATCTACCTACTCTATACAGCCAACATTCCATCCTTATTCACAAAACACCTAGTCACTGGCCATCTCTATGCTGACGATGTCCAAACCTTTGTACATGGTCCTCCCGCTGAGCAGCTCTCTCTTGTTGGTTCAATCTATTCACTGTCACATGATCTCCACTCATTGATGTCGGCCAACCGACTTAACCTAAACTCCTCTAAAACCCAACTGATCTGGTTTGGAACAAAACAGCTGCTCCTTAAGCTCAATCTCCCACTTCTCACGTCAATGTATCCTGAAGTTACATTTGCATCCAGTGTCCGTGACATACGTGTCACGCTTGATAGCACCCTGTCCTTCTCAGAGCACCTCTTGCAGTTGACGCGCTCATGCTACTATCACCTGAGGCGTCTGAGAGCCATCAGAAGATCTGTATCCTCTCCTGTATTCACAACAATAGTCCATGCCTTCATCTGCTGTCGCATTGACTACTGCAATTCACTATTTACTGGCCATCCCAAGGCACGCTTATCTTCCCTGCAGTCTGTTATGAACTCTGCAGCCAGACTCATTGCTCGTCTCCCTTCGTTACTCCCACATTTCTACCTACATGACCGACGTCCTATACTGGCTTCCAATTTTTCCATAGCAACAAAGAGAAGTATCAACCATGTGTTGCAAGGCTAGCAACACATGAGCTCTAACACCACGCATCTCGCTCTCACATAGTCTGTGAAGGAGAATAATTAATAATCACAGCCAGCAATTGTTCACACAGTGTCACCACAGTAGAACAGTTGGTCCTAATTCAAAAACTCTCTTGATCTTTCCAGATGAAGCTGGAAATTGTCCACTTAGTAACATGAAGCCAATTACGATGGAAGAATTCATGGTGGCAAGAGACCTCGACAACAAACATTCGAACACCATTCAAAAACACTTGAAACACTTGTGTAAGAAAATGCCGAGAACACATAGCAGGTCACATCAGAAGTTCCTACAGACTAAATAATCTAGCAAAAAATCTGCATATCTGCATGAGATCATCTAATTAATAAAACAAGGACACCTCAAAGAAACAAGCAGCTGTATTGGCCATGTCAAGAGACTTTATACGGTCAGTGAGAAGATAAATTACAAACAAGGGGTTTGACCCTCACATACTAAAGCAACAAAACAACTCGCTGATACCGGTAGGACTTTTCTGTACACAACCTAAGAAAAGTCCTACCAGTATCAGTGACTTTTATTCACTACAAAGATGAAAAGCCATACATATAATCCTTATTTCAGGATGTTAAAATGTATTATTCAACGAGTCACCTGTCAAAGCAAGGTGCTTACAATTGAACAAGCACCCTGCTCGTATATGGTAGACCAGGTTGCCTTCAAAAATGCAAATCAACCCTTACACTTACAGACAGACATTAATTAACATGTTGCAATTAATTAAAAAACTAAAATGTGAATAGGGTTGTTAATACCAGTTTTTGGGGCAATCCGATTACCGGATTTAAAAAACCAATTTTAAACCAGTAACCAGTTTTTATTGGTGTTCTTAGAAAAATATTATAAATTATAATATAACACAACTCTGCACGTCATTTCATGTATATTACAATGCAGCGTTAACACTCAGTGTTTTAGTGGGTGCTTTGAAGTCAGGTCTTCCGTCTGAGTGATGCTATTTTGGTCAGCTCGGGTTACCCAGGTCTTCCGTCTGAGTGATGCTATTTTGGTCAGCTCGGGTTACCCAGGTCTTCCATCTGAGTGATGCTATTTTGGTCGGCTCGGGTTACCCCTTCCCTAGCTCACGTTCCCACGTTAGGCTTGTCTCACAAAAGAGCCATTTAATTAGCAATCGGCAGCTGTTAATTACCCTGTTGGAAGATGGGGCGAACGGGAAATACTTCGCTTAGCCATGTCTGTATCTTTTAGGGCATAACCGGAAATCGCCTTGGACATTCGCCTCGGCCAAATATTGGACTATTCGGAAGTATTCGCCTCAACAAATATTACACTCACAAATAGCTAAAAATAACTTTATTTTTAAAAAAAATTTATTTATAAAATATTTTTTCATTAAATAAATTTAGAACTAACGGACTTACTTGTAAGTTTTTGATTAATTAAACAAGAACTTAACATTCCATTGAATTTTCTTTAAAATAATTGTGTTATTTTATTTATATTAATTACTTCCTATTGCATTCCCCAAGTGGCAACCAAATCAGTAATTTTCCCGCTTGAATTGACTCCACTCACTTTCCAGTACACATTAGAGAGTAAAGACGTTGTTGATAACTTCATATTTCAAATTTTATAGCAAGGTTTAATTGTTTCACAAATAATAAATATATTGTTATAGCCTAGAGTGCAAAGATATGCTTTATGAAGGATATTGCTATAGACTCTGCATTAACCATAGATAATTCTCCATAGCTGTGCAGATTGCAGGTTAACTACTCTTTGCCTACGAATGGTACTTGCTGGAGTCGCTGGCCAGATATACCGCTACTATTCGGTTCGTACCCGGATCCGGCAAATAGTGCATTCAAATACTCGGATTCGGTACTCGGTGGAAATTGTCTACTCGGTTATGCCCTAGTATCTTTGAAGTTGATTGACTTACTTGAGCATCTTCCTATGGTAATTAATCCAGGACAGGCGAGATAAATAATAAGGCAAAACATCGAATACTTGTTTGCAAATGACATAAACCGGTTACTGGTTTCTAAACCGAAAACAGGAATTCCAGTTATCGTTTAACATCCCTAAATGTGAACATACTACAAATGCCACATATATGATACAAAGCCAAGGTCAGCTCACAAAATATCTCCTGCTAGATGAAAAAATAGCAAAATATTTCTGTTAAACCTCATCAACTACTCATCAAACTCATCCTGCACATGTTAATTAATTAATTTACAGTTGTTCAATCAATTAACGACTTCTATGGCGTAATTGTAAAATGCACATGTCGTAAATCGAAGGCACAAATCAAGCAAAGAAATAATAATTATCTTCAGTATAATTAAGTAAATTTTTAATGCAGCAACAACTTATACCATCAACCTTAACAAATCTTGGGCCAAAAGATTTTTTAAAACAAGCACCTTGCTTTGGCTCAGTGCTTTGCCACATTACCTCAGAAAATTGAAGGCATCTGCGAGCTGTCTAGCATAATTTTAAAAAATAAGAATGCAGATATGTAATATTGCGTCGGCACGGGTTCTGTTTCAAAAAGCCAATAAACCGATATTTACTTAGCGGTAATTATATCTATACCACACAAACGACTTAACAGCAAACCAACGACCGATTGTCTCAGACTATTTTACACAGTAAAGACAAAACCCTACCCTTTTTTCCGTTTAACCTGACGATCGCTGGCCACCGATCGACTGTTAAAAGAACGTATATCCGACAGGTTTTCGAAACTTCTTTACGAATGACTGGCCTAATTTCTAATTGTGTTTTATATTAATATAACTACTTCGCTGCGCCATCTCTCTCGTTGATCCGTCGCCATTAGGCTCACAGCGCTGCCATCTGGCAGTCGGTGATACACGAAAGTTTTTTAATATGCCGTAAAAATTATATCGCTTTTAGATCAGTTTATTTCTGAACAATTTAATCTACTCGTTTAAATAGATTTTCTCTCGTGCGTGAACCGAATGGAATGCCGGTGTCTGGATCGCTTCTGAGTAGTAGCCTTGAGGGTGGCGCTGTATAAATTTTCGTAATGCATAAATGTTGTTTTATAGATCTGCCCGTTCAACCATTGCTATTCTACATCCTTTCGTCATATCCAAGAGCGACAGTAGAGATCTTTGGTAAAAGTAAGTGGAATAAATGCATGGTTCAGGCAGTAAATGCTTATTGAGTCACCTTTATCTCAAAGTAATAGCCTACTGGCATGACTCACAGAGAAGCCAATGCTAACTAGTTATTGCACCATTGATCACAGCCTTCTTTTAAATAGACTATCCTAGTGGTTTGTCGTCTCTGCAACTGCTCTACTCTATAGTTCCATTAATCCAATTTGTCTTCAAGATCCTTCTATGTCAAAGCCTCCAACCAATGTTTGCATCCCCTCCCACTCACATGTGGTGTCCCACTCCTCTTCCTCTTCGAGATCAATACCACACCATTACGTCAATTCATAAAATCCTCCTCTGTTGACCACCACCTGTATGCAGATAACATCCAACTATATCCTTCTGCCCCAAGCCTTTACTCCATGCACCTCCATTGCACAGTTAAGTGTGGTCAACCTGATTTCTCAATGAATTTCGTCAAACCTCCTCTGCCTCAACCCTTCAAACGAATTCAACGGTTTCCGGACAATTCGGCGCCGAACAATTCAGCGCGCGGACAATTTGGCGCCCGGACAATTCGGCGACCGACAATTCGGCGCCGGATGAGTTTGTAAGTGTAAATTTAGTCCAGATGCCGGTTTGTAGTATCTGGCATTTTAAAAATATTTTCAGAATGGAAGCGAAATAGTATTTTCCATATTATCCAGCACATGTCTAGTTATTATAGAGACTGGTAAAGACATCAGCCCTAAAATACTGACTGAGTAATTGCGATTAAAGAGTACAGTAACATTAAGACAAGGATTTAATAAACTTCTACTGCCGTTAGTAAAAAGTTAATACTATGTGAGTAAGAGACCGAAATCGGTGTAATTTTTAATATTCTATAGTTTTCTCTACAGTGGAGGACGACTCTAGTTAGAAGGTGATACGGTCCTTATGGTTGATTATGATTCTGCAATAACCAAACATGTGCTGGATAATATGGAAAATATTATTTCGCTCCCATTTTGAATATTTTAAAAATGTGCGTTACTACATACCGATAGGCCTACTGGTCTAAAGACACTTACAAACTCATCCGGCGCCGAATTGTCTGCGCGCCGAATTGTCCGACTCCGAATTGCCCAGGCGCCGAATTGTCCGGTCAACAATTCAACAGCATAGGCATCCCTGACCCTTCAATACACATAATCTGTCAGCTTTCCTCCCTTTCACCTCTAATGCCCCAGTCAGCAATCTTGGCGTCATGTTTGACGCTCATCTCTCTTTCTCTAGCCACATTTCCAACCTCTTGCACTTCTGCGTCATGCACATTTGTGATCTACACCGCATCTGGCCATCGCTTGACTGTCAAAACTGTTTCCACCATTAATTGCTAACTCCTTTGTCCACTAAAAGCTTGATTACTGCAATTCCCTTTTCCTCAGCCTTTAAGCCACACAACTCAAGCGTCTACAACTAATACTGAAACTCACTAGCCATAGCTGTCACAAAACACCCAACCAGCCTCACATCACAATGATCACTATATTAGCCAAAAATACCAGAGCACATCCATTTCAAAGTCTTATCGCTAACCTACAACTCCCTACAATATGCCCAGACAAACCACTACCCTTTGCCTATGCCACTAAGCCCTCCAGTCGAAGCCTATCACTAAGAGATCGACTATTAGCAACCTCATTACCTAATATTTTGATAATTGTTTTAATTACGGTCTCCCGAGTTTTGATTTTTGATGGATACATTTGTGACATCATAGAAGCAACCCTTGTTATAAGGTGTAAATCACAGTGCAACCTGGAACTAATATGGAATTAGTCCCAGTGCAACAGATTACAAATCTCAAAATCGGTGGCCATCAGATCACCTGTTCCAGTCTTTTGAGTCTTAACCAAATACCTACCAGTGATGTATGCCATATTGCATGGCGTAACACAGACGTAATAATTAATTATACAACAGTATTTTAGTATATGCTCTCTAGGCATCTGACTCAGTTAATTTGTATGCACATCCAGTTGTGTCTGAATTGCCAATCAGTTGTCGATTGCTAAAGTCAGTTTTCCATGCAGTGGTAGCCTAGCTAGGAACGGGCTGCACCTGCCTGCTTTAAAAGCAGTACATCCAATGGATGAAATGGGTCAAAATCAGTAACAACCATGGAACATCACTGCTATCTATTACTATTTGTAACATACACAGGAAGAAACTTAAATTACAGCAAGCTGCTGTTGACTAATGACTTGTAGTATGGCTGCTGAGTCCCGAAAAAGGTTGGGAACCACTGAAGTCACAAATACAGAATGGATTGCAGGCTCAGTGAGCAACTGCGGCACAGCTTCCGACTTAGTCGTATACTTCATTCCTGTAATAAACGCTTCATGCATCAGCCAACTTCCTTCATAAATTCACATTAGCATTTTACAATCATCAGTCTGTCAGTACAGAAGGAAGAAACAGGCATTATATTGGTGAGCAACCGCCAGACATACTCCGATATTGATAAGCCAGTCAACAAATCTAAGCGACTTAGTTACTTGTTAGGCATGTAACTCGGTCGACTAAGTTGTCAAGACCATTGCTAACTGATTAGGTCAGTAAGCAATTCATTAGTGACCGACTCTGGGGACTAGTGCTAACCCATATCGGGAAGCCAGCAGTAATTTGTTCAGGCAACTTTAGTAAGCTGATTAAGCTAACCTGATACCGCTTGAAGATAATAACAATAATAAACGACAAATATTGTTGCCCAATACCATACGAATGGTAGGCCTAATCTGCAAAGAATCACAGAAGAAGACAGGGCTAAACAGGCATCAGAAAGTCATGAAATAAGAATACAATAAGTAGGAAATGATAGGGAAAAGGGGAGCATTAATAACACAATCAATCATAATGCAGTGCCACCTGGCACCAAATCAACCTAATTAAGATACACCAGCGTTGATCAAACACAAGTAGTTATTTAGCTACATACAATATGTTTTCATAAAATGTCTACTTGTGGTGAGAACAATTTTCTTAATATATATTGTGAGCAACATTACCATGTTTTAAGGGCATAAGCACACCCATCAACCTGATGTATTTTTACATCATTTATAATCTTCAAGAGTAACATTGAAGCAATTTATTTCAATAATATACATAATAAATCCTTTAAAATTCAATGTAAACTTAAATTGAGGAGCAATTTGAAGAGGTGGAGAACTTTGTCTTGTAGATAGAGGGCGACTCCATTTTCACAATGGAAACGGCCTCAAACAAGAGTCCAGAGAAGACTAATGAGACTTTGATTGGAAGAGAAAAAAGACCTTATAACAGGACACCAGTCGCTTACTGCCAGGATATAACACATGCCTAAGATGAAGCGAGGTTACCCTAAGCTGGGGTTTGTTAAGTCTACCCTTAGTGTGGGGCCTGATTTATCTGTTCAGGCAACAAGTTTCCATGCAGCCATTGTCTGAGACATCATATGCTACACTTTCAGCCCTAGATCAACCGACTCGAGAACTGTTATAGATATATATAATTCGTGCATTAATTATTATACAGATCATTTGCAAAGAAGGAAGGATTCCTCTCACATCCTGGCCAGCAAGATACATAATGACTAAATGTAGCAGATCACTCCACCTACTACAGCGACGATACCATCTAGAAAAATCTCTAAAGTAACTTTCTTATTTGAAAATATAAACCCTATTTTAGCTCTTTTCTTTGCTAATCTGAAGTAAAAGAAAACTAATTAATTAGAAACTGAAAATAATCATTAATTAAAATGAATTTGTAAACAAATTAATATTGTAAATTTAATATGATGAATTTGTTATGTTTCCTCAACAATGTGGCCCAACGGTAAAATCTGTTTAAAAAAATCTGGAGACACAGTTAAGTTGGTGAACAGCTTTGCCAATGTAAACATTGCTCTGAAAATTTGCTTTGACTCTATTTGGAAACATATGCAAATGTGAATGATCATGTTCAGTGTTGAAGAAAACTAAAAATTGTTCAAGGTCAACACTTGGTAAAATAGTATGGCTACATATTCATTGCTTTCCATCGACTGTGAAGTACTGAGAAAATTAAACTATACTGAAATAATCCACAAATCTGCACAACAAAAGAGCAAATTTTATAATTGGTGATTTTGCATTTCTGCATTGCCGTCAACATATTCAGGACTCATTCATAGACAAACTGCACTGGTATATGAATGCACAAAAGTAATAATTGTAGTATTATAATGTAGTATTACAATTTATAAATTAATGAGTAGAGCAGCAGAAAAGACTTGAGAAGACTGTCAAAGACCATTCTAGAGAATATGGAGATAAAATCTTATACTGAATAAGCAGTATGTCATCTCAATGATGGTCTGCCAGAAGTCATCCTCAGCCTCACTATATAGGTCACATTTTCAAGTCTTTAATTGTTGAAACTCTAGAACAGCGCTTCCCAACCTTTCCAGTGTGATCTTGGAGGATTTTCCACTGCAGATGGAACAGTGTGAAATTTACAAATTATTTATATTTTCCAATCACCTTAAATATGTATTAAATTTGATTTCAATGCATGTTTAGACAACTTTTTGACTACATTGCCACCTTAATTGATAGCCATGTAAGTATTTTATTCACTGTGATCTGGCATCTGCGGGATCCCAGACCGGCACGAGGACCACAGGTTGGGAAGCGTTGCTCCATAGAGCCCATGAAGCCCTTAAATGGGCCTTGCACATCACAATAAAATCAACTAAATTAATCGATATTAGGCAGCATACATGCTTCATGGTACTGAAATGACAACTGAATAAAGTCTTGAGATAATTACATTGATCAAACATTTGAACAGACTCCCTTGCACAGCCAATGAAATTAAGCACCAAACTGGCTTAGCATGACAACCACACAAACCATTCATGTTAAAGAGATTAACAGCAATGCCACACATTAGTCACAGCTTTGATAAGACAGTCAACGTGCAGTTTCTGAGTTGTGCTGTCTGATGGTGTGATATACAGTCATAAAGTCTCGACACAACAGGTGGCAAGTTTTCACACTTCACATAAATAAGCCTAAAAGCATTAGATTATTTCAAATAAGTTGATCGGTAGGTCAGATCAATTCAGAATTTGAGCGAAGAGGGCTTTGGCATCAGAGGCTCATCCCATACGGCAGAGCTTGTCCGCTTGTTAAACCGTGCCTTCTTTTTCTTAAACACATCATTCAGGTCTAATGCATAAACAGGTCCAAATATTTTCTCAACGTCTGGAGGATGAGTGAACTGCGCAATGAGCAACGCCTTCAAGTGCGTGCCTACAAATACAAACAGTTAAATACATTTCACCTTTAGAAATCTGTTTCGTGTCATAACACAGAATGAAACGGTGAATGAGGCTTTTGTCAACACGATTAAGTCTTTGAAGGTCAACAAATTCAAGAATGTCCATTTCATGACAGCAGGCATCAGCCAGAAATCTTGTCTCGGACAAATATCCCGTTTTGGGATAATTCACCTCAGCAAATATCATACACATTACACACACACAATTGAAAACAAATCTTTAAATTATTCAATAAACTTACAAAAATGTTCAGCCCTAAAAACAAACCAGACATTGATTGAATTCCAAGCCATCATCAGCAAGCATTTACTATTGGGTGCGCAGGTTTAGGGTGTAAAATATACATGGAGTGTCATATACAGACTAGATATATATATAGAGGTCAATGGTTTACAAACTGAGCGTTATGCTTTTATGAAATTCCGATTATGGTTCACTATCATGCGTGATTAGTTCTTTAGCATATTCAGTATATAAAAATCTGAGATGGGAATGATAAGTTAAATTGAACAAAATCCCAAATAGTCTTTGCAACCATGAATACATGATGTCTTAGACATCATTTGTATTTGGTAAACAAAAATAAAATATAATAATGTGCATGGATAACTAACTATTAGTACTATAAATAAATCAAACCAATTGTTCAAAGTTAAAACCAAAATAATTATGTCAAATCTAAATTATGCATCAGTTTGGAATTTCTTAACAACAATGCTACTGACAAGTCAATGGCAAACTATTAATCCACCTATAAAATTTATATAAAGCCATTTCAAGATAACTATTTAGAGACGCTCCCAGCCAGGTCCAGCCAAAAAGAACCAAACTGCATCTATCATACACATGCAACATAAGATGTCAGGAAGCTGAAAGTGAGGAAGAAATAAATGATTCATCCCAGAAAAAGTTTTCCTTGCATTAGCAAGGGAGTCTAACTGCAGCATGGAGCCCATCTGACCTTGAGCCCAGGCTGGAATTTTCTTCCTTGGCTTAGATTCGTCGTCTGTTGAGTCATCGGAATGCAAATCACCAATGTCATAATTCTCCTCAGTAGCAGGTTTCCTGACTTTCTGAACAGGGGTCATATCGTAACTACAAAATACAGATACCACAGAGTCAAGTGAAAACAAAACTTCAGTAAGACAATTTTAAGAGGTTGTGTGCATTGTATCATTCTACAACTGACACAATGATATTACCAAAACAAAAGATTATAATTGTGCTCCAATTGCAAATCATGATTTATGTTACTTCAACTTACATGCCTTCAAAAATCCTTGCTAAACGAAACACAGCTGTCACCTGATCATATATTGCATGAGAACTTCATATTGAAGAACAGAAGAAGCAATAAATAAGCTAATAAATACAGAATACTGTGGAACTTACGAGTCAGAATCATGCTCAGCCACAATAGAAGCCAAAGTTGTGCCTTTATGTGTTGCTGCTGCTGCAGAGATGAAACCTTTATTGGCAGGTTTAGTCACAGGAGGAGGTACAACATAAATACCACTTGTCAATGGAGCAGTCCTCACTGCAGATGCAGAAGTGTCTGGCACACGAGTGGCTGAAGTGCATGCAGTGGTTGTGGTTTTTGCAGCAGACTGAACAATTCCGAGGACAGTGTTACTGATCATGCTAGAGTTACATTTCAGGTGCTGATTGTGTTTTTCTAGAAGCTTTGCGATTGGCTTTTCCTTCTGAGTTGGCTCTTCTCCGTCTGTCTGCTTCAACAACAAACGCTGCCACTCCTGCAAGAAAACTAGAATATTCAGGCAACTGTCAACTAACAGCACACACTTCTGATCACTTTTAACTGCACACAAAAAGTCACAAAGATATGCATACACTCATGAAAAAATAAGTGCAGCAAGTCACATATGAATGTTCATGCTGTCACTTTTAATCCATAAATTTGCTCAAACCTAAACCAATCTGCAACAAAAATCAACACAAATGTCATCTGAGAAGGTATTTTGTTTAATATAACCTTTGCCTGTCAGAAATATCAGTCTCTTATCTGTGGAACCCACCAGATAATCTTAGGATTTTGATGGCACACAACCCAGTCTAATGGCTTCTATAGCAGTATAATCATGTCCAATACATCAATCAACAATTGCTTGAAGTAAAACCACAATAAAAATTTAAAATCCAATGAAGAAGTAAGGCAGAAGTTTGATAGATCTATCAGAAACATCAGGAGTCAGAACAACAGGTATGCACATTGATAGAACCACCTACAGAACTAAGCTACCAAACTTAACAGATATAAGCTGATCAAATGAATAGAGTTGCAGGCCAGTGCCAGAAGAATCAGGTTAAGAATGATATAGCTGAAATTTAATAATAACCATCCATGATTGAACATAAAAAACCCAGAGTAGTTGGAAATCAGACTCAGAATCATCAAATGAGAGGACCATCAGCAAATAAGTGATAGTTGAGGGTGCTGTTATTGGTTAGAAGCGAACCGAGTGGAGTGGTATATAATCTGAACAGGAGAGGGTCGAACACAAAGCTGCCTTGTGGTATATTGCAATCCTAGACAGTGGGCAAAGAAGTGTAGTGATTAATAAAAAATGACTGAGTATAAAAGTGCAGGCTAGAAGGCAACCAACTGAGAGTGGAAACCCTATAGACAAAAAATTGTTTGAAGCAGTGTACTATGATCAATTGTATTTCTTTAATATTTACCGCTTCTCTCTGTTTCTCAATTTCAAGCTCTTTCTGTCGTTCTCTCTCTCGCTGTCGTTCAAATTCAATCCGATCACGTTCGCCTTTTTCCCTTCTCTCTCTAAAACCAGAGTAATTCAAGTCACAGAACATAACATAAACAAATCTGATAAGCTAGATAAGGTGTTTTATTCTGCTGCAAGTTCCTAAATTACTCTCAACATTCGATTTGCATTCAATTGGGAATTGAAGATCAGCTGAGTTTCAAGGAGATCGAAATGTGAAGCTTGAATCTCCTGTATATTCAGATTTATGACCGTGAAATCGGCTGTGTTCACAAGAATGCAAAAGCTCTGCCAATAAAGCATGGCCTCTTGTTTGCCGAGTAATCAGTATTGTCTTCTCAAGAGCATGTTTCCAGCATTACCTAACCGTATTTGCAGACCTAACAGCAGGATACAATTTTAAATATCGCTAAATATGCTGGTAAGAAAGTAAGTGAATCACCATGTCTGGTTCACAGCATCACATAAACCATGCGAATTCCAAGAAAGATTATTTCAGTCACAATATAACTTGCATCTTTTCGCATTGGTAGGCTATGACACAGTTACCATGAACAAATCATAAAATATGGGTATTCCTTGCTGCAACAGTTCAAAATTTAAAACCCCTGGCACTTCTGACTTGGAGTGGTGTTTTAATTCTTGCGAGTAAAACAAATAGGTAAGAAATGCCAACCTAATCTGCATTGCCTTTGGACTTCTTCAAACAGCCACTTTGCTCTCAATTAAAAACTGAAACTCAGATTGGAGCAAAAATCTGCCAAATGAATTGTACTGCAACTGCAGTTACTGCAGCTCTAAAGTATGAGAGTAAAAGAGGAGCTGTAACAGAACAGTGCCTACTAATTATTTCATCATTTGTGATACTGCAGCAGACATACCTTTCTTCCTTCTGTCGTAGCTTCTCCTGTTCTTCTTTCAGCTTCTGTTCTTCCAGAACTCGTAGACGTTCCTGATCAGCCAAGCGTTCTCGTTCTAACTGCTTCCTTCGTTCCTCTTCTTGTCGACGCTGCTCATTAACCTTCTGCTGCCGTTCTTGATCCTCTAACTCACGTCTCATTCGCTGCTGATCTTCAAACAACTCCCTCTCTCTTTCCTATAAATAAAATAAACCAAGACTCAGCACTGTTTAATTTCCACAATAATGCATGTATCTGAGAGGTCGTACATAGCATCTTTCAGTAAATGCATCTCTGACTCAAGCTCTATTATTCTGTAAACTTGCAAAAACAATGTCTAATGGTGAATGTTTAATTGTAATTTTGTATTAACATTATCACATACTATCATTCCAGCCGACCATTACAATAATAATTAACAGTAATTTTACAATTGTTGAATATGTAACACTAGCACACTTTATATTTCACTTCCATAAAGATCTAATGTTGTTAGTCTACACTTTGACGCCAAGCTGCATTGGTTTCCCAGTCACGTTTGGTACAAGCTTGTCATTGAAGTGTTAAATCACATTAATCCAATAACAAAATTACACAGCATAAGACAATTGTATAAATGTTTACTAATATTCAAATGATTTTCTTCCTGATGTATTCTTTACTGATGAAATGGTTCTCAATTATAGCAATTAATCCCGCAATCACTTGAACAAAGATTACCATCCGTAGGGCCATCTGCTGTCGCGAATCCTCCTCTTGCTTTCGACGTTGCTCAGCTTCAGCGACTCGTTTCTCCCTGAATAGAATTGATAAATTATGTGACGAATATGGTAAGATTACTCAGTCACAGCACAGACATATAACCTGCTATGTCAGCAGATACACCTGAAAGCATCATAACCATTTAGCCAAGCAGGCTAGCCACGGGCTCTTCATCTCCGATTAAAAACCTGTACGCGGCTTAGCATGAACGTCATACAGTAGAAGCAGTTAAGTAAGCAATCAAGAAACTGTTTACTATGCACTATTAAAGAAGCTCCTCTGACATGCACTTCTAATTCAGGTTGATTCAAAGCAAAGTAAAATCCAGCAATAAGTACTGGAAGATAGAATCAATCCCATATAAAATTCTTGAAACAAAAAACCACGGTTTCCTGAACATAAAAAAAAATGAGCATACATACCGTAACTTCTGCTTTTCTTTTTCCTCTCGTAGCCTTTCCTCTGCAGCTCTACTTGATGCCTTTGATGTTTCCTCTAATTTAAGCATCATCTCACGTTTCTGCTCCAGATCTTTCTGCTGGCGCTCCTCACGTCTCTTCTGAGCCAACATTTGACGTTCTTCTCGCTGTCTGTAACAATATTTACAACATCCCCATACATATCAAAAAAGGTTAAACATGATTCAAGCCTAGAATGGACTGTTCCACATCCTACTGTTGCTTTAAACGTTGTGTAGCAAAGTCAGTCAAAATTTACTCTTACTCTCTGGAATTAAATCTTTCACTAACACTCAAGCCCATTCATTTTTCACTAGCACTCCAGCCAATTCATCAGTCAGAAATCAGAAACCAAGTTAGTAACAGTCATCATTGTAACAATATATTAGAAAAAAATCATGATTACCACAAAATTCCAAACATCAATGGAACTGGGCAATGGGTGTCAAGCATTCCAGAAACAAAAGATGAACATTGCAGTAAAAAAATTGTGGCAAACTTGTGCTGACTCAGCACTGCTGAGATTGAAATTTTATTAGTTAATTTAAAATTGTGGAAATGGCAACAGTTAGGAGAGGAGTAGACAACGTTTGATGATGATCTAAGAAGAGAATTGTGACGCATCTTCAAAATGAGACTCATCTTCAAAATGAGACTTATCTTCAAAACGAGACTCTTCAAAACAGTTTAAAATAACTTCTATAATATTCAATCACTTTTTCAGTTCCTCCGCTTTCTTTAACCGCTGTTCCTGCTTTCGTTGTTCTGCCTCTTCCAACTTCTTCTTCTTGGCTTCCAGGTCCTTCCTCTTCTGCTCATCCTGTTCCTTCAAGATGACAAAAGATGACAAAACCTTATATCAACAGACATCAAGACACCAACAATATTGACATTTCCTTTGCAGGATTTGCTATATACAAATGGCTTATGAAAACATTGCGTTCTATCCTGATTCTGATCAGACTTAATTTTTAAAAACACAGAAAAAAATCTTAGCTCGAAGCTAGACATAGAAATTTCATTTCGCTAAACAGCCATTGATATATTAATTGTCTTCATCCTTTGACAAGGTTTTGAAAAACTTGTAACTGCAAATTCAAGCATAAAACTACAGGGACTTGCAAGTGTCAAAATTGTGTACAACCCAAAACATAAGTTAAACGCACAGACAACATACTTCACGAGTTATCTTCAAAGGCGTGTTATGTGGTATAAAAGACTTGACTGAGCCTGACGAATTCACAGACGATGATGATGGCTTTTTCGATATCAGATTCAAGAAAGAAGCAGGATGTACCGGAGTCTAAATACCAGAAAAATAATATACTTAATACATATATAAATTCATAAAAATGTTGCCCTAAATATTATGCGCAGTATGTGAAGTATTAAAATACATCAATGCAGATGACTTTTACTGTTCCATTATCAAAGTGCTCAAGCCATCCATCACTGATCGCTTCATGCAAAGTTATAATCAAACAGCATAATCCATTGGAGAAGTCCAATTGCATTTAAGGACAGATCAGAGCATTCAGTAGTTAGACTTCAGTACATAGGCAAGTGGAAAAGACGAGTGAAGTTTAGACCTCAGTTACATCAAAGAACTCAGAATAAATAGAACTGGTGAAGGAATTCCAAACTCTTAGAACAGTCACCAAGTATGCCTGAAAACCCAATGCTGATGGTACTATACACAGAGGGTCACAGTGAACATTTGTCTGATGCCAAACTGATGCCAAAATTTTTAATATGGGATGAGCATGAAATGGAGATAAAGTAGTTGATTTAATTAATAGTTGTACTTTATGAACAATGATACGAGAAACAACTTAACTGCATTCTTTCTTTTGCTCGATGAGCAACCTCTATAATTTTTGAGTGCAACATGGTTGACATATGCTGCTACTCAAAAGTTTCTGTTATGGCTTAGGCCAAAGAACTTTGAACCAACTGAAGTTTGTGTAAAACTATCTCAGTAAGTCCGCTGGAAACAAAAGCTAATGAAACTAAAATTATATTTGGCATGAGATCTGATTCGGAGAACATTCCACGTGAAAGTGAACTGATTAGCATTTGGCCAGAGCATGGTCAAAAAAATAGATTTGGCAATTATGCTTAAACAAATATACATCGAATATGATCAATGAGCTGCCTGAACAGTTGAGCAGACATAGACACTAAATTTTTAGAAGCTGCTGACTCACAACAAGCAGTAGACATTCGATATCAGAAGGATTTGCAAGTTTATTACTAATCATCCACGAGTAAACATCACTGAAAACACGGGCAAGTAGTTAGAGAGTGAAAGTAGAAAAGGAACTGTTGATGGAAAGGAACATCTTGATATCAACAGTCACGAATTGAATATCTATGGATGAGAATTAAGAACAAAAATGATATACTGCACAACAAGACTGAAAATGCAATGTCAAAATGAGCATTATTAAACACTTGCCTACAAAAATGTGACCAGAGAAACATGTTAGGAGTCAAGGGCACATAAAATTTGCACCCAATGACAGCTGCATGATTCAGTTTTTAACCCCCTGAAGATGTGACGTGTTCTAAAGTGTATAGAAAATCAATGGAGCCTATCGTTGAAGGTTAAACATGTATATGCCACGTCATGAGTAAGGCTGTCAACGGGTACCCGCCCGAGGCTGACTCCCCGGGTATCATCAAAGAACAAAAGAACATCGGCTCTCGGGTACCCAAAATTCCGTAAAAGTGCGCGATTTTACCTGAACATATGCCAGAAATATTCCGTTGGTCATATTCGCTGACTGCCCGGGCAATGAAATTGATTGTCGGGTGCCCGACATTCCATAAAATGCGCAATTCCCTACATTTCCTAACAAAATATTCGCACGGTCGGATACCCGACAGTGCTGATCGACGTGTGGTGATTTCAACATTTTTGGACAGCCTTAGTCATAAGAGCACATGAATAATATGAATAAGCATCACAATTAGATTACCTTTGTTGCTGATCCATGAGACGTGAAAACTGTCGCAGATGACACACTACCTGCAAAGTCAACACTGAAGACGTTAAGTCTAATCAAAAACAATACGCACAATTAATTAATAATATATAAATATATAAAGCGCCTTTGAGTAGATATCTTGAAGGGGCACAATATCAAGTATTTTTGATTGATTGATTGAAAATAACCAATAAACTAATGAAAATTAATTTAAAAGGACATACACTATAGAGCATAGACGAAATCTGCACAATTAGAACACTAAAAATTACAGTGTCACATTGCACTGTATTTAGATAAAAGTGGAAAAAATCAGACCTAATGAAAATTTTAACTGAATACTGATTTAAACAAGAAATACAAAACTCTGGCAGTACGAACACCGTGATTAGTTCCCAGTCCAAAGGACAATTTCAGGAAGAATTTGTTAGTGCATGTGGAAGAACAAGCATTGTTCTTCACCTACTAAATGCTTTATTACAGACGTCAGATTCACCTGTGTTGCTTGAAGAGCTGTTGTTTAAATCAATCCACTGCGAACCCGCTTTGCTCTGAAATGATTACCAGTTATTACCAAATAGAACAAAAGCAAATATCTAAAAACCAAAAGAACTTAAATATTTCTTATTACTAAATGACAAACATTTTTAATGCATGCAAAGTCACAAGAGAAATTGAATCTGAGGCATGATTAGTCAGTCACTAGGTGAAGCACAGTTAGAAATGCAGAAACTTGCAGATGTTGGAAAGACAGAGAGAAATAATTAAATTAAATGGAGCATCGAATTTTATCTCATTTCATTCGTTGAGGACAGTAACATGGAAACCGCAATAGACTATGATAGCACAACATCGAGACTTAACCAACAGACCCTTATCCCAAGGTTGCAGACTGTGTGAAGGTATGCACAGAGATAATAGTGGTTGAAAGCAGGTAGAAATGCTCATTGTAAGGGTGTTATAGGTCAAACAGGCTAATTTAAATCTTTATATGAACTCAGCAGAAAGCCAGTGCCAGTTTCAATCAATCAATTTGTTTATTTGTAGCCAGAACAAACAGTTTGCTTAAAGAACATTAATTATAAAACTAAAGGCTACAAAGGGAGCCCCAAAAAGGGATTGAAAGTTGAGAGTTAGGAACCTGTATGAGTACCTACAAAGTTACCACATATGACACCAAACATAACAAATCCACAGTACTCAAAAATCGTGTACCTTCTGATTTTTGTTAGTACGTTTGAGAGACACTCTTCGCTGAGACGTCGACCAGAGGCCAAGTTTCTTTGTCTTAATTCCACTCATAACACTACTTGTGTTGTTAGTCGTGTTTGAGTTGCTCTTCTGAGTTTTGCTCTTTGATGAAAAAGCCGGAGACTGACAGATCATTTCCTGAAGCATCTTGATCCGAGATCTACAATAAATGCAAGTCTGCTTTACAGTATGAGTGATTTAAAAAAAAAAAAACAAATTCCTGATTAAATAACAACTTCAGCTAAATATAATTCTTCTGCATTTGTATATTGCGACTATATAAAGGCAGCTTGGTGTTGTGAATATAACACTATAATTATAATTAGACAGTTAGAAAGCACCACTTTAAGAAAAAAAACTCATCAATGACTAGCACAAATTGCATGGATGCAAAGTCAATCACAATTCATATTAGGTAGTCTAACCTTCCTTGAAAAACAAATCCAACTGCACACTAAAATTATACACACTTATGCAAATTATATAATTTATTGATAGGTAGGTTAGCTGCAATTAACAAATTTCAACTGTCTGTAAAAGATCATTTTTCAGCAGTGTTTGTCTTAACAAAATCGTGAAATGCAGTGGATTTTCTTACCCCAAAGGCCGCTTCTGCTTCAGCGTCGATGGTGTTTGTGTGAATGGGTTATCTGCAACTGATGAAGCTGGTGTCCCAACATTGCCCTGGATAACACTTAATTCTGTATCAAGATTCATCTTCTGTTGCAAACCATCACAGACCACCTGTTCCAACTGAACTTTGGTTTTCGAAACTGCCAGAGGAGGAGTGTCACACACAACATCTTCATCTGAAACTGCATCTTCATAATCTTTTGGATGAATGAGTGTGTTGCTGCAAACTTCTTCTTCTTGGGCCACATCACATGCAACTTCAGCCACTGACAGACACATCTTTGATCGAGTACTTCGAAATGGCAATCCTCCATCTCTCAATGAAGCGTCATTTTGAACCAGATTATTCTCTTTGATTGGAGTGGACACGGTCGGAGTTCGACTCATCTTCATTTTAAAAACAACAGAAACAATTTACAGCAACACAACATATACAAAGTAGTAGTGTTTATACAATCAGTTGCTTTCAAGTTCATTCAAAAGGAAAGCAACTTCAATTGGAGCTCAAATAGATCTCTTTGAGCTAGCAAGGCATTGCATTAAGTTTCTGGATTCATACAGACATCAAGTATCATGTAGGGAAGAAGTTGAGGCATGGTACCAATTAAAATAAGTTTAGAGATCAAAATGGCTCAATCTTGTCAATACAGAATCTGAATAAAAAAATTTAACATGTTTTGTAGATTGCACTGTATAATCTGGTAAGGCTTGCAAAGGTAACCCTAGCAAGACAGCCCAAGTATTTATGAATAAGACCCAACATAGAAAACCTTATAGACAACTTGCCCCATAGACTCTGAATATCCATGCAACCTGTCAGCTGTTGACGATAGTTCATTAGATGGCTCCACGCTTGTGTGTGGGCCAAACGTTGGCAACTCTTTTAGCTTAATATGCACTGTTTTGCTAACTGTTCTAATACTCATTGAAATGACATTTGACATCATGCAGGTTAGCACAGATCGACTCTGACTGAATAGATTTCTTGAAGAGGTGCTATACCAAGTTTCATTGATTAAAGATAGACACACCTTGCGTTTCAGAGCAGACAAAAGTCGCTTAGAAAGCCGGGGCCTTTGAGGGCCAGATGACCTGCGGTGCGAAGTACTCAGCCGTAGGTGAACTGATGAGCGCCTGGTGTGCGATTTCCTGCCTTTTGACATGCGTTTGGTCTTTGTAGTGTTCAGACAAACAGGGGAGCTGAAGAAGGGAGCATTAATCCCAGCATTAGGTGATGATCTGCAAAAAAACATATTTTGACCTAATTAAAATTCCACTTTCACTGACTATAATCACAGACAGAAAATAAAAAGCTCAAAAAACTGCAAATAGTATGCAGAATAAAATTCCCATAGTACCTTGTCTTGTGCTTAAGGCTGTACTAATCAATCGACCATAGTCATAATTGAATCGATAATCAGAGTAATCGGCGGTATCGGTTACGAGCAAAATGACAACTGCAAAATCCTTTTCTCAAGCTTATGAATTCATAATTCTTGTGCCTATGTGACGATAAACCATATTGCAAAGTAGACATCCGGCGCAAGAGGGCAGCAGTGGCAAAGGATTTCACTTCATCAATTAGCTGATTAATGGCCAGCATTTAGAACTTTAGGTCGTTTGGTCCCTATTTAAAATCATGAGACACACCATTGCGGCATGGTAGCCGATTGGCTAGAGCGGTCAGCCTGTAATGCACAGTGTGCGCTGAGTGAGCGGGTTCAACCCTCATCCGAGACATCGCTGTATAGGAACCTTGAGCACGTCCTTTGCGCACAACTGCTCTGCAATACAACTGCAATTGCGCCATTGTGGCGTGTGCACTTCTGAGCAAAAGATGTTGGAAGAAGGGTGATATCAAATTTCAGAATAAATGAAATAAAATACATAAATAAAATCCTGAGATACACCAGTGATTTAAAGAAGAATAAGCTACTGAATTACAGATATTTTAAAGGCAGATGTCTGACACAAACGGCTTCATCAATTTTACATCACGAGATTTTAAAATGAGAAAGAGAAGTTGAAGCATTTGAAAATATTCAGCTGTACAACGGAATGGTTTGAGACAAATTGCTTCATCAACTAAACATTATGAGATTTAAAATGAATTCTGTCTGCTTTGTCTTGCAACAAGAACAGAAAACCAAGAATATGAAGGGAAGACCCAGGCCCACCAAAAGGGAGACACTGGACAGAGGGCAAATGCTCAGGGGCCGGGCAATTTCTATGGGGTTGCAATCAACTTATGAAAAATATTATAATTAGTTATGCCCGGTTATTGATTTATACATTTTAAAAATTGAATTATAATATTACTTACACTAACTACAATCAGCTAAAACTTCACACATCTTATCATATATTGCTATGCTTCACCCTATAAATACAAATCAAGGTCACATAACTTTAGTAATAAATAAACAATTGTAACAATTACCCATGTATTATTGCAACATCAACTTCCATGTCTTCAATTGGTGTAAGGCAAAATTTGTCAGGAGATGAAGAAACAGCAGTGTTTTCTTGCTTTGAGGAGGAGTCTGAAACAACCCTGAAAGATCGACTCAAAGAGCTAGCAATGGAAAGTGAACTGGGAGACCGAGGTGTTGAAGACAGCGAGCTTTTGGTCTGCCCTTGGTTACTCAAGAGAGAACCGAATTTCACTTTCATCTTGCTGTAGAATCGCTTCAGAGGACTTGATGTGTCCTTGCAATCATCCTGATAATTATGCAAACCACAAAAGACTTAAATGAACAAAAATCAGACTAAAAAGATCTTTTACAAGTACACAGCTTCTTAAAAATACAGATTCTTTAGCATCTACAACTTTTTAGTCAGGGCTTTAAGACATAGCAGAAATGCAGTGGTTTCATCATCATTATTGGCATGTATTCACACATCCTACACAAGGCAACAATTGCTGGGATTTGGTGTTTTCATATCTTAATGACGAGCTGTATTATTTTTCCAGTCACTAAAGAGCACACTCATTGTTAAAGTGTTTGACCAGTGAAAGAGTGATGAGAGCATTAAAAACGTACTCATTGTAAAAGTGTTTAACCGGTGGAAGAATGATTAGAACGTTTCAATAGGATTTATAATTCACACTTACTTTTGATCTCTACTCATCTGAGGCAAGCCCCTTGTGGCAATTAGTTTAAAACGAAAAGAAACATTACAATCACTGAGTACTAAATACAATTAATATTCATTTCATATATAAATAGAAAGACAGGAAAAAACTGTTGTAGCTCTTTTCTTTGTTTACAGATAAGAGAATGTATCACACTCACCATTGCATGTTCTGGACTTTTTGGAGATCCAAGAGTTGGGAAAAGTTTAGATTCATTTCTTGTGCTGAAAATGTATCAATGACTACCGTATTCAAGACCAAATATTCACACACTTAATAGAACTAACTAAAATCTTATCTGCTCCAGAGGCATCAATCTATAGGGAGCCCTGGTAACTCAAGCACTCCCAATGTTTGAGCTGGGGTGCTCAAGCATTGATTGGGCTCCCCCAATAAAATTTCAACAAAGCTTTGTAAAGAACAAATTCTGCTGCAGCTGTTTTATAGCAACTATATGATCCACTACCTTTAAGATGCCCAGCAAGATATTCATAGCCGAGGTCCATACTCTATTTTCAGCGGGAGAACAAGTTATCAGACCAATGATGTGCTGATGAGCAATCAATCAGTGCTTTCATTAAAGTCAATTATGTTTAAGCTTATTTAAGTTATTGTCATATCTTGTGCTCATCCAACATTGAACTCAGATTGACACCTCTGATCTGTTTCTTCTTTATTTGACTACAATGGTAGCAAGTCATCAGGATGCATAGCATAGGATGATGCATAGCATCCTAGAAATGGCAAATATTGCTCATTTTATAAATTTTTATCAGAATTCGATTACTTGTAGTTCTCAAACGATAAATGGCTTACATTGAATAACGCAAGACTAAAGACCACAACCATAATAATCAGGAAAGAACCAACAAAATCTAAGCATAACTAAGACACAAAATAGCAAACTATTTTCTCTAATAGAATCTGAAATTTGCACAACTTAACATTTTCTCATTTCTAGATCTTACTAAGTGACAAATAAACACTTGGTTGCAAGTGAACAAGCCTTGCAATTTTGATGATACTAGTATCAAATGCACATGGTATTGATTCACAAAGCTAAAGTTGCAAACTTGGTCAAACTTCAAATTAGAGCAATGTGAGATTTCATTTGATGGCACTCAAGAGCAATAACTGGAGGTGACAATAAAAAAGACATACATCAATACTTACATTTTGACTGAGCCAAGTTCAGGCACATTGGATGTTAATGTCTCCATGAGATGATGGTCTCGACTATCAACATTGTCCACTGGTGATGAACACACTGGAGAACTACACGATTCCAGCAAAGCATTGTAACTTGCACCAGTAAAACCTAATAGAAGAGGACTGTCCAGTGCCTGACGCATCATGTGATTGGTTGGCATATCTGAGTTGTCCACATCAACTGAGGAATTCTTCATCTGTACTTTTAGATATATTCGACTTGGCGATACTCCAGCTGTCGAAGTGACCCCGACAAAAGAATCAGCTGATGCACTCCAAGGTGTCTTCTTCACAAAATTTGACAAGGTTGGTGACAACTCTGTTAAGATGGCTGCCTTCGTTTCTGCTTGGTCACTCGACAGCTCAGGATGGGGTACATCTGGTGAAAAGCTGGCAACTGTTGTTATGGTTCCTACTTTGTCAGTCACAGATGAAACAGGTTCCCAAGACATAAAAGAAGAGCAAGCAGCAGGAATGACCTTTGGAGAATCTCTAATAGATGATGACAATACAGTGCAAAGTGCCATATCCTCTGATAAGGTGTCAGATGACAAAGCAGATGAGGTCACTGCTGCTGAGGAATTTCCTGAAGAATAACTACATGATGAAGCCACTGAAGAAACTACTGTTGGCGAATCCTCTGAACACTCGCCAGATGATGAAGATACTTTGAAAACTACTTCATGAGAATCACCTGAAGACTCAGTGGAAGATACGGAAATAGGAATATTTGACGAGAAATGTTTCGAACATTCGTTAGAGAATGGCAACAATCCTTCATTTCTGCTGGAACAATTGCCTGAGACAGATTTGGAATTTGAAGGAGCAGTCTCAGAATAATCTATAGGACTTTTAGTTTCACTACAATTAACATTCAAATGTAAGTGATTACTAGTAACTTTTATCAATGCAGTTGCAGCCATCACTTGTTCTCTGTCTTCAGGAATGAGTATTGTGTGCGATTTTGCAGACAATGCCTCCAGTCCTTTGGTTTTTGTAATTTCTACTGCTCTAGATTCACAAGGCACAATCCCTGGAATTATATCGTTTGAAAGATCCACTGTTGGCAATTCTAAAACTGCCTGCTCTGGTTTTGCCTGCTCTGGTTTTGCAACAACTGGTACCAACAACGATTTACATTCAGCTACAACTGATGGGAAAGATGGGCTCAAAATTCTCAAGTTTTGCACAGAACTAGAGCTCATAGGATTTGATATTGGTTGCTGTACAAAAGTCTGAGCTAAATCCACTTCCTGAGCACATTCAAGAGAGTCTTCAGACATGCGCTCCTTCTGGTCTTCATCGTCAAAAACACTATCAACCAACACATCTTCTGCATTTCCCGAATTAACAATTAAAGTTCCAATCACATCTGTTAAACACTCCTTCTGGGTTTCAACAAATCCGTCTTTCTTGCTTACTACCTTGCCAGTTTCATTTTTCTCAGTGACAAATTCATTAATTTCAGGTATTTTATGCGATATTTCAGGCATTTCACTAATTGTACAATTATTCTCCATAATTGATTCTGTGTGTTCCATGTCTTCGTCATTCTTCTTTGCTTCTGAAATTTCTGCAGAAGCATCGTTTGAAACATGGTCATCTTCAGGTAAAGGGTTTGATTCTGTCTCATGCTTAACATCATACATATTGGTTGTTAACCCTGTTGACGTATTATTAATGGAAGTTTTAGGTCTTTTATACTGATTGCCAATCGCCTGTGTTTCTTCAATCAGTTCATCATCTTTCACCGTTTGATTCCGTGAAGTATTTTCCTTATCACTGATTGTAGAATCTTTCTCAGCATCAGCTGTTTTCTTTCGTTTTCTAGTACTTTCTCGAGTAAGAGGCTTTTTGATTGCAATAACTTTTGAAATGTCTGATTCCCTAGCAGAAGAAGTCGATTCCATTTCATCAAATTTGTTAGCAACTTCTTCAAATTGTTTGTACAAGTACTTTGATGGCTGACATACAGCAGGCTTTTCATTTTCAATAGTACTTTTTCTCTCGCTATCATCTTCAGCAATTCTAACCTTAGCGCTTTTCACAGCATCTACGGGTACTCCTAATTCGTCGATGGCATCAAGATCGAATGGAGCCTTTTTGCTGTAAAGACAATTTCTATTACGAACATGTATACTTTATAGACATTCTACATATGTAAAACTTGATAGTTATCTCTGATTAATCAAGGCAAACCTTACGATGTCCTACAAATTGTCCTATCTCTTGTTTGCTGGAGTAACAACTAGCATTGGTGGCACTGCAGAAATTATTTTAATGAAGTACAACTTCACTTACAAATATGAGCAAAGAATTGATTTTACCTCCACTAAATATACTAGCAAACATAGAGAGAAAGCAGATAATGTCTGGTCTAGTCACATTTCACTGCTTTATCTAAAATATCTTAATGCTAAACAAAGTCACAAGATCAACTGTGTTGTCTGTTGATGCGTTCCAGTCAGGACTGTTAACATATGTGGAGCAGACACTCAGATTAGGGAATGTACAGTTGTACGCATCCGTTTACGGAACGGATACCCATCAGTTTAGAACCCCGAAGCTGGTAACATGAGAATGAATTTAACAGCTGTAAGAGATTACAGAGTTACATCAGCTACACAGCAACCAGTGCTTTTATTATTGAATGCAGTCAATGGATATGGACAGAGATGAACTGAAACTCTGTTCTGAACTCGGTTCGGCCTGAGTTTCGTAGTACTCGGCACAAACTCAGAAAACGATGGGTCCGAGTTTTAATCATTCGGACTTTCTGTTTTGCAAACGAAACTCAGATTTTTTAATTTACAAAACAATCAGCCTAACTAAAACCACAAAATACCAGCTAGTTACTGCTTCCTTGTGTAAACTAAGGCAAAACTAAAAACATTCCTAAAATTTGTGCAGACTGCTAAACTAAAAATTGAGCGATTGAGACTATTTTAAATATTCTAAAAACTTGGAATCGGACTTGGAAGCAGCGAAATTGAACTCATAAAACTCTGTATTCAGCATGAAATTCAAACTCGGTTCACCTCTATATATGGACATACACCACATTTTAGTATTGAATATAATATCACACACAAATTTGGAAGCAAAATTAACATACCTTTCAGGCAATTTTCCGCTAGTCAAAAAATCTAGAGAATTCTGACTGCTTTGTCTGTTTGAAGACCTTAATGTTCTCTTTGGAGCCACATTGTCACCACCACCACCACTTGTTCTGCTATTAATTCTTCGTCTTGTCTTCTTTGAAGAAGGAGTTTTTGGCAGCAATTCCACAGCATCCCTTAAAATATACAGTGTAATCATTGCTTAACAATCAACATCTTCTCAGAATTATAAAAGTAATATTACTTGTATCTTCTAAGCTTCAACAGGATGAATATTCCTGTGAAGGCAAGAGACAATTGAAAGAAAGAGAAATCTCATGTTCGTTTTAATAAAAGTTAGCAAGCCCTCATAACGCTTTAACGATTAGCTGCATTGGTTGCCCATACATCTTAGAACATGCACATCATTAAAGGATTACATACATGCATCATTACAACTCAAATCCTGATATGAGTCAAAATCCAATTATAACACGCTACAGTATACAATATCCTTTAGCAAAAAAATGCTGCGAGACAAGTCATCAGAGCTAGAGCAGCCAAAGGGCACCCATTGACAGCCGGGTACCGGGACAATAAAGTCAAAACGGGTAACCATTAAAATGAAATGCCCATAACAGTGAGCACCGAAATCAGCAATATACGGCAAGTATATTTACACTATGAGAAAGCACATCTTCATTATGTGGCCTAAACCGTTCGCCTTTATTTATTTCAGCGTCATAAAACTAACCTCACAACTTGAGTCATGATGAGCATTCATTCATTCATTACAAGAATTTGTGTATTGCACCTCTTCAAGGTGACTACTCAGAGGCACTCCCAACCTGAGCACGGCCAAATAAAAGTCTTAAGATGAGAGAGGCATGCCTGATAAGGGATTCTAGGAAGAGAGCCTCCAAATCGGCCATTCCAAATCGAGGGACCTACCCCTGAAAATGCTGAAAATGCACAGCTCTGCCTGATGGGGTGTGAGCATGAGGAACACAAAGGAGACCTTGCTCAACCGATCGGAGGGAGCGTGTACCCAGAGCACTAAGGGTGAGGCTGCACAGTTCGATCAGGTAGGTAGGAGCGAGGCAATTGGGCATCCACAAAAATTCTGACAGGCACCTGGGTAGCATTTCTAAATTTTTGACAGCTCCAATAAGAACCATGAATAAATGGCATGTCAGCACTGAATTACGATGAAATCTAAGACATTAACCCTTTAAAGACCAGCGTGTACTAAAGTGTATGGCATAATAAAAAATGTGGGTCGCTAAAAGGTTCAGTATAACCGATTTAGTATGCATGACCTTTGTAGATCCCTCATTTTTTTTAAATGCATTAACAGGATTCTAATTCCAGTGAACCTGGCTATGGTGACTATTTTAGAACAAAAACGAACAAGCTGGAAATATACAATGCAACTTTAAACTGTACATAGCACTAGTTATTTAAAAGGTCTGCAGAAAATGAAAGACTTCAACATTGGCATCATACAACAAAGTATTGATATTACATTGATTGGCTATGCAACTGGGCCAATCAAAATTAGGTACTGTGTTGCCAATATATTTACAACTCTTTTAAGTAGTAAAGCAAACATACGTTGTAAGAGTTTTTTTTGCTTCTGCAATCACTTCATTGATCCAGATGAAATGTTCATTAACTCGATTAGTGACGTCAGTCAATGCTTTGATGGAAGCAACGTGCATCGACCAACCAAGAGGCACATTCTCCTTTGACAGAAATGAGGACATTTCGATCGTTTCAATTACTCTGCAAAGAAAACAAAATAAATATTTTACAACAAAACTAGTCATGCAATATGTCTGTTACATTTATTTTAAAGCCACTGCCTAGAAAACATGTCTAGATGTATGCACAGTTAGACAGTATACATTTTTTTTAAAACTCCTGTATCAGAATTTTCAATGCATGACAAATCTTGCATTCTAGCTGTGTTGTCGCCTATCACATTCTAAAGATTCCTCTGGTCAAAAGGACGTGATTCTGGAGGACATTCAAATGAACTTATGACATTTATTAAGAACCTAGCATAACGAGTCATGATCCCAACTTTGAGGGAAACCTTTTATATATATAACAAGCATATGCAGTACACATTATATTATAACACAGTTTGAGAAACAACAACATTTTGGCATTACAATTAAGTTAAAATTGGTGATTGCATCATCAAACATAAATGCAATTTTACAGGTGAATATAACAAGTATGTCCTTTATGCATATATCTGTACACCGATTACACAACTCAGGATGGGCTGAAGCTGACATATTCACTGAAATGCTAGGTAAACAATTTAATCGGGAATTTGGTCAGTAATGCATATTCAACAATTTCAGGGAATTGAATTCTGATATTATAAAACATGATGATATATCATACTACACGTAAACGATAAATTTGCAGTCCAAACTTGAGATCCTAGTGGCGCAAAGTCTGTTAACTTCCCATCAGGTGTCGACACTCACATTTCAATTTAAGGGTTCAGCATTTTGAAAAATCCAAAAAGAGGCCCCACAAAACACAACCTCTCACTGATCAATTGTTACTATCTGCCTGTCAATTTATAAAAACGTGGAGCTTCTGCAGCCGAAACTTCGGCCTTTCATTGCACATAAAGAAACTTCTGCGGACGAAAGCTATTCGCATATTTCTAAAAACGACACTAACGCTGACCCTAAATCACCCTCACGATGCCGAACCTTACCCTAACCGACTCCCACGATGCTTAACCTGACCCTTACCAACCGCACAACGAAAATTTTAAGCGTTTTAACAGAGGTTGCACATGTGCAGAGGCAAGGACACTCGATAAATATTATATGCATACGGCCGTAGAAGTAAAAGTTTCGCTTGTATTGTGGCCGAATTTTCGGCCGCAGAAGATTTATCCTTTAAAAATTCTGCCAATTTTGAAGAGGGTCCAAATTCAAACAAATCTGCACGTGTCTTACACCAATCTTTATTTCACCAAACATTGGCAGCACGGTACATACATATTAAACAACAATGAAAATAAAAACAACCTGAACTTTATCACATATGGATTGGGTGAAACACACTAAAACTCTGATAGACCAATTGGTATTTTCCTCAGCTGTCGACGTCAAATACAGACTGATGATGGCGATTGTTATTAGAGTTTGAACTAGAGCATATAAACATTCAGGAAAATATCAATCAGCGGTTAATTAAGCTTTTTGTGATAATAATGTGACGGATGTGTAAGTGCCTGTGTTTGTATCCATTCGCGGGACCCAATAGGCTATCAACCACAAAACTCAACAATGCCCCAAAATAATCAGACAGCGCCATAAAAACACATAAATGAAAACAACATAATATATATCCGCAATTTGTTAAAATAATTCAGTGTTAGCTACTTTTATTTCACAGAATTCCATCAACTTTGTCTAGACGTTTAAACATTCATTTCCGCCAGATTTATCCAATCAAGCACAAGTGTTCAGACACAAGCAGTTTTATAGCGCAAATTTTCTTAAGCTTGAATTTTTACGATGCTCACAAAAAAGTCCCATGCATCATCTTGTTCACAGGGCTTAACAAAATAACAATCGGTAGGCAGATGATCAAGATCCAGAGAGGCAGGCAGGCAGAGAGGCAGGCAGGCTGACAGTCAGGCAGCTAAGGTGGCTAGTTTTTAGAGTTGAAAATGGCTTAGGAGATAAGGGGAAGAAGAAGATTTCAAGGTAGGATTAGGTATGGGGAAACAAAGTGAGCTACCTGTGGAATATGAAGTGAGTTCATGTGATGGATCAGATATTTTTCGTAACACTGGCGGTAGTTCTTTCCAAGTGATGAGGTGACACTATTGTGGAAGACAGCTGGGCTGATTAATCGCCTACTGATCGATTAATAAAACCTAAGACTAATATATTAGTCCCAGATTGAACTAATCGATTAATTGACGCCAGTGCCGTAGCGAGGCAAAATGCCGCCTGGGGCGAAGGTACAAAATGCCGCCTGTGTCTATTATTTCCATCATTTTATTCTTGTGCATATCCCGGTTATGCACAAGGGGGAGATAGGCATAAGACGCCTGGTTTTAGTGTTTTCAATAATATACATTATGATTATTACATTAATTACAACTGAAATTTGATATTGACCTTCTTCCAACATTATTTGCTCTGAAGTGGACACATGCTTCGACGACGCAATTATTTGATATCATTTAATCATGATGGGACTATAGTAAGAATAGTAATTAGAATAGACCAGTAACTGGCAACTTTTCATACAGATTACGGACATGATTCGGTTTCATACTTTCATTCCCACTAAACTAAAATATTAAGCAACATAGATATAAGCCCCAGCTTTGAGAGAACACTGCTGGGCAGTTCTACTTCATGGGTACTTCCGCTACTAAGCGCAGATAATTTATTCTAATAAACGTACAAATGCAAAAAATCACAAAGCAAATTATTTTTATTTAAAACTAGAGTTAGTGTAGAAATATTTAGCGGGATAAGATGAACTCATGTTTTGATGAAAATAATGAATATACAAAAACAGCGTAGATGATCTTGTCCGCTACAAATTTGTATTATATTAATCGCAACAGGACGCTGCATCATTAAATTTCGACACTTCTTTCGTACCTAGCGAATGAAAAATTAGTAATAATAATCATGTCTAAAGTCTCTTTTGCGCCATGTCTATCAAGGCCGGCTCCTGGCATGCGCGACATAGGAAGCCGCCTATAGGGCGTAAAATTTTAGGTGCGCTGAACTTTAGGGATAATACGGTTATGCTTTCGGGAATAAAGTGTTATGATGATAAAAAATAAATTCATAAATCAATTATTGTAAAACAAGTTTCAGGCTAATTCTAACAACGGTATCAATCTCCAAACACTTAATTGAATCTCCCGCTTTTTCCGTATTAATTTTTCTATGCCAGAATTGTATATATATATTTCCATTTATTAAGAAATTGTATGTGTAAAATTATCTTAGGACTGCTCTGATATGTATAAACACTAGACGCCATTTCGATAGAACTTCGGTATATCGTATATGTTAGTTTTATGTCGAGAACAATAAAAAAATAGTGCCTGGTTTGGACAAGAGTAACAAGAATCTTGAAGAATGCAACCTATACAACAATAATTTGTTATTTATTTTTTTACCGAAAATGCCGCCCCTAGGACAAGTGCCGCCTGGGGCGGTTCGCCCCTTCGCCTCCCCTCGCTACGCCACTGATTGACGTCTACTAATCGCGATTAATAAAAGTCACTAATCGCCCAAGCCTACCGAACATGCCGCGGACCGGAAGTATTCAAATATTCAACTCTCCCGCCACACATGATTTCGTTCCCTTGACATTTTAATCGCTGGGCCCCGTCAATCACGCTGGTCGCGAGTTCGTAATGGAGTTGGGTCGCCGCATAACCGCCGTATCCCTTGGAGACTGTGCAGTTGTTTTAACGTCTCTCCATGTGCAATAGGCCTATGCACCCAAAGATTCAGCTCCGTAACGTTCAGAGGCACGTTCAAATAGCCCACCAGGGACGATAATTAAAGAGTTATAAATACAGATTTAAAATACACAGAACCGGTTGATCTACACAGTTACCAGCTATGCACTGATATAATTAATTTTACACTTGTCCCTTTTGACTGGTTGGTTCTCTTATTCGAGTTTTAGCGTTGAAGTGTTCAAGTTGTTATGCTCTTATCATTAAACGTTTTAAAATAAAAAATGCATAATAATAATAATAAAGACGATTTATATGGCTGCAGAGGTCGGTCTTCTGTAAACATACCGGACAAGAGCGCCTCACAGACAACTAGGAAACGGGGCATGCCTTAGAGAACATGCAGAAGGGTCTTGAGCTTATAAGACTTTAATGAGTCCACAGAGTCGGCCAATCTGATGGCGGGTGGAAGACTGTTCTAGCATCTAGGATCAGCGGCTGTGAAAGCGCGATATCCAGAAAGCGTCCCCATCCTTTGTAGGCCTACGCGTAATTGTAATTCCCAAACTTCCAAAGCGCCACTCGAAAGCCAAGTTCTGGGCACCAACTAATTCACGAGTGCTGCGGAGGTCGGTCCTCTTTACGCGGCAATACGCCTATAATTGAGCTCATCGAGCTCCTCCCAGTTGTTTGATGTTGATCAGCTCGTTGCAAACCACGTAGGCATATTCGTCCCTGCGGCATTTGAAACCCAATTGGTCCGATTAACAGCAGCGGCCTGTACTTTATCAAAAGACTAGCCAAACAATGGAGACTCGAAGAGTCTTGTTACCTCCACCTATACCTATCAAGCGCCATTCAACTTGAACTGAAAAGTTACCATGATGTTGATGACGACGCCGACGACGTCGACGACGACGACGATGAAGAGGATGACGATGATGATGACGATGATGATGATGATGATGATGATGATGATGATGATGATGATGATGATAATAATAATAATAATAATAGCAAATTATAAGAAGCAGCGGAAAAAAGAACAAACAGAAGAAGAAGAGGAAGAGGAGGAAAAGAAGAGGAAGATGATGAGAAGGAGAAGGTAGAAAAATATAAATAAACGAAGATCATGATTATTTATTTTTCGTCTTCACAGGAACGCATAATCTATCCGGATTCCAATATTAATTGTAACGGTAATCATAATAATTATTATTGTATAAATTTTTGCAGTGGCCTAGGCAGGACTTCCCCAAGGGGCGGGGGTTACTGTAGACCCTTTTGGGATAGTCGTTTCCCCACTTGATCTACAATAAATTAAAATTAAAGAAAAATCCTGGCTCATTGAGCCCCCTAGCTCAATAAGCCAGGATTTTTTAAAATTTTAGCCCTTTTTGCATTGCAACAGTTTTTTTGTGATACTACAAAATATAAATACTTTTTATTAAAATCGGCTAAGGCGCATAGCTAGTGATTTTATAACAATGGAAAAAATTACAAACATATACTCAAGACTTAAATTTGATATGATTATAAAATAGCCCTGCCTATGCAAATCAGTCTCAGATTTTCCTTTCTTAACATCTTAGTAGGCTGATATTCTTCTTCTGATTATCAGTAGACGTTCAGTTTTCTTGTCATTAGGGCCTATCTTATTTATTCATTCCTTAATCATAATGAATATTGGTCTTAACTTGCATGGCTTAACCGAACGAAATCTAATCTTCGTTTCCATAGTATTTCATTGATTATTTCCTCGGTTGTTGAGGTCATTTCACGGTGAACATGTAGACGAGCTAATAAATTCAGTCTTATTTTGCTTGTCGAGTTCCTGAGATATGTTTTCAGACGGCGAAGTGTTGAGAAAAAGCGCTCACTGGTACAGATGGAAACAGGCAATGTAATGTTGCCAAAATTTGCAACAACTTTGCAATATTTGGATGAACTGTTGAATGACACAAATGCATTGCGTCCGAAGCATTTTTTGGCACACTACCCGTTTCTTTGTGTGAAAGACGACGATACCACAGCCTTTGTTCTGCCACTAATGAATCATAATACGTTGAGAGCTATTGCTAATGATCGCTTAGCTTTGCTTAGTGCTAGTCTTGCCCCAGCATCTTATAGCAAGAGATAACAATCTTTAGTTAAACTTACCACAACGCCTTCCAGCGAGAGATAATCTACTTACTGATTTTATCGATCTACTATACAATGCAGCAATTTATATAATTTATCATTTATATTCAACTGTTTCAAACTTCTGAACACTCAACTTGGTATAATGCGTCCAATGGTCATGTCTAAGGATGAACTGACCTATATACACAAGTCTCTATTTCTATCTCTTTATATATATATATATATACATTAGTTAAATATATACACGCACACCCTTGTATATAGTTATATATATAGTACGTATAGGGTTATGACAGCTGTCTTATATCCCTGTCCTATATCCGAAAATAATTGAATGATACATTGCGCTTGTCACATTATATGCTAAGTTCTGCTTCATTTACACCCTACCAGAGTGACCCTGGTATACGGTATCGGGTATATATCAAATCTATGCCACAGCTGTTGCCTCCGTGGAGTCGGCGCGTATGCTGCACTCAGTGCACAGTGAGTGTCTGTTATTCCGGTCCCAAAATTATCCCAACTTATTCTGGAGGTTGTTGCTAAAAAATATTTTCAACTGTGCCAATGGGGGAGGGTTTAACCCCCCTTGCTTACGCCATTGAAGTCTTTGGAACGCGTGGTACGGTGATCAATTGATTGGTTATGTGGCGGACAGGCCACAAGGCTTGAATGAATGATTTATTTAAATAATCGGCTCGTCATAGCGTCATTTTACGTATATTTTTTTACAGTGTTGCGTATAGGAAGAAAGACCGATCGGCGGTTTTTAATTGAGTGCATAGCTTGCAGACGCATAAATTGGCTTGAGTATAGCCTGACATGCGGTGCATCGCTATATGTGTGGAGCAGTGGTTCGTACTGCTTCATACGTAGAGTGGTTCTCGTACCGCTCCAGAGATCGTGTTGCCATAAAATGCTACCTCTAGTGACAGCCGCTCTCGCGGTCAGGCCGGTGCTGCTTTTCGCTGATCTGGTGGGGTGGGCCCCTCTGCCGTCGATCGCAAGACGGACCGTGCCCTGATCATAGGAGTCAACAGGCTGACAGAGAAAGACCGATCGTGAGAAATGCTCACATGCTTTTCTGGGTACTGTTCGAGAGTGCATAAAGACCCGATCGAGAGAAATAAATGAATGAATGACAGTTCTGTTCGGAAATACGGGGAAGATGGTGACCCCGTCGAGAGAGATTATGGCGACCGTTGAGGCAATTTACGGGAAGAATTCCCCAGTGTACACGTTGGTTAAGAAGACGGGGAGGGCGGCCCCGCGAAGCCGTTGGAAACAGACTGAGGGCTACCGGAGAAGCCGTTGACAAATACTGGAAAACATGAATACAGTCGATAAATACGAAGAGGGTGACCCCATTGGTGCGTTCGATACAGGGAAAGTTCCCTTTGGTGCCGAAAACCTGATCAATTGCGGGCGTCTCCGGATATTCTTTTCTATTTACGGTTTTCCGCAAATATCTATACTTGTCTACCTAACGTAGTCATACTTACTCCTCCCGTTTACCAGCAATCTGTTGATTTGCGTGTCTGATTGCAATGTCTTAGGTCGCGGTTTCCCCGCGTATCTTTACTTGAGTTACTACACGTAATATCTGTACTTGCGGTGTCCCCGCAGTATGTCTTCTTGATTGTCTTACGGTCTTTCGGTAAATATTCTTACTGGCTACCTATGTTGGTCACAGTTACTCCTCTCGGTTTTTCAGAAATCTATTCACTTGTGTGTCTAGTTGCAATATCTTGACTCGCGGTTTCCCCGCGAGGCGTCTACTAATCTCTTCTTGTAGATCTAACTACATAATCTCTTTTCGAGGACTTCCTCGACAGATCTGCCAGTGGTTCGTTCCAGTGTATAAGAGACAGAGTACAATTGCTTCAGAGAAAGTGATTATAATAATACAGGTCTGTGTGAAACATAGAGGTAACGTGGTGACACTTACCTCAGGTGCCTGTGAGAGAATCGATTCTGAGAAACGAGAGTTGGTGCATTATCGTTGGTCAGAGCTCTAGGTGACGAGTATCTAGATGATCCTACCATGGGAGGAATAAACGCAGTCGATGAGAGTTACAGACATGTGAGAGTCTGGGTGATCGGATACTAAAGTATATGACAGATGCAAGCAGGCCGAGAAATATACTTGTTGGCTACCTAGTTCGGTCATAGCTACTCCTGCCAGTTTCCGCAGGTTGTCGGAGACATGAAAATTC